>JACDNR010000004.1:0-41960 GCA_013421045.1 Propylea japonica | reverse complement strand
CATTATATTCATTACTCAATTCTCATAACGTACGTAGTACAATCAAACATTATTTTCAAAGTGAATCAGCATTATAAAATTAAATCATTTTAAAAATCACCCAGTGAGTGTTTTATTCATCATCACCATCGAAGAACATCAAGTAGATTTAGTGAAAAATCTCACGAGATCGAACAATTCTGCAATTGAATAAATCAGATCCGGACTAGCAAAATTTTAGACCTTTTCTATTTTCATGAATACACCCTGTAGGTGAAGACTATGTTTTTATTTCATTTTCTAACCGCAAAAAATCAATTGATGAAAAAATTATAAATTTCTGCTTGGCAAGTCATACAGGCTGTCAAGAAGTGAGCAATAAACATTACCTCATGAGTGAAATTTCAAACTTCATTAACTCTTAAATTATTCTACCGAATGATTTCAAATTTGAATATTTTGTCACCTTTACGATTACCATCTGTCAATATTTCTGAGTTTGAATAAATCAGACTAGAAAAATTTCAGACATTCTACATTTTTGTGTTGATAGTGTATCACCCTGTACGTGAACATTATGTTTTTTTTTCATTTCAGTAATCATAAAAAATCATATAAATGAGAAACATTTTAAATCTCTGCTTGACACTGTCATACAGAGTGATATAGGAACATGAACTTACGAGTTAAATTTCATCCAATAAACAGAGTAACGATAAAAAACGTTGGATTTCTAGGTAGCGTCACTATATTTCATCATTGAAAAAACGGTAAAATGTCGTTTAGTATACGTTTCCTTTTGTTTCACCGTAACCGTTTAAAAACACACGTTGATTCAAGGTTGATTAACGTTGCGAGCCTACTCCTTATCATGAGTAAAATACCGTATGTAACGTTATATTCAGTTTCAACGTACGATATTTTGGTTTCGGAAATAACGTTGATGGTAAACGAATCTCAACGTTCGTTTTAATACCACAAATATAAAACGTTCATATCAAGTTTCAAGTAACCTGCATCTCAAGGACTGAATCAACCTTGAGTAAAAATATTTTTAATTTTCATCTTAATTAAACACAGATTGATAAATATTTTATATTAACAAAAATTTAAATCTCGACATAGAAAACATAAAAGGAACAAAATCACAAAAATTTCAAAATGTATTGAATCAACACTTATAATATTCAAACTTTTTTTCTCAACTCTTTGCAGTATTTCTTGACTCTTGAGCCTTCTTTTGGCAAATTTAAGGGAATCCATCGTGTATCCGCTTTTTTGTAAATATGTCGCTGTCCTGAATTCTTTCTTACAAACCACTGAAACAACACAAATAATGCTCATTAGATATCGATAATATAGGTCTACAAAATGAAACCTTACCATCAATGAGTGCATTTGCGTTCTTTGTTCTCGGAAACGTTTTTCTTCCTTCCCTTCTAAATGTAGAGGCACTTCTACCATTCGTATGGAAAATTCGTCTGGAAATTTCCAAAAATCATTTACTATGGAGGACACAAAAAAATTAGTTTGGAAAAGCAGATGAGTGGTTTGTTGGTTTGAGATATGTGATTCATAACTGACAATCATTCTGGGAAAAACTTATACTTCTTATGAATATCATTAGTCAATAATAAAAATTAAACTTCAAAGTAGTGGTAGTTACTTACCAAAATCTCTGTGGGCCCTATCGCACTTATAATGACGAAAGTTGGAAATAGCTAAAGCAAACGCTCTGATGGCTTACAACTCCAATTGTAGACTGCAGAATTCAATAAGATCTAGCTCTAGCAATATCAAGATCAACGTCATCCAAACACATGCCGACTCTTGTACACCGTTGCCAGGGACAATGAATCATTATCTTTCAAGAATCTTCATAATTTTCTTGTGTGAATGACTTTAGCAAAGACGCTTTATGTTATGAATGTAAGTTATGACTTATAATGGATTTAATATTTTGAAACAAATAAAGAATTCAAAATAAAGAAGTAGGAAATAAGTTTGGTACAGATGAGTTGCGCTCACAAAACACAATTGGCAATTGGTTTCTAAAACGTTCTATCGCTACTATAGTCTATTCAAATCCGAGAGCCATGCGTAAACAAACTAGAAACGCGATTTGGTCGCTCTATTGGTCGAAGCTTCAGGAACGCCACTTTCGACCAATAAGAGCGACCAAATCGCGTTTCTAGTTTGTTTACGCTTGGCCTCTCGGATTTGGATAGACTATAGTTATTTAACGTTGCATATCTACTGAGAATAAACGTTGAAATATAGTATTCCATAGGTGATTGAAAACAAAAGGAACTTTTTTTTTGCGTACGTATTCTATTGTCATGATCCGATGGGAAGTTCCCTGCAAAATTTCATTGAACGTATTATCTACATACTGATCATCGATGGATTCAAAAATTGACGAATCTTGAGTAGAATAAAAGTTGGTTACTTCCAAGTTGATAAAGAGTAAATCATTCAACGTTTATTCTTGTTACTGAGGGTCACTCGAAAAAAAACGTTTTAAGAAGGTAAGTATATACGTTCTCTAAGGGTGTATGAATCAACCAGTTGAATCGTGTTCGATAATACGTATGTTGGCTCAACGTTTGGTTGAATTTTGGGTGTATCATGGTAAATGATAGGACTCAAAAAATTGGTTGGATTTTGAGTAGAATAAAAGTTTGTCAGCGTCTTAGTTGAAGAAAAGTGGCTCAATCAACGTTATTTCAATGTTACTGAGCACACATTGAAAAAAAGTTTGAGAAAATGTAAAGAATATACGTTTCCTAATGGTGGATAAATCAACCAGTTGCATCGTAAACGTATATTATATGTAGAGTCAACGTTCGGTTCAATTTGTGTCGGTGTCGGATGTAACGTAAAAAAATTCAACGTACAACGTTGAATTAACTTCAGCCACTACAAATAAACGTTTTGTATACGTTTGTGTGTTATTGGGATAGTCCGAGAAATTTTTTTGCTCACTTCTTGATCACCCTGTATGACCGTGCCCAGCAGAGATTTGAATTTTTTGTCTTTGATTAGTTCTTTGTTGTTACGAAAATAAAATAAAAACATAGTGTTCACCTACAGGGTGTTTCAATATTCAGGAAATAGAAAAAAATCCTAAATTTTTTCAAGTCCGGATCTGATTTCTTCAATTTCTGAAATAGTGAGAGATGGCAATCGTAAAGGGTGACAAAACTCCCAAATTGAAATCATTCGGTCCAATGTTCAAAAGTTATTCAACTTTGAATTTTAAGTCATCAGATGATATCACCCTGTATATTCAAACGAAGGCTCTCAAACGATTAAAACCTCTTGATGAGAGTCCTCCCTGATGTACTTGATTCATGGTAATAATTCAAGAATCATTGAACTTTGAAATTTCTCACATGAGGTAATGTTTTTTGCTCACTTCTTGATCACCCTGTATGACCGTGCCAAGCAGAGATTTTGAATTTTTCTCTTTGATTGATTCTTTGTGGTATGAAAATAAAATAAAAACATAGTGTTTACCTTCAGGGTGTTTTCAATATTCATGAAATAAAAAAAATCCAAATTTTTCGAGTCCGGATCTGATTTCTTTAAAATCTGAAATATTGAAAGATGGCAATCGTAAAGGGTGACAAAACTTCCGAATTTGAAATATTCGTTCGAATAGTTTGAGAGTTATTGAACTTTGAAATTTCAGCCATAAGATGACGAAGGCCCTCGAACTATCAAAACCTCTTGTTGTGAGTCCTCCTTGATGTCCTTGATTCATGGTTTCCGTTTGTTGCATTCTTTCCCGGGACACCCTGTATACAAGTGTTTCCTGATTGAATGTCAATATTTATGTGGGTGTTTTTGGCCCATTTCAAGAAAAAACTTCAATGAACATATGTCCTAGACGTCCTTTAGTCATTCCCCCTTTTCCGTTTCCCAATGAAACACCCTGTATAATAAGCTATTTTTCCTTTCATTTTCCACACCACTGAAGTACGAAAGAGAACACTATTGCTCTTATTGCCTCAACTATACACTGATATGGTAGTGTTTGTTTCCCGAGTATTTTACATGCCTTGTCGCTTGTTGGACGTCGTCGTTTTTAAATTATTTCGGGGACTCTGTTGCGCATGTCAGAGAGCTGCGCCTGTCGATCGGATTTTCTTGTCATTTCTTGTGAAGAAGATGATAGACCGTTGGGCGATTTGTTTACTTGATATAAAAGTTCGAGATTGTTGAAACAATTAGAAATAGTTGTCGGGAAAGCCGGATAATTAGTTTCACAATCAAAATAATTTGTTTCGATTTGAATCGAAATAAATTACGCTTGCTGCGGATAATTTCGAAATTTAGAAAGGTGAGATTTTTTTCGCTTCATAATGCCGTCTGCACTCTCCGATTTGGAAACTAATTATTTGATTTATAGCTCAGGAGTTGTGCTGTTCCCAAACTTTACATTGGACATCTAGTTATCATATTCACAATTTCCTTAACTCCACAATTTTGGAAGAGCCCCTGGAAACGTCGCTTCAGCCCCACCGCCACCGCATGGGTGAAAACCTGCCCTTTAAATGATCACAAGGAGAATAATTGAGAAGTGTACCTATATTGTCACCAGAAGAGAAGTTGTAATATAGTTTTATCCAGTACCATCTTATTTTCATTTAGCGAGTATGCCAAAGGTGGGTAGTTGGAGAATCGAAGGAGAAAAAGAGTACGAATCGAACAATTCGACTTTAAGTCGTAACAACAAACACACACACCCACCACACATCTTGCCATGAGATTCAAAATGAAATAACAGAAATTTCAACCAACGAAGATTCTCGTATGTAAAGAAATGTTTTCAATTCTAGGACGAAATAAATAAAGTATATCAGATGTTAGAGCTCCACCCAAGGTGTTGTTCAGATCTTTCGTTGACGAGAATAAATTGTAAAACTGGCGCCCATCCATTAAATTTGTAATGAAGTGAAATTATTCCCCCTCTATCATGAAAATGAAATGGAGATTCAGCAAATAACATTACGACTGGAAGTTGAGAAGTAGCGAAGTAATCCTAATGTTTTTAGAAACTAGAAAGTGCAAAAAGGTTTGTGATAGCTTTGGATGACCGATAGATGTGAAGTCTTGTGGAGTTCTTTCGGAAATGAATCGAATTGCCATTCGCATAACTTGCTGAATTGTGAAATTTTATTGGTCAGCTGGCCATAAATCCTCTTTTTCATAATTTTGTTTGCAGAAGAAGAATATTTTGGGAGAAGTAACGTCAACGGAAATTTTGAAAACACAAGACGAAAACGAAAACAAAAATCAGTTCAAGAAACCGCTGTTCTAGTTAAACTGATACTTATACTTTATTTCTGACCTTATATCTCTTGTGATCCTAGGACCAGCCATTCCAAAAAAAATCGAAAGGGGTTAACGGTTAATAAGGAATCTTGCGTGGTGAAGCCTTCATACTTCCAAAATCCTTGTTTTTCATGCACCCGGTGGGTTTATTAATTTGCGAAGTTCAAGTGTTTCCACTCCCTTTTCTAATTTGAATGTTAATTTCGATGGCTCGAGTAAATCAGTAAATCGAGTTATTCAAGTTACGTGAACGCTCTGTTTGCAATATGACAAACTCGGTTTGACCGGGAACCTGAAAACTTTTTTTTGCGAAATATTCAAAAAGAACTAACTGAAATAATTCGTGGAACAACGAAAGTAGAAGTCCGAAAATCTCTTTGGACATTTTCATGTTTACAGAATTCATACAATGACATTGTATATCAGCATTCTCTAAATAATCAAAAATCACACCTTCCATTGGTGCTTTCATGAAGAAATTCTTTAGTTCCAGACAATAAGGTCGACATTCATTCATTTTTCAAGGAAAACATTTTCTTTAATTTCTTTTCATCATTCAAAACCATCTACATGCACGATTCTGATCAAATCTTTCGAAAAGAATAATTTTGTCCATTCCAGAAAGGAGTGCTGAAGTCTGAATCACAATTGACCAGTGATATGGCAAACCCCCAAGCAAGATCGGAATAAATAATATGAATTAGCTTTGTCAATTATTTTTAGCATCACTCGATGCGAAAAAAAAACAGAACTGCAATTATAATTGATTCAACTGAAGCACAATAGCTCGAAATTGAGTAAGCGATATAAAGACCAATTAGATGGATCAATAATTTCTATGCGAATTTTTATATGTAGGGATGATACAAACGCTTTTTAGTTAGTGAATTTCAACATAATTATTTCCTTTTTCACGAGAATAAACCATCTGAAAACTTCCAACACCCATTGAACAGTTTTCAGTTCATCAGTAATATTTTTCGTATCTGATGAACTCAAAATGCGAATGCTCATATCACTAAATGAAGAGACATTATCAATGCAAATGAATATTTCTGTAAACGAGAGTTCATGAAATGATTCTGAATGACTTTCATTTGTGTTCTCGATTTGGTACGTTTTCCTTTTTTGTGCGCTAGTTCTACTGAATGTCTGTAATTTTCGAATTTTGGGCCGAAAATGGTCTCAAACGATAGTGTTTGACTCCCTGATGAAGAATCCGTGATCAAACTCGATTCTGTCTGTGCGGCCGGCCATCCGTTAACAAGATATTCCTATTGTCCTACAAACTTGAAATCCATTAGCACGATAACTTTCGGAAGGATTGTCCAAGAGAATTTAATTTTCAGGTGTGAGTTCGGATCCCAAATGCCTCGGTTAAGTTCGTGAACCAGGAAAATCGTACGGGGTGTTCATAAAATACGGTCATTCAAATTTTTGTTCCTCAATATCTTAGACAAACGAAATCAATCAAAATGCGATGTTGCTGCCAAATGAAAAATGCTTATTAAAGGCCTCATGCAAAATTCTTGGCCATAGTGTAAACAAAATCATAAAAAATCAATTGGAATATTGAAAACAAGAAACTTCAAATTTCCATGAATTGATATCCAATTCGAGTGAAATTAATTTTGTGAAAGGATATCTATATACTGAATGTTCATCTGAATTATGTGGCTATAGTGTAACCAAACATAGAAAATTAAATTGGAATATTAAAAAACAGAATCTTCATATTTCCATACAGGACCCTCCGATTGAAGTGATTTTTTTTGTGAATGAATACTGATATACTGAATTTCATGCAAAATTTTGTGGTCATAGTGTTATCAGAACCATAGAAAATTCAATTGCAATATTGAAAGAAGAACCTTTATATTTTCTCAACGGAATATTCGATTCTGGTGAAATTTATTTCGTGAATGAAAACGGATAAATTGAATGTTGATGTAGAATTTCAAGAGTATCTCATCTTCAGAATCATATATTGAATTTTTTCACTTATTTCATTTTGAATCATTTCCAGAATATAATTCCGATTGTGATGAGATGTATTTATTTATTTCGTATCAATCTCAAGTCCCAAATGAAAATTTGAGGTAATAGAACCATGACCAAGCGCTCAAAAAACACCTGCATAGGGCTTTCTTGAATTTTTTTTTCGTGAAATGTAATTATTCGTGACTCATCAGACATATGTTGGACAAACGTCACTGTGCTCAAAAGTAGATCAGGGCTAAACAGGGGTGACATAAAAACGACAACATTAAATGTGCATTGTCGATCCACGCTAATCGTTTTTTCCATACTGCAAACCTACAGAATGCGAGAATGTGGATGTAAAGAACAACTACAGAAAACGATGCATTTTAGAGATGATCAAATAAAAGCACAATGAATAAGAATCTGAGCCCCATTTATCTTAATAATTACCTACATGAGTATACCTGCTCACCATATTCGATGGTGCTGTAGATGAATAATCGAGACTGTGACAGTAACAATCTGGAAAATCGTTCACTGAGGTTTCATATTTGTTTTTGAAGAATAAAGTACGAACGAAATTTTAAATTCATTGTTACTGTTTACTATGTGTTACTATGTATTTGCGTGTGTTAATTTATTCATTTTAACGTATTTATTTTATTTTTTTCAATTTTCTTACGTTTTTGGAAAGATGATTCACTTCACAGTCAGAGTTATTCACTTTGAAAACGATCTTCATCTGACAATGTTATATTTCTCATGTAATTAATCTCAAAATTCAGTAAGTGATTCAAAATTGGACAATTCACAAACTAATTGGTTAATTATTGTTGCAGTTGCGCTGAAGGAAAAACAGAGAGTTTCGAAAAGGTGTGAGAGTAAAGAGAAGAGTAAAATACTTTTTTGATATATGATATGGTTGACATCCCTTAACCATTTATTCTCAAGTTAACTCAACAGGAAAATATTTGTATTAGAATGCAAGAGAATAAGACTAATAACCAACCATGTAGGAACTGGTATCAAAAACTTTCTGAATCTGCTTGAATTTTGAGCTGAAGAGAATTTTCAACCGAAAGGTTGAAAATTTCAAGAACATCTACGAAAGAAAATACTCTCTTTGGAGATCAAACACACACACTATTACCAAAAGTACAATGATATACAAGAAATATTGACAGATATACCATCGAAACTCTATGAGAATTTTCTAGACATCAACAAACGTTGGTCAACAGTAGATTTCAACAAGTCAAAACTACAAACATAGATCAAATTAAAAAATTGAAGGCAGGAACTGTAAATGCGGTATTCAGTGTTCAAGATAAGCGGTTGATTAGTTTGACCAGAACCGAGATACATCCGAAGCTAAAACCATCTTATCTTGGCCCAAACTTCAATGGCCTGTACGCCTCCAAGAAGTTAATATGAAGATCTAAAAGCAGATGTAAAAAAAATTATTGATGTAGTTGGGAACGATAGAATAGACTCCCTCAGAGCAAAAATCATGGCATAATTATTACTAATGAACTACACAAGACTATCCTTGGAGATTGTGCCACCAGATTATGTTCTGATTTCCTTGAATGTGATCATTGCAGGATACCACAGGAAAAATTCATACAAATTATATCGGTTATTTTTGGACTTGGCATATTATATGTTTGATGGAGAATTTATTTACGAATTATTTGGATGTAACATGGGGTCTAAACTCAGCCAAATTTTGTCACCCTACGTAATGGATTACCTACTCAAGACCTGCATACCAAAATTGCCTTTACTTGCCTTCATTAAGAATTGCATAGATCACCTGATACTATCATAACCATTATCAGAAATAAACACATCTTAGAAGTATTCGATGACTTCGATCTACATTTGAAATTCACTGTTGAGGAGAAAGATGTCAGAACCTGTAGCATTTCTGGATACCAGAGTATGCAGAATAGGTAATAAATTGAAACTCAATTGGCACAAAAAGGTAACAGCTTCAGGCAGATTCATATATTTCGCATCATCACATCATCCAATCAGTACAAAAATCAATTTCATTAAAGAACAAAAAATTCGAATAATAAGAATATGCGATATTCGTAAATGTCAGTAAAATGTCAGCCTCAAAAGCTTTCGAACCTCTTATCAGAGAACTCTTACCCCAGAACAACGCTCAACAAACTTCTGTTTTCATCATCCGACGAGTGACATTAGATACCTCCAAGAGTTCCTTAGAGAACAATGAACCAGATATCGTTCTCTACCCAATATACAACATATAACGGTAAAAAAGTGTTCTATAGATTAATCGATAATAATTTCACCTAAGGCAGAGAAAACAGTTTTAAACACTTCATTCAAATTGAAGGATCTGATTCCAAACTAAGTGAGATCGAATGTGGTGTACGAAATAGAGTGTTCAGACTTTCATCAGACATATGTTGAAAAAACATCACAATGGCTCAAAAGTAGATAAGCGCTACACAAGAGTAGCATGAAAAACAATAACACTAGATATGCATTGTCGATCCACGCTAATCGTTTTTCCATACTGCAAACCTTGAGATTCAAAGAATTCCAGATGTAAATAACAACTACAGAAAACGATGCATTTAAGAGATGATCCATATGAAGAATAAAGAAAGCACAATGAATAAGAAAACAGATATATAAAATCTCAGCTCCATATATTCTTATCTACATTCAGTATGCCACTGCATTCAACAAATATGTAGGTTCAACCCACTTGTTATTCACCTAATGTATACCTAAGTTTTTTCTGTCGCAAAAGGTCAGGGAATCCATTATACATTCATTTAGATTTCGTTGGTTTTCCTATTTCGCAACATTTTTTAAGGTCTCATCACAAGAGTCAAATCTAAGAAATGTCATTACAAAAACCAAACAGTAGTACAAATATCATATACAGGGTGTCTCGGAAAGAATGCGAAAAAAGGATACCATGAATCTCATCAAGAGGTTTTAATCGTTTGAGAGCCTTCGTTTGGAATATACAGGGTGATATTCATCTGATGGCTGAAATTTCAAAGTTGAATAACTTTTGAACTATTGGACCGAATGATTTCAAATTTGCAGGTTTTGTCACCTTTTACGATTGCCATCTTTCAATATTTCAGAAATTGAAAATATCAGATCCGGACTAACAAAATTTTGGACTTTTTCTTTTTTATGAATATTGGAACACCCTGTACGTGAGCATTATGTTTTTATTACATTTTCGTAACCACAAAGAATCAATTAATGATAAAAATTCAAAATCTCTGCTTGGCACGGTTATACAGGATGATCAAGATGTGAGCAAAAAAACATTCCTCATGAGTGAATTTCAAAGATGAATAACTCTTGAACTATCAGACCGAATTTTTTCAAATTTGGAAGTTTTGTCACCCTTTACGATTGGCATCTGTCAATATTTCTGAATTTGAATAAATCAGATCCGACTGAAAAAAATTTTGGACATTCTCAATTTTTGTTGATAGTGTATCACCCTGTACGTGAAAATTATATATTTTTTTCATTTTAGTAACCATAAAGAATCAATTGATGAGAAAATTTAAATCTGTGCTTGGCACTGTCATACAGAGTGATCTAGGAACATGATTTTATGAGTTAAATTTCATAGTTCGATAAATCTTAATTTTATCCGTGAAATTACTTCGAATTTTACAGTTTCGTCATTCTTCAATACTGCCTTTCCTGAAAATTTACTCAAATTGACAGACAACTTCATCAACTTGCTTCAAAATGTATTGAAATGATTGAATACCATTTTGAACAATTCCTGAACTGAAAATTTTCCATTCAATTTGTTTTTTAGATCGAATATTTCCAACTTATTTACTGTTTATTGCTTTAGAGTGAAGAGTGAACACTCTTTTTTTTTGATTTCTTGATCTGAACTCTCCACCTAAACATTAGTATTTGTTTTCAGTCATAAAAGGAAGGGTGACAAAACTATAGAATTTGAAATAATATTTGTTATGAAGTACAGATTCATTCAAGGAATGTTTATTGATCGCCATGTATTAAGTTGCCGAGAAGAGATTTTAAATTTTCATTATGAATGATTTTTTTTTGTGGTCACTTTAACCAAAAGAAATGTTTGCGTACAGGGGTCACGGAAATAGAAAAGTCTGAATTTTTCTACTCTCGGAGGAGCCTGTAACCTCTAGAGAGCGCGCCCCCAGGTGGCGGATAGGGGGTGTCCTCACCGGCAAACATCTAGTTTGGCCGGCGGATTGGTTGGAAATAAAATACCACCAGCGGACCAACAGGTAGGGTAGATGGGACTCTTGCTGTAGAGAAAGCAACTCATCTAAGAGAAGGAGCCTCTGATTCAAAATCCCTGGTCCTCCAAGTTGGGGGTTTAAAGCTCGATACTTGTAAAAAACAGAAATGTTAAAAAACCTAACCAAAGCCTCGGAAATATGGACTGGAAAAACGGACGACGAAAAAAGCAAAGATATAGGACTTTGAATTTTGGCACATGGAACGTGCAAGGGATCTCTCGGAAAGCAAATGAAGTAGTGGCAGAGCTCAAACATGCAAAGTTGGACCTCGCGGTCATTACAGAAACGAAAAGGAAGGGTAGTGGCTCTGAAAACTGGGGACATTACGATCTGTTCTACAGCGGAGTGAGAAAAGACAAAAGAGCTCAACAAGGGGTTGTATTTCAATTCGAAAAACCTTAAGAAGATGTATCACCTCTTGGGAACCCATTGACCAACGGTTAATAAAATGAACCTGACGATAAAAGGACATAAAATTACAATATTGGGAGTTTATGGAATTAACGATGATTCAATAGTTAACAACAAAAATGAATTTTTTGAACAACTTAATGACGAAATCATAAAAATAGGAACATCTAGAGAAATTTTGTTGTTGGGGGACTTCAACAGTAAAGTGGGAAAGGAACGTGATAGCAAGGTAGTAGGAATGCACGGCGAAAACACCCGGAACGATAATGGCGCAAGACTAATAGCGATATGTCAACAAAATGATCTGAAAATATTGAACGGATTCTTCCCACACCGAGATATCCATAAGTACACATGGACACAGCAGACTCGAAACTTGAAATCAATTATAGATTACAGCATTGTTAGACAGAAAACCAAAATCATAACACAGGATGTTCGAGTGTCTAGGGGACCAACGTGCGGGAGGGGAGTGATCACTATGTGTTGAAAATGAAGGCAATACTTCCACATAGATATGAGAAAAAACAAGAAAGCTTGGAGCCAAATGAGGTAATAAAATCAATCAAATATAACTTAGATAGCTTGCACCATGAGAGCGTTAGGTCATTATTCAGAAAACGATTGGATGAAAAATTAGACACCATATGCTTCAATAACGCAGAAGAACATTATGAACACATTAAGAATGCTATCCATGCAGCGGCGGCATAGGCACTAGGAAGTTAGAAACAACCTAGAAAGATCAAAACCATACTGGTGGGATGAGCAGGTGGAAAAGGCAATCATTGATAAGAGACAGAACTATCACAATTCTTGACGTCTAAAGAAGAAAAAAACGAAATAATGTACAAAAGATCACAAGCTGTAGTAAGAAAATTGATTACCCAAAAAAAGAACGAAATGTGGGAAAGGAACTGCCAAAGAATAAACACCTACATTGGAGGAAGGAAAAGTACAGAGAGATGGAGACTAATTAAAAACATGAGAACAAATAGGAAAAAGACCTTTATATCACCTATAACAACACAACAGTGGGAAGAGTACTTCAAGGACCTATTAACCGAACAAAGACCGGAGTTTCCCAACGAGGATAGGATAGTACAACAGAAATAAACTCATTTCATCACCCTTGAAAGTTACGATAACAGAAATTGAAGAAATAGTGAAATCTCTGAAAAATGGAAAATCCCCTGCCCAGGTGATATCTACGCCGAATTAGTCAAAGCTGGAACGAAGAAACTATATGAACACCTTAGAAAACTATTTACGGACTGCATAAATGGTGCACAAGTACCAAGTGAATGGAAGACCTCTATTATGTCAGCTATCCACAAGAAGGGCAGCAAAGATCATTGCAGGAATTACAGAGAATTGCTGTAACCAGTACAGTCAGCAGAATGTATGGTAAACTCCTGAGAAATAAGATTGAACAAGAATACCAAGACTATGAGGCAGAAGAACAAGCTGGCTTCAGAGTAGGACGATCCACAGTTGACCATTTATATTGCATAACGCAAGTTATTAAGAAGAAGACAGACCAACCAAGAAGTGCATTTACTTTATGTGGATCTACAGAAGGCATTCGATAGTGTCCCTCACAGTAAGCTATGGCCAACATTACAGCAAACAAATATCCGATATGGACTTATCAAAGCAGTCCAAAATTTATACACGGACGCAAGGACAAGGATCAAAGTGGGAAACAAAATTTCTCAGGGATTTACTCCTACCAAGGGACTAAAACAGGGGTGCTGCCTGTCGCCGACGCTTTTAAAGTATACTTAGAGCAAGCTCTGAAATGTGGAAGAAAAAATGTAGTGGCATGGGAATTCCTCTCAATGATGAACATTGCTTTGCAGACGATCAAATCTGATAGCACAAGATCAAGACGACCTGAACTATATGACAAGAAAATTAGTAGAGGAATACAAGAAATGTGGCCTCGAGGTGAACGTTAAAAAAGACGGAATCTATGTGTATTGGAGGGACACCACAAACCATCACATTGGAGGATGGAACACAAATTTCTCATTGCACTGAATATAAATACCTTGGTATGAAGCTGACGCATGATGGGACACTGGACGCTGCTATAAAGGACAGAAATGTTCAAGGAAGAAAGGCGATATCAATGATGAATGGCATCCTGTGGGACCAATCAATATCCAAAAGCAACAAACATCGCATATACAATACCATCCTAAAGAGCATAGTGACTTATGGAAGCGAGGTCTGGCAAATGAAACAAAGATCTGAAAATATGTTGCTGGCAACAGAAATGGATTTCTGGCGACGATCTGCGGGCATATCTAGGAGTGATCGTGTGCGAAATGAAAGAGTTCGAGAGATAATGGGAGCAAAACATACAATAACTGATGACATAAAAACGAAGCAATTGATATGGTATGGTCACATACAGAGGATGCCTGATAACAGATTACCCAAAAAGATTTTAACATGGACGCCACGAGGCAGAAGGGGAAGAGGTCGACCAAGCAAGAGCTGGAGAGAGGGGATCGAAAAGGAAATGGAGGAAAGAGAGCTTCCCGAAAACCTATATCTCTATTTAAATAGATAGGAATGGCGGTTAGGAGTCGGAAAGCGTCGGAGAACGCTCTAAAAACCGATAAATATATATATGAAATTTTTCTAGACCAGATCTGATTTATTCAATTTCAGAAATATTGAATGATGGCAGTCGCAAAGAGTAACAAAACTTTCAAATTTGAAATCATTCGGTAGAATAATTTAAGAGTTATTGTAGTTTGAATGTTTTTTGAATGTTTTTTGCTCACTTCTTGATCGCCCTGTATTACCGTGCCAAGCAGAGATTTTCAATTTTCTCATTTATTGATTCTTTGCGGTTACGAAAATGAAAAAAAAACATAGTGTTCACCTACAGAGTGTTCCAATATTCATGAAAAAGAAAAAGTCCATAATTTTTTTGGTCCGGATCTGATTTATTCACTTTCTGTAACATTGAAAGATGGCAATCGTAAAAGGTGACAAAACTTCCAAATTTGAAATAATTCGTTCGAATAGTTCGATAATTATTGAACTCTGAAATTTCAGCCATAAGATGAATATCGCCCTGTATATCCCAAACGAGGGCCCTCGAACGATTAAAACCTCTTGTTGCGAGTCCTCCTTGATGTCCTTAACTCATGGTTTCCCTTGTCGCATTCTTCCTAGGACACCCTGTATATTACATAGTTGCTGGAATTGAATTACCGATTCTCGAAGCAAAATTTCTAGGCAAAATATACAGAACATTCTAAACAGTAGAAACAGAATACGTAATCGTGTAGCCATATTGATGTGAAATTAAAAGACAGCAATATTGCTCGAATAACAAGATTGATAGCAATATTCGAACCAACATTAGAAGTATTCATCCTTTTCGTTCAAGTTCAGTTCGCTTTTTATTAACTTCGAAGTTCGATATTTTAATGAATTTTTTAATCGGATCGTTTTCATATTCAATATCTCACTTGTAAAAAAAATAAAAAATCTTCAGCGAAATGTACTCTTCAATTCACTCATTAAAATTTTCATATTCAAAATAAAAAATAATAATTAATATCAGTTTCAATTTTAATCACTGAATTGTTATTTTTCTATTGGAAAATGGCTGTCAATTTCCATATTTAATGTTTCATTATTGAGTAAATTTTTTTTATGTGAAAACATGGACGGCAAGGACAAAACGTTTTACTGAACAGTTATAATAATTTTCCAGTTTTGGGTAAATTTTCATTTGCATACATATTTCCAAGATTGAGCTCCTTCGACCAACATCCAACTTTGAAGAATCCATCACACCTGAAAACGTTATCGATTTCACCTCTGGTCACCAAAACCTGTAAGTCATTATATGAGGTTGTGAACAAAATCGTACCAAAACAGATGGTTTCTTCTGCATAGGAGCACTCAACCTGGATTTCTATTGTAATGGAAGTATTCTGCTACTCTGTTATTTCAACTGATATACAATTTACTTAAATTAATGAACTTATTTCCATTTTGCAATTCAATTGTAAGCAGCTATTTTTCAATATTTCACTCTCAACCTTTTGTTCGAATTTTTATTCGTCGTTCATTTCATTATCAATAATAAATCTCTGATCACTTGATTCGTGACAAATGTCTAATCGAACTTTTCGGCCCGGAACCTACTGTAAAATTTTTCGTCCCCAGCTCCCAAGACATTGTTTTAAAATTCGGTTTATTTATCGGTTAGTCATAGGGGTAGATCAAAATCAATCCCTACTTAAAATAATGAAACTCTGTTACCCTCAGATCAAGCGCTCGGAACTGAAAATGAATATTGACATAAGAGAATTTTTCAGAGAAATGTTCAATATTGTGCAATAAGTTCTGAGGTTCGGTGAAAAGACACAAGAATTGGCTTGAAATACACTTTTTCATTCGGTACCTATATAGTCTTCCCGAACATCAGTTAACATTTCTCAATCTGATTTCAATTTATAAATGCCCATTCTGAAGTAGAAATCTGGAGGTGCTGCTAAATAGGTTGACATCGCGATTGTGACCTCACCTTCAGTGACAATCACTTTCTACTTTCTAAGGTTTGGTTATCGCTAGGAGCGGTGAATACGGTGAACGCTCCAAAAGTTCGAAATTAATGAAGTAAACTGAAATTATAGAAATGGAGGCATTATTGATCTTTTTGCATTGCAACGCGTAGTACCGACTCTTTTATTCTTCTTCAATTCAACATGAATTGAGTTTCAATGCTTTGAAGAAGACACAGTGCATGGTTAAATTATTTATAACTAGTGATTGAATGCTTATATATTGTAGATAAATTGAAAATCAAACTTAGTCTTTGATGGTATTACTTGTAGTTTCCGAAATATGCAAAATCATGTTAATCATTTTATTCGACATAAAAAGCTCTGAAAGTTTTTCTTAATGCTATTTACGTTATTCAATATTTCTTCTTAAGAAAATAATTTTAATTGATGCCATACTTAACACTTGCGAACTGAACTCAAATATAATGTATTAACCATGGAATTCTTCTGCTGTAGGTAATAGACATTGTGTGGGAGAATCGTCCCTGATGAAACATTAACCTAAATTCCAATCTGCTGACTACATTATCCCTTTCCAACCCTGTGATACAAATGGACCTTTTTGCCCATATTCTATCAGAGAGACCCACCCTCGATTCAATCGAAATTTCAGTTCACTTGTTAACCTCACAGCTCTAATTATCAGTTTCCTTCATGGTCATCGTAGCTTAGGCTTTGGTGAGGTGATCCCTAATTGTACGAAATTATCCATTGTTCCTGGAATTCAATTGTTTATTCGTCAGGCCAGATTTACAATTATCATCTAAATTTGTGTCAGTCAATAATGACATTGAACGACAAGCAATTTATGATGAGAGTTTCAATTGTTGAAACCCTGATATAGATTGAAACTGTGCAGATAAACATGTACATATAGCGATGTAATAAACTATTGATGCTATCTATGGTTCTCTAACCTGTCTGTATATCGATGGTTTAAAGCACAAATATTGTATGTCCACTTTTTGCTAATATAAGGGTAAAGTGATTTTTGAACGTAGTAACCTATGGATAAACTAGATTTTCACTATGTTGATAACAACAATAAAATATTTGCACAACAGATCTGTCGTTCTGACGTTCAAAATATCACTTTACCTAATATTGGCAAAAAGTGGACATACAATATTTGTGCTTTGAACCATCGATATACAGACAGGTGAGAGAACCCTAGATAGATAGAATGTGTGTCTTTGACTCACATATATCTTAACCGTCGTGAGGTTAAAAGAAACACCTTTTTCCTAAACCATTTTTTTTTCAGTTCGGCCTAGATTGAAAAATAGAGCCATTTCAAATTTTCATAATGAGCTATGCCACCCCTCGAACACTGAAGTTTTTCTGAGAATAAGATATACCATTCAAATCTTCGGAATGAGGATCTGTATGTATTATAAAAATAAGCGTAAACTTACTTTTTCTATTCAATTTGGTTAAAAAAGTAGTATTCATAAATCAACGAGTACGTTATTATAAAATTCCTTCTTGGCGACAACAGTGGAATACTTTTCTATATAAAATTGAGCTTCCTACCATAGTGATCTTTGAGATTCATCATCAGTACCTAGGTAATTATTATTAGGTACTCATAGTTGTTTATTATATCTTTTGCGAGAGATTCAAACAAACCTTCTTTTCTAATGCATAAAGCAAATGTTATTTATCTGTGACGTACAAGCACAACCTTTGTGCAGACTCCTAGAATGCTAATGGTGGTTAGAGAAGAATAACTGTAAACATTCAAATTCTAACAACACACAAGTATAGTCCGTTTAAGAATTATTGACATCGAAGCATGCCATGAACGTCCAGTCGGGGCTTATTTCTAGTTACTAAAAGTCACTAAAATTCTGTGGGTTCATCAGAGTCAGAGAAGCGATAAATAAATATAACCTAGAAATAATTTAATACAATTATTTTTATTTCCAAAGCAAGTTTTGAGCTTGAGAATGTTCCTGATTCTTAAATACCATTATAGGATTGTGTAAATCTCTAACCGCCAGCAGAAGTATATAATTCTGACACGTATTGCAAATTTTCGTATTTACCATCATTGGCATGCTAAAAGAGCGAGGAAACCAGAATAGTTATAGCCCCTAAGCTTATGAATATCATGAAAAAATAAAAGTCATTTAAATTTCAGTCCAGTTCAATCAATGGGATTCAGGTTTCATTACTATATCGCTGCCTCAATAAATAAAACTATCAACTATCAAAGTACTCTAATGAGATGTCATTCATAATCCACCCATGAAGATTGAGACCTATTGAAGAGATAAATGTTCTTTTCTCGACAAACTTTCAATTATAACTAAAAATGATGTTCAACTCAAATTCAACTGAGGTAGCCAAACTGGTGAAACGAAACAGTAAGAACTTGTTGATATTCTGAAATGTGTGGCCAAATTCGTAATTGGTTATACATAATAAGACAAAAACACTAATAAAGAATGATTCAGGGGTATGTTAATTGTATAACTTAATAAACTTATCACCGATTCTGTCTGCTTCAGTAAGAGGAATATTCATTGAATAGCTAAAAAAAATACACAGAGCTTTGTTGGCAAAGGTGTTTAAATTAAATTGAAGTGAGTGTAAAACAATGTGGACCACAAGATGTTATAATTTTTGTATGAATTCAAACTTGTTTCAGAATATACTATTGCACAGATTTAATAATGATTTCATTCATGTATATGCTTGGAATATTATAAATAGGGAAATGGTGAATATTTTGGCTTTTAATGGAAACGATTGTCAATTAGCTTATTTAGGTCTTGTCGGTATTATTTTAGATTAAAGTTGATTGGGTTCCTTTGAGTGTTTGGAATTCAGAGAAGCAAAAGTTAAAGTTTTAGATAAAATCTTTATTTCAATCCTTACTGTATGGGTAAGGAACACACTTATTCAACATTTCTGAAACTGACAATTTACAGTGAAAAACTAAAATAAGCTTCTGTACAAAATTGAGAAAATTAATTCAGAACATTATTCCAAATTTTATTGTTAATTGGACAAGAAATATTATATGCAATCATAGATTCATTGAAAATAATATTAAAAGTACAGAGGAATACTTATAATAGACTTACACATTTTACTATTTATTTACATATAGAATTATCTTCTAAATGCAGTGCTCCAAAGCGAACATAACATGTAAAATAACTGTTAGAGTAAACATTAAAATTGTATTAACAGTTCAACTTTCTATAAAATCCAACAAAAGATTTAAGTATTCCTAAGTTATCAATTATAGGAAACTTATGTTCTTGTAGCCATTGCCAAATTACTTTTTTACGAGAAGCAGTCGTAGGTATTTGATCAACGTTGATTGAATGATATGGTGGATTATCCATGATATGACACACTTTGTATCAAATAACTGCAGAGAAGGTATTAATTGTTCAGTAATCCATTAATGAAATAGTTCCCCATTCATTGTCTTATGGTAATCCGTATCATTGATACCACTGTCAAGAATTAGATCACATCAGGTAAAAATCCATCAAATTGTGTACCTTCTGCCTTCACCTATGAATATACTATGCAACCTTTAGGATACTGTCTAATGTCCACTGGCGGATTTGACTGCCACTTTCAAATATCCAAGTTTCATCTAGATAAATGTCGTTTAAGTCTCTTGAAGGTATAATCATGTGGAATAGGTTTCCTTCCAGTGCTAACTCTGGCTCTACCAACTTGCCTTCTACTTTTTTCTCCGAAATTCTAGGACAGTTCTAGGAGAAATCTGAAATTTTAAAACTCATACTTAATCAGAAAAAACACATTGTACATGATCGTTTACCTGAAATACCAGCACAATGCGTTAATACTAGCAGAAATATCTCTGAATCCCTAAAGAATCGCAGTAACACCGATACATGCCTGGCGTTCTCTTGCAGTAAGGTGAGAGGTATCTGGTTGTATTCCGGCCATTTTCAATTCAGAATCAAATCAAAGTAGATTTCAGAGATATTTAAAACCACTTGCCGATTAAATCAAGGATATTCACAAATAAATCGAATTTCGAAATATATTCAATAGGTTCATAGTTAAATCTGAATAGGTTAACTCAAACTGAAAAGTCAAAGTCAGTGATATTTCAACACCAACCTAAAAATCGGCAAATCGAAATTCACCGAACGGACCGATACCAACATATTTTCGATTTCCCACAGCCACCCGAGATGTCAATCATTCTTAAACGACAATACATTCTATGATTCTGAACTGAATATTCTTTATCTATCACAGAGGTGCATGGAACTTTTTGAACTGATTGGGTTGTGAGGTTATGTTTGAGATGAATTGAACGTAACTCACTTTTGAGCATCTTCGTAATGTTATGAATGCAGAAGTTATACAATTTTTGACAATACTAAAACAGAGAATTGAATTAAATACAAACAATAAGTGCCTTATTATATACTCTAAGAGTTAGCTCAAAAATTAAAAAGGAACTTATGAATTGAATAATGTGCGAGACCCAATCAGCACCGCTACAGGAGATGATACTTTCGGAATGAAAGTGTATTATGGAAACTTCGTTTTGTTGATAATAATACATGTTATGGTGAACATGGTAATATATTACTGAATAGTATGGATTTTTGTAGTTGCCCCGTATTTGATACGGAATTCTTACGATGACTTCTTTGTAAATAATATGAATAGACCATTTTCAAATTTCGTTTACCAATCATTCCAAATGAAAAAATTCAAGTTATCCCTTGTTAACTTGGACCGCAAAAAAATTGAATTCTGTGAATCTTTTTACAGAGTTGCATTCAGATGTACCCAATCTTCGGAAATTCACAGACATTTTTCATTTTTGAAATTGAAATAAATCGAAAATGATGCATCATACGAAAAACCATAAGGAATGCTTTATTTACTGAAATTCGAATTCTTTAAGGATTAACGATCTTTGAAGTTCTGGGATGATGTGGATGGAGTTTTGGATTGGAATTATATTTTTCCCATCGATGAAAACTATATCCAAAAAATAACTTCATTCGATGGGATTCTTTGCGAGATATAACTGAAAATCGAATTTTTTTATTGACTTTCAACACACAACAACCTCAGGAATCTACGGTTAAAATATATGTACAGGGGTTTTTCACTATATTGAACCCCCCTTTAACTTGTTACTGAAGGAGATACAAAAAAATGTTTCGTGTAAAAGTTTCACGAAATCAACTGAGGTTTTTTGATATGAGTCCAGAAAACTGAAAATATACAGGGTGACCAACATATTGATGGCAACTTCATTTTTTCAAATGGAACACCCTGTATATTTTTCCATATTTTGTTAGCTCTTTTGTTACCAAATTCAAAATCCTTTTTCGTTGCTAAGTCTTTGTCCATGTAATCTGTCCGGTTTTCCTTGTTGGGTTTTTTAGCATTAAATTTTTTTCTGGATATCGAGGAGCCAGCCCTAGATCCACCCCCATTCTTGGAGGACCAGGGGATTAATTTGGTAACATGAATGTGCAAAGTATGACAGGAAAGCAAACGAAATTGCGAAAGAGATTGAGAGTATGGAATCAGACATAGCAGTTCTAACTGAAACAAAGAGAAAAGGTAATGGTATAACACAGCTTGGAAATTACATACATGTCTATCGCGGCGTGGGCAAACACGAAAGAGCAAAACAGGGTTGTCTCCATTCTAGTACATAAAAAAACAAAAAAAAATATAACTGGCTGAATGCATTAGATTCACGTCTCATTAAAATGAATATCAATTTCAAAACAGTCGATTTGTATTAATAGGAGGATACGCACTAATGATGATGACAGTGTGGCCAATAAGGATCAATTCTTCGAAAACTGCATCCAATAATCAGTGAAGTTGGCGACTCAAGAGATGTTCTATTAGCCGGTGATTTCAACGGAAGGACGGGAAAAAGAACGAATAACAATATAGTTGGTCCTTTCGGTGAAAATATCTTAAATGATAATGGACAAAGGTTAATTGATTTATGTGATCAAAATGCTCTAAAAATACGAATGGATTCTTCCAGCACAGGTCCATACACAAATATACTTGGATACAGGATACAAGATAACTAAGATCCATCATTGACTACATTATAATACGACAAAAAACATTTCTTAAGATATTGGATGTGAGAGCATATAGAGGAGCTGATTGCGGAAGTGATCATAAACTTCTCAAATCGAAAATAATGATACCACACCGCCACATCAATTATAACAAGAACAACGGAAATGAAAAAACAGAAAAAGTAGATTATCAAAATATAATATCCAAAGTTTTGAGAACGAAAGCACTAGATACCTTTACCAGCAGAGATTGAATCAAAAATTAGAAATAGACCTGTATAGAACATCACACGAACTATCTATAATCATATAGCAGAAAGTATCCATAGTGCAGCAAAAGAAGCATTAGGCCTTGTTGAAAAACCGAACGGAAAGTATGAATATTCTCCAGAGAGAGAGAGAAAAAGTACAGGAGAGAAAAGGAAACTATATCACAGGGGCTATCAACAAATCACCTGAAGAAAAATGAACTATAGAAGGATACAACGAGAAACCGGAAAACTGTGATAGAAGAACAAAGAAAACTGTGGGATCAAAAATGTGATGAAATTAACACCTATATCGGAGGACGTAGGTGCACTGAAGTTGGAATTTCATAAAAAAGTATCAAAGCGCCAACCAAAAATAATGTAAGACTAAATACGATAAGTATAAATCAATGGAAAGAATACTACCTAAATTGTTCACAGAAGACAGGTACCCTTTGGAAAACAACAATAGAACAAATATTAACATTGAAGGAGAACCAATAAAGATAACAACAGAAGAAATTAACAAAAAGGTAAAACTACTTAAGAACGGCAAATCACCTGGTCCTGGAGGATATACAATGAACTCATCAAAAATGGCACAACAAAATTATTCCAATTGATAGCCCAACTATTCACAATGTGTATAAATGGTCATCCTGTTCCGGAAGAATGGAAAACCGCTTTCATCACACCTTTACATAAGAAAGGAGATCGAAACAACTGTACAACAATATAGGGCACTGTCAGTTACTAGCACGTTCAGCAGATTTTACGGACGCGTTATAAGGGACCGAATAGAAGAGGAATACCAAAGTGGTGAAGCAGAAGAACAAAAGGCTTCAGAGCAGGACGCTCATGTACAGATAATACTTTCACAATCAACGATTAATTGAAGAACAAGAGAAAAAGTATCCAAAGAAACTCATCTTTTATTTGTGGATCTCGCAAGGCATATGACAGTGTTCAGTCTCGAAACTATGGGAGAAGCTATGAGACAAACCCGAATCAACGAAAATCTGATTCAGCGCGTACAAGGTTTGTATGAAAACATGTCGTCAAGGATAAAGATAGGAAATTGTGTATCAGAGAACTTCAAAATAACCAAAGGGTTGCGCCAGGGTTGTTGTATATCACCAACACTTTTTAAAATCTATGTCGAACAAGCGTTACAAAGATGGAAGAAAAAATGTAGTAAGATGGGCTTTGAATTAGGGACGCAACATGTACACGCTTCAATTCGGATGACCAGGTGGTAATTGCACAGTCGAGGAAGATTTGGCATACATGACTCGGAAGTTATTGGAGGAATATCAGGAATGGGGATTGACTGTCAATGTGGATAAAACTAAATATATGTGTATTGGGAAGGATGTGGTCGGTGAAAATTTAGATCTTGAAATGGAAAACAATAGAACACTGTGATAATTTCAAATATTTAGGGTACACGTTCAGTTACGATGGAAAAGATACCATAGAAATACAAGACAGAAACCAAGAGCAGAAAAGTTATAGGTGCACTAAATGGAGTCCTATGGTCGAAGAATATATCAAAAGGAAGAAAGAAAAACATATATAATACAATGATTAAAAGCGTATTAACATGTAACTCTGAAGTATGGACAATGACTGAAAGAGACAAAAAGAAAATAATGGCTACGGAGATGGATGCATTGCGAAGATCAGCGAGAATATCAAGACTGGAACGGAGAACAAACGAACACGTAAGAGAGATTATGAAGAAAGATACCACCATAATAGAGGAGATCGAACAGAGACAGCTCATATGGTATGGACATGTTTGCAGGATGGAAGGAAATAGACTGCCACGACAAATGCTGGAGTGGTCAGCTCAGGGACGAAAACGAAGGGGAAGACCGAAGAAGAATTGGCTACAAAATATCAAGAAGGCCATGAGTGAAAGAAACCTATCGGAAAACGACTGCCAAGATAGGAAAGAATGGAAGTTGGGTATCGTAAGGCGACGACAGACGCTATAAAGCGATGATTATATATATATATATAAATATTGTTATCTCTTTTTACCCTGATCTCGAATATGTAACATATGTTGTCTATCTTTCTTATTCTGGACCACAGAGTTTCAAATCAATAACCATCTGGCATAGCGTTCTGGAAGTTCGTGAATATTTAAATTGGAATGGCTCACCCACTTTATGGCCACCAAATAGTCTCGATTTAACACCGTTGGACGCGTTTTTATAGCCGGTTGAAAGAAAACATTGACAGCGTAATGACAATCAATGAAAGGAGAAGATAGAAGATATTAATGATATAAAATCAACCAATATGAAACCCATAGTTTGGAACTAATCCAGTCAACGCACAAAGAATAATGATGATATTGTAATGATTGGAAACAAATTTTGAAGCTTTAATTTCTGACTTGAATCAGAGCCATAATAATGCTATCAAAAATAGTCTAAACAACTTGAGACAACTATATGAACTATGTGTATTGAATGAAGGTGGTCATTTTGAGCAATTTCTTTAGTTGATGTTATTACCATACTACCATAGTATATCATTTTTCATTGGTTAAGTAATTGTTAAGTATTCATTATAAAATAATTCTTTTAAGTAGATTGTTTGGATATAAGGAATTTCGTAGGTATTTCACATATTTTTTTATTCGGTGTCATCATTTCAAAACTTTGAAACTCTGAAAATTGAAGAGACACATCCACATACGCATTTATATTCGAGATCAGGAGGAGGAAATAGCCTATCAAAAAAGGAAGAATATACAGGACAGGGTGTCCCATTTGAAAAAATATAGTTGCATAAATGTTGTTCACCCTGTATCTTCCCATTGACGTTATTATAACTACAAAAATGAGCATTTTCAGTAAACGCACTCTGCCACTTGTAAAATGATTACCTAAGATCTTGGCAGGTGATTCTTAAAATTTGAAACTCTGTGGTTCTCAGAATAAAAGAGATAGACCAACATATGTTACATATTCGAAATCAGGGGAAAAGAGCTAGGCAATCATGGAAAAATATACAGGGTGTTCCATTTGAAAAAATGAAGTTGCCATCAATATGTCGGCCACCCTGTATATATTTCAGTTTCTGGACTTATATCAAAAAAACCTCAGTTGATTTCGTGAAACTTTCATATGAAACATTTTTTTGTATCACCTTTAGTAACAAAGTTGAAGGGGGGGTCAAATTATAGTGAAAACCCCGTACATACAGGTCAAAGACTCGCCCGTTTTATTTCTATTGAGGTCAAGTTCAATTTCCTCAGATTGTCATCTAAAAACGCCTTCATTAGATATTTGGGCGAGATTTTGCAGTAGTGTCAATAAAAGTATATGTTACAGTTCACTTTAAGATGGCGACTGCACAAAACTGCGTTGTAGTATATTTTTCGACTTGTTCTGATTCACATTCGTTAAAAGTCTTCTACTATTTGTAAGGTGCCAATATTGATGTGAGTATGTGCAGTCGCTATCCTTAAGTAAACTATAACATGAACACTTATTGACATAACTGAAAAAATTTCACGCCAAATCTCTGATAATGGCGTTTTCAGAATGACAACTTGAGGAAATTGAACGTGACCCGAAATAGAAATACAACATTCTGAAATATATGGAGACAGCTGAAATAATCCTACATGCTACAAATATTGATCACATCGGTGAATATGTGAAGATCACTCACACTTCTTGTTACTTCATTTTCGTTGTTTATATGAATAAGATTGTCTAAACCTTTCTATTTCTCTATTATTTTCAGTATGAATGTCTCATTGTCCCGTATAATGAGAATATGGGAGTGAGAAGAAGCAGGATGATATCATACCCGAAATTGATGCAATAGTGAGATAAAATTATGTCAATGACTATCATACTGGATGTCAATTACTATCATGGTATGACAATCAGTACGCTTCTGTTTGCGCATAACCATATTGCTAAGATAAAGATATTGCTATCATAGCAAGATCCGCAATATTATTCATTCTGATCGACCATTCTGTGGCAATATGATCTGTCAATTTAGCCATAACCTTGCTATCCGCATTGCTATCTTAGCCAGGTCGAAGAGTACTTGCCTACACGGATAACAATCTTGCCCAGGACCAAAACAGTTAGAAATACGATAGAAAAACATTTATTTCATTTTAATTTTTCGAAGGTTTTGAAAATAGGTAAGTATGTTGCAATAAAAATGGAACTGACTACAGAACATTTATTTTTTAGGAGAATTCTTAGATCGCAAAACCGACATATCAGCGACTCTCGAGAAAATAATCAAAATATTTCGATCGGACAAACAAGTCGTTTCTGACTTGATTGAAAAGTTGAGAAAAATTATTGTTGAACCAACTTTACAATTTTTGCTTATGGCAGCTGTAAGACTACAGTTGGTGAGGACTTCAATCTAGGAATGAGCCTACTAGTTATGTGAAGAGTAATATATAAAATAAGGACCTCATCTCAACAAATTTATTACCTCGATAGTAATGATGATGTGAAGAAAGCATCAATAGAAAGTGTTTTTCACAGTATAGATGTACAAGCTGTAAGTATAATTCCTTATTTTTTTCTTATATATCATTGAATCATTATATTTCAGATATTTGATATAAATTAACTAACAAATGCACAGTTCCATGGAGTTGCACACGACTCGGCTTTGCCATGTTTCAAAAATCTATCGGCACATGAGATCAAAGTATGTGCAAGAAAGAAGATATTGTTTTTCTAGGAAATTAAGGGTATCTTATCCAGCCTTAAATTATGACACCATTTCTCAATACTCTTTCTAAAGCCGGTCCCAGACAATGCGTGTATTTGACGAATGTTCGGCATTGGTGGTGCTTCGCGTAGTGTGTGGGAGCTCAACTTCGGTATCATTTGGAATTCGCCTGCTATCCGAAGTCTTGTCGGTTAAGCCGGTCCCAGACAATGCGTGTATTTGACGAATTTCGGCATTGGCGGTGCTTCGCGTAGTGTGTGGGAGCTCAACTTCGGCCCGAACACTATGGCCCACACACTATGCGAGCACCGCTAATGCCGAACATTCGTCAAATACACACATTGTCTGGGACCGGCTTTAAACTACACGAATCAAAGGAAGACGAAGTACATTCGCGCTCATTCGCGTTAGCTCCCAGACAGTGTGTTATCTACGGTAGTAGATTGCCTATTCTGTCTTCAGTCAGAGTCGTGCCAAATTAAGCGACGTGATTTCTCGGTGTTTTCAGTTCATTTAAAAAACACTACTGACTGCTTTCCGCTACTGTTCTATACTGAGGCCGTTCGGCGAACGTTTGTCACAGAGAAACGAATGTCGAACATTTCGCGATTGCCGCAGTGTGTGGGAGGGTACCGAAGAAGAACTACGAAAGCACATTCGCCGAATGCACGCATTGTCTGGGACCGGCTTAACCATGCAGTGAAAATATGGCAAAATTCATTTTTCGACGAAAAATGTTATCGACAGAAATTTTCAACAGGAACATATATTCAGTGAACACATAGAATTTATTCCAAATTTTTATTGATATTGTATGAAATTGTTTATTGATAACAAATATAGTATAAACATAGAAATTATACCTACAATGGAAGCGGCGAAAGAGAGAGACTCGTGATGCCAAAAGAAAGATAGAGCTAGTGGTGGCAAGATTAATTGAATTAATTTAAATTTTTGAGAATAATTTGTTTTTTTGCTGTATATACTAATATATAATATGTACTAAAATGAAACACGTCTGAATAATAGCAAAAAAACGAAATATTCTCAAAAAATGAAATTAATTCAATTAATCTTGCCACCACTAGCTCTATCTTTCTTCTGGCATCACGAGTCTCTCTCTTTCGCCGCTTCCATTTCTATGATTGGCTCTCAAATGGGATTTGCGGGTTTTTTGCCACCTCTAGCTCTATCTCTCTCTTGGCATCACATTCTTTGAAAGTGTTGAATGACAGGCCTCATCCATGTAAGGTTAGTATATCTATGAGTATAAATCTTCATTCTGTGATTCAATTGTGAAAATATCTTAGCCTCCAATAACATCACACCAACTGCTTCAGCTATTCGGCAGAATGCTGAGATTGTGTTTCATTAATTAATAATTGTGTTATATGTGAAAATATCTCATTCGGAGGAAACATTCATATGAAATTGTTTATTGATAACAAGAAATAAAATAAACATCATTCTGTAAACTGATTGTAATAATTCCTCAGTCTCAAATCACATCACAGTTTCAGCTACTCGCCAGAATGCTTCAGCTAGTTGAAAGAAAATATTTCATTCAGAGGAAGCATTTAATCTTTTCTTGTCTAATTTGCCACTGCTTTCACAAAATTTGTGTTCAACCACGTGATTTTCACCTCCTGTATATTTCTGATGGGTGGGTTTTTCTTGTCACTTTAATTCTATTACATTCAAGGAAGTTCATCAATACTTCCATTTGAATTTTCTTCATTTTCCATTCCCCAACATTTTTGAAATTCTCATTACTAATGGAAACACAGAAATGTCATAACAAAAACTCAAAATAGTAGTTCAAATATCATATGATTATGATTTCCGTCTCTTAAAGTCTGTTTTCAAAAAGATTCATTACTTTCCAAAATATTATTTGAGATGTCGGTTGTAAATACAGGGGCTGGTTTTGAATTTTTCAGCTTCTTGGAGAATTAAAGTTGGTTCTGATCAATGTTTCAATTGAAGATCTACCTTGTAGTTGTAGTTCAAAGGAGATTTGAAATTTTTCCAGTGTTAATTTCAAAAATTTGGACTATATTGTCAAATATTGAATTTTCGATGATGATTTTGCAATCGGAATTCAACAGGTTTGTTCCTTGGATAGATTTATTCGTAATAATTCCATGACAATCTTCAAGTGTTGTCTGTAGATTCTTGAACAGTGTAAGAAGCTGTTTATTCTTCAGAATGTGAATTATCTTGTAGTTATTTTTTATTGAAACAGTTTGGCACCGTTTGGTGATGCTAGGGTTTTTCTTTGACTAGTTGTTGATGACATAGAACCATGGAACTGCCTAATCTGGAGTCGCATACTTCATCGGTCCAGTACTCTTCATTCTTGATTTGACTAAATACTTCTTTGGAGGTATTACAGCTATTTCTTGGTTATTAGGTAGAGGGTACACTCTGGAGTAGTTTGCAATCAAGGTTTTGAGGATAGGAATTTTAAGGAGGAATGTAATGGTTTCATCAGTTCTTATGGCAGATATTTTTGCAAATTCTATTATTTTATACAGGTGAACTTGATCAATTGGTGATAATTGCTGTAGTTTATAATTCTCTTTAAATAAGTAACGATTAAGTAAAGTTCTTGAAGTTTTAATTTGGTATTTCTTTCATTGCGAAACTAAGTGTTCGTTCAGGCATTAGTAAAGTATTTAATAGTTCTTCCGATTGCAGTATCTGGTATTCGATAATGATTCTGAATTCCTCAGTTGATTTGATATTTTCAAAAAGTATTTTGTATAAAAAAATTTATTGTTCAACAGAGCTAAATCTTCAGAATTTTTGTTTCGATGAAGGCTCTCTAAGTTTTTTATTGTCTTTACGTCATCATCATCTAGATTTCCAGTTACGAATTTAATTCCTTTCCCAATGAAATTTGCCAAGCCTCTTTTAATTTTTCTGTTGAAAAATTTATGTAAATTTGTTCGATTTAACAAGATTTGATTTCAATTGAACATAAATTCTGTGAGATAATTCATCGATGGTACGATTTTTCTGCAGAGCAATAAAGCTGTAATTGAGTTGATCATAATTAATTTGTAAATTGGTTATGTTTATAAAGAAAAGGAAATTGTGGTAGTGTGTCAAGAATTTTGGCATTACAAAGAGATTCTTCAAAGTATCCATTACTGATTATTTTGTTGACCTGAAGGGCCTGGTTGGTTTGGGTCCGTATCAGGAGAATTAGCGGTATCCTGAAAAGAACAAGTATTATTTCTTAATCTTTTGACTTTCTTGATATGAGCTGTGGTTACTCTAGATTTTTGAGTAAGACAACTGATTTTATTGTGTTGCTGTTGTTCGACTCTAACTTTTTCAAAAGGAAGGTCAGTTTTTTTGGGCCTATTTCTTTCAACATAGATTTCTCTTTGTTCTAAATCGGGAGGGTCATTTCTATTCTCGTTTAATTTATTCAATGTTTTCTGTCCTCGTTCCTTATTCCGTTGGAAAATATGGACAAAAAATGGTAATATTTATTTTTCTTTTTTCATTATACTGTTCATAAACGGTCATGTTCAGATCAAATTCTGGTAGTTTTTCGTAGGGACCATAAAGTAAATAAAATGGAAAATAGCCGGTAGTTGAATGTATTGATTGATTATTATAGATCAGTGCTGCAGTAATCATAAGATTTGAAGGATTTTCATTAGGGTTTTTCAATTTTAAAATTGAAGTTTTTCCAAGATTGTAGAATGAAATCTCTCAATAGGAGAATTTGAACTTGGATTATTCACGGTTGTGAAGTGAAGATCAATTTTATTCAATTTACAATATTCCGTGAAAGTTTTGTTGTGAAATTCTCTTCCTTCGTCGCAAACAATTTTTTGGGGATATTATGGTGCGAAAAATAATGAAGTAATTTATTGAGGATTGTAAGTGCTGTACCATCTTTGACTAGATATGACTGAGGATATTTAGAAAAAGAGATCTATTATAGTCAAAAACTTTGAATTTAGAAAGGAAAAGTGTCTAAGTGGATTATTTCAAATGGTCTTTTCGGAAGAAGTGGACCAGAGAATTTCAATTATAGGGATGTCTCTCGTATTTCGACTGAAGATATAATTCACATTTGTTGATTATTTCTGTCATTTTGTTTTTCATTTTTGGCCAATAGTACTTTTTTGCTAAAAATTTATGACTTTCTGAACTGCCATTGTGATTTTTGTCGTGATATTATGAAATGATTTCTTTTGATTTTTTCACAGGTAACATCCAATGAATAATTATTACTGATGACAAATTTTGCAGAATAATTCAATGATTCTTTACAAAATCTGACGAGGGGTACACGCAATTTATTATCTCTGAAATAAATTCCATAAGATTCGTTTGGTATCAGAATTTCTTTGAATAGGTTCAAAAAATCGTTTGTCATACAATTTTGTCTTATTGATACACTATACGTATTTTTCCAAAGGTTTAGTGTATTTTAAATTGAATTGTTCACCGATATTCATAATGATTCTATTGGTATAAATATTAATAGGTGTTTCCGTAATTGGGATAACTTTTCCGTTGTCTTCTTGAGTAGAGTAAATAGTGGCGTCAGAGTTATTATCATTGTTCGGATTTTCATGTTCCTCGTTTACAGGAGGGTTTTCCTTATTTTGAGAGTTCAGAATGGTTTCTAATTCTTGGTCACCTAGTTCAGGGAGTTCATTTACATTTGGTAAGATGGACGATATTTCTACATTCAGATCATCATCAGATAAAAGTGGTTCGTTTTCTCGATTACGTATTTCAATTCGGGAAAGTGCATCGGCAACTTTATTTTCTTTGCCTTCAGTATGAATTCTTTTAACATCAAATTCTTCTAATTTCAATTTCCAACGCATGAGGCGGGAATTTGGTTCTTTAATCTTGTAAAGCCATACAAGAGGATTATGGTCAGTTTCGATTGTAAAACTCTGTCCAAAAAGATAGGGCCTGAAATTTTTTGTTGAATCAAGAATTGCTAATAATTCCTTTTCAATTGTTGAATAATTTCTTTCAGCCGAGTTCAAAGTTCTCGCCATAGGGCGATTTGACTGTGATAAAACAATTCCAATGGCTACATTTGAAGCATCTGTTGTTAATTAAAAGGTTTTTCAAAATCTGGGTAGACCTGAATTGGGGCGTTTGTCATTAGTTCTTTACATTGTTGGAAAGCATGAACATAGTCCGGATACGTTGAAAAGTACTCGAGCCGTTATTCAATCCATAAGGCATTCGAAGGTATTCATAATGGCCATTGTTTACAGTAAATGCAGTTTTTTCTATGGATTCAGGATCCATTTCAATTTGATGAAAGGCCTTTGCCATGTCGATTGTAGAAAAATAGCAACTTTTGCCTAAGTTATCCAAAATCTCTTCTATTCTCGGCAAAGGGTATTTATCTTCGAAGGTTTTATCATTAAGACGTCTATAATAATCTATAACCATTCTATACTTTCTTTGACCTGATGCGTCTGTTTTCTTGTCAACGATCCATAACGGAGCACTATAAGGTGAAATTGACGGACGTATATTATCATAAGTAATTTTTGAATTTGTTCCTGAATAATTTTTCTTATGTGATGAGGGTGTCTGAAAGATTTCACGTAAACAGGTTCTTCATCTTTTGTTCGAATATTGTGTTTGACTGTATTACTAAATGAAAGATCTGAATCTTCGTTATAAAAAATATTCTTGAATTTATTACATATTTTGAAGATTTTCTCTTTTCTTCAGAGTTAATGTGAGCAGTTCTTATATTTTTCGCAAGTTTAAATTTTGATGTGTTAATGGAGAGGTTGATATTTCTGTTCGTGAATTGATTTCACAGGTACCTATTCTTTCTACAAAATTAATTTGTACTTCATTTTCTATTGGTTGAGAAATTGGTATAGTGCAAACCCGTTCCTAGCATATAAGCAATACATTCTGGAGTTGAAAATTGTTGAAAGTTTATTTCAGGTAGAAGGACATTTCCGTTTTCTATGGAAACAGGTATTTTAATAAATTTTTGCTTTTTCATTACGTGGTTTCAGTTTGGGCGATGAATATTCGAGGTTGAAAGGTATTTTCAGATCATTAATTTCTAATATATGAGTTTTATAAGCAATTTTCGCAACTAATCTTTGGAGATCAGAAGTTCCTAATAGAGCGTCAAATTTTTGATGCCAATCAACTACATGCAAATGAATATTTACATGTAGCTGATTTGGACAGAGTTTTTGTATGCCAGAAAAGATTAATTAGATGTATCTTCAGAATACTTCCACAACATTCATGTCGGCCTTATTTTCGAACAAATAAAATCATGACAGTCGCATGTTTATACAGGGTGAGTCTTTGACTTGTACATATATTTTAACCGAATATTTCTGGGGTCAAAAGAAACATTTTTTTCCTCTACCATTTTTTCCGATTCGGCCTAAATAAGAAGATATAGCCCTTTTTTATTTTCAGAATGAGCTATGCCGGCACTGGTAAACTAACCACTGAATTTTTGCAAGTACGAGATCTAGCATTCAAACCTTTGAAATAAGCTATGGTATCAAAGAAACGAGTAGATGTACCATTCGAAATTTTCAAATAAGCTGCTGTATTAAATGAAGAAATATAACTCACTTTTTCAATACCAGTTGTATTTCTAATGCAATGATTGATTCATCCAAAATTTTGCTGGTGATAAAATAAAAGAGAATAATCTCTTCTTGATGTATACTTCAATTTTGATTATATCGGATTAACTTTCAAACCACCTATTTCAGCTATAGCATTCATTTCCAAATTCCAATATCTCTTGAAATCTTCCGTGCAAGAATTTCCGAAATCAAAACAACAACTCAACCATAAACTACTGGAACATAGAAACATAAAATTTATATTTTGTCAAATGCATGTCTTGTGCAAAATATGATTGTATATCAATCAAGAATTTATACACAATTCGTATCGAGATCGGCGGAAAAATGTGGTGATCAACTCGGTTATTAATCTAGCGATAATGCGGACTACGAGCGATATAAATAATATATTTAGCTCTATAATGGAATCATATCGATTATATTATAACAGCAGATTAGGCTTATAAATATATAGTCATCAGTAATTTCAGTAATAGTGATAGGTTAGGTCGTTTGTGCCGTTCAAAATGGAAAAACTTATTCGGTACTTGATACCATTACGCATTCCATATAACCTTCTCAATGCTCTTCCTTCATTTACTATTTGTAATAACTACTTCCATAAACATGATTTTCTTACGCTTCAATAAACGCATTTTTGAGGTTATATTACGTGTCTACTGCTGAAATGATTAAATTTCGTCGCATTTAGACGTATAGTTGATATATCTGAAATATCGCTCGAAAAGCATATCTCTGCAGATGCTAATATATCGCCAATATAGATATATATATAGACTAATGCGCGGTGTTACATGTTATTCAACTGAGCGATTTTTAGGTAATATGTGGCTATAATTATTATTCATTATCGCTTCTAGTCCAACCCGCTAATGGTCTCGAACTATCAAAGCGTTCGGCTCTGCTACGATTTAAAATATCTGACATTAGTCGCTTTCTTTAATAACCTAGTTGATTAAATAATATTACTGGCTGATTACTTTTGACTCTCAACCTTTCGTGATATGGTACTGCAAATAACCTAAATTGACATTCAGTTTCTAATCTCATAACAGTCATCTTTTAAAATTATATTAATGAAAAAGGATCTGTGGTTACCGTCAAAATGCAATATCATTCAAACGGCTGCACCAAATGATAATTCTTTTCTTGTTGTATTCATAATTTAGGGCAAGGTTCAAAATATTTTCAAAAAAATTGTTCAGGAAAAAATAAAAGGCTTTCCTTTTCTTACGACCAATCAAGCAGTCATAGAACACATATTATAGGCTATTATGATTTTGACATTTGGACAAAAAGGAGTACATCTAGTGAATCGAAAATAAAATTTCTATTAGAAATAACGTATGAACTAACATATTATACAACAATTTCTTACTTATGCCATATTTTACAAATTTTGAACCTATGATGAAAGAATTTATTTTGGATTACCTGATGCCCGTATGTTTATGATCACAAATCAGATCAACAGATGGCGCTGTAGTCGTTATCTAGGTTATTCATCTATTCTGCAACTAAACGGCTGAATCGAATAAAATGAATTCTTGTGTATGCAGAACAACGTCTGTTGGGTCCGCTAGTTACGAATAAATCGGCGATTTCGTCTACCATGAGTGATTTCAATTTCTATTCAAATTTAAAAAGCACCCTGTAAATCAGAATAAAAACATTTATACTAGAAATGAGGATTTTTTTCCATTGAAATGTTTTCCATCTTATCCGCCATATCCTTGACGAACTGAAAACTTTTTCAGATCTGCCCTATTATCATCTTTTCTCCATTGAAAAATGTTGAAAAACATTGTTCAATGCCCTGAGATTACACTCATTTCTAGTGGTTCTAATTCAAAAAATATTGACTAGAGACAATAATAGCTTCGAATGACAGTTAAGCTGGCAGTTTTGTTTGGAAAATGCGAGAATTCTTAACTTCGATAGCAATTGATCTTTCCATGAATTCAGGCACGAAATAGGAAAAGATGTTAGGCAGCGAAAGTCTGCCTCATAAATAACCGATTAAACGAATACTTCACTCGTGAAGATTCTCTCGTTATAAATTCAATTTTATGGATACATTTTCCGAATTGAAAAATAGGGATTTCCGGTTCAATATTCGATAAGAATTTGGTTAGAATACTATGTTATGTTGAGACTTTGACAGAAATCTGAGTTGGCATGATGAGATCAAGTTGTAACTTTCATTATGTATATCAGTCGGGGTAGGCATGGCCGGTCAAAAAATAATCGATAAAGGGTATACAATACTGAAAAGTCTAGATGTAGGTAGACTTGTAGTCGGGTTATTCTTCGATAAAAATTTATGATTTGGGATTTAGAAGTGTTTCCAGTAGAAGGTAGGAAATTTATAAATGGTTTCAGTAGAGAAATATGAAATAACGTCCGCAGTGGCCCGGTGCTATATCCTGTGTCTACTATTAATTCTACTGATTTACCAGAATACATGTAATCAGTACTGGTTATCTTCGCAGATGAATATTCTGTTTGTGTATAAAGAGACTGTCATTTATTTTTTCGGAGCAGAGTTTTCGAAGAATCTTTCAATTTATCGAAATACTGAATATACCATATGAATGCTGAGCTTAGTTCTGTTCGCATAAAAACTAATCGAGATATTGCATTCTCAAACTGGCAATGCAGATATCAAAATTTTGAAGAATTTGTGATAACGTTGCAACAGTGCATGACAGAGAAATATTTTCAGTGAATTATACTGCGAATTTGGTATTAAACCGATACATAAATGAAAATATAGGTGGTTGCATTTGAAGTAAAAAAAAGTAGATATGCGTTCAAGATAGATGTGTCAACACTGTCGATTTCAAATATTTCAGACCAAGAGTTCTTCCATCCCGAAAGCTCTACCTAAAATTTATAACGAAATATTTACTAGTTCTCCGAATTGTCTAATAGGCCAACTTAATAGGAATACAATTTAAGTTCCAAATGATTCGAAACAACTAGTGTTCAAAGAAAATATGTAATGAAGAGAGAAAAGAATTCATTTTATTGAAGATGGATATACTGAATGTGAGTGCAAAATTTCAAGATGATCGCATCATAAGAATCATAGAATTTCTCGAACAATTTCGAGTTTGTCGATTCTATCGAAATGATATTTCGTAGTAAGTAAATGTTCAATGCCAATTCACTCAATCAAAACAATACGCAAAAATTTGTGGAAGTTGCGTTAATACAAAAATAGAAAGGTCTATCGTTATATATTAAAAAAAAATCTAATATTGCCATGAAATACCTTCCGTTTGAAATGAAATTGAGTTAGGGCATGCAAATTGGCGAAGTGAATAATCATGAACATTTTGAGATAATAGCATTATTGCTCCACAATGAACGAGCGCTCGGAAGCAACTGATCAAGGCTTTTCTTAAATTTTTTTCAATACCACCAAGATAGCGGACCAAATTCCATAAGATCAATGGCGTGCGTTTTTACATACTCAAGTCTGAACAGGATATGATTTTCAAGTAAGTTGAAAATGATAATACTTTTATCAAACAAATACTTGGTTTTCCTTTCAGCTACCCCATCAGAAGTTTTTGGAGAACTAGTGAATATTTCGTTCTGAAATTTTAGGTGAAGCCTTGAGGATGAAGGAACTCTTCGCCTAAAATATTTCTAGTTGAAAGTGTTGCCACGTCTATTTCAAACGCATGTCAACTTTCTTATGTCAAATGCAACTACCTATATTTTTATTTATGTATCGATTCAATACCAAATTCGCAGTATAACCTAATTTTAAAAAATCTGCTGCCAAGTTATGCATGAATTCTTAGAAGTTTTCTACATCTGCATTGCAAGTTTGGAAATGCAATATCTCGATTATTTTCTTTGCGAACGAAACCAGTCGCTAGCAGTCTGTTAGTAGAGATGCCATGGATTCGTGTGGTATATAATTATGTCAAATAGTAGAGATACTACTAATTATTGATATTGCAGATTATTGTACTTTCATGATAACATTCTTATGCACACAATTACATAGAAATCATAAACTACATTCCAGATTATTGTATCTTCATGTGTAAACATTCTTATGCAAACCATCATCGACTAGATGGACTCTTGAACATTACCATTTCATTATCTTGTATACATTTGGTAGATCTGTATTTTTTCCATAATTAGAAATCATTATAAATACTTTCATTGTAAATTCTAGAGACAGTCTTCTTTTTGGTCTTGACTAGAGAATACTCAAATTGTAAACTTGTGACAATAAATCATTTTAAAGTGAAGTCTGCAAGCATTTACTTAATTATATTCAGTATTTTGATACATCGTAAGCTTCTTAGAAAATTTCGATCCGAAAATATGGAACTTAAAATTGAAATATTTCGAGATTTTCAAGAGGCAACCCCATATTTATTTTACAGCATTCGATTAGAAATGGTAAATGAATGGCAATCTCCTTTTACACTTATGATCCATTTTGGATAGTTTTTGAATGAGAAAAATACTGAAATTCTTCAGTATCTATTGTCATGATCTGTGGTCGTATTTACGATGAAATGGCTGTATAATTATGAGATAAATTATTGAATAGATTCTATGGATGAAATCATAACAAGTGTTCGATGATCATGGATGTCATAGAAAAAAGTTTACCCATATTATTCAAACACGATTCAGGTTGTTACAGAATTCACGGGAATGCAAAAACATTATGGAAAGGATCTGTTGAACTTCAACAATTGTTATGCACATTTAGCAATAATGACTGGAAATAAATTCCGAAAACTGTTTTGGTTTCTTAGGTAATCCAGGAACAATGTTCAAGACCTCAACCATAGAATTCATTTCGATAATTCACCTTGTAATCACACAGCATTATGTCCATAAATCATGACTACAAATACTGAAGAATTTCAAATTTTTCATCTCATTCCAAACTATCCGAAATGTATAATCAGTGTAGAAGAAGACTGCCATTCACTTTTCATTCAGAATCGAATACTGTAAATTAAATCTGGGTTGTCATTTGAAAAAATCCCGCAAAAATTTCAATTTTAAGTTCCACATTTTCGGAGCGAAATCTCCTAAGAACTTACGATGTATCAGAATGTACACATGAATGCATGGATTCTCTACTATGAGACTGCTGATTGTGGTGTCGCATAGAAACTAATCGAGATATTGTATTTCCGAAGTGGCAATGCAGATGTAAAATATTTCAAGAATTCGTGCATAACTTGGCAACAGTGATGCAGAGAGAATTTTCAGTAGGTTATACTGCGAAGTTGGTATTGAATTGATACATAACTTAAACTATAGGTAGTTGAATTTGAAATAAGAAAGTATATATGCGTTTGAGATAGACGTGGCAACACTGTCGACCTGAAAATATTCCAGGCGAAGATTTCCTTCATCCTCAAGGCTACTCCTAAATTAAAAAAAATATATTCACTAGTTCTCCAAAAACGTCTAATATGCCAACTTAAAAGGAAAAAGCCTGGTATTATCAAACTGAATCCCTTAGAATAACGAATGAATTTCGTTAATGTTTTTCGGTCAATATAGAAGAAATTGATGAGAATGTCTTCTTTATACTTATTTTATCGCGGTGGCAACTGTCCGGCTAAGTACGTTCCAATGGATTATCTCAGCCATTTCAAAAGATACAATTTGAAAATTGAGTAAAACGAAAATGGAAGTCATTTCCGGTACGACCGGAAGTGTCATTGATTTTTTTAATTCATATAGCACACTATATTTTTGTTGCAGTTTTTGATTTCTACTCAAAATTAACTTTTCAACGATGTATCACACTGTGTATTTCACTTTTGATTCAAGGAGTAAACGTCAATTGAAATTCTAACTGAAAGGATTACAGTAGGCTACGATATTTTGTGTAAATTTGATTTTGACTTCAGACTGAGGTTGGTGCAAAACGGGGTACCATACTATTTTTTCGTATGATACCAGAGCTCCGGGAAAAACCCCAGTAGAAAAACCCTGTCTCGCCGTTTCAACAAAAATAACACTTAAAAACTATTAGAATATTGAAGGATTCCTTCTTTATTCAGTCCAAACGATAACCCTCTCCAGGATGCTTTCGGAATTCTGAATCTGAAATGAAAAAATCAAAGGAGTAAAAAGGAACAGAAAAATAAAATGATTGAAACTTATTAAATCGATGGGGTCGCAAATGTTTCGTTATCGAGATACAGAGTGTTGAAGTTTGAATTTTTTTCAGGTTTTTTTGTCATAGTATCTACACTTCACAAGATATTCAACTGAAATTTGGCATAGATATTACATTTGAAGTTCTCCACGTGACATGGCAATTTCGATAGAAGATCTACAGTGTGATATTTTTTCTGGAACACTGCCACCTGTTCTTCTGTAGAACTTTTTTTTGTGAGCAACTGTTAATTTAAAAAATTAAAAAGAAGCTTTGTTCTTATACTAAACTTTTCGTTCTCTTGTAGTTTTGTCGTATCTACCAACGATTTCGAGAAAAAAAAATTGAACGATTCTCTCGAAATCCTCGTGAAAATCCAAATGATGGGAAGGCCACTTTGTAAGCTGTGGTGAATGAATTCAGTGTCAGTTTTTATGGGAAATTTCCTGATCTGTAGCGATGATTCATAAAAATTCGATTAACTCGTGATCTGATTCGCGTGCCAGACGAGCTAAAGAGTGGACGTGTGTTTATTAGTGAGTTACCTTATCTCTTCAGCAGTCATCTGTTCCACGTACGTAAATAAATTATTCCGATATAAAATTCAGTTGAATAATTTCATTCTGAATTTATTCACTGCAAAATAGTTGTCCTTGGGACAACTAATAAAACAAAAGCATCATCATGAGTCAGCCTACTGAAAATTCAATCAATGATACCAGTAGTCCTTGGCAGATAGTCAAAAAACGCAAATATGCATGTGTTTCTCTGAATAATCGAAAACTCGACAATCAATACACATAACAGATTTCAATATCTGAATAATGAATCAGACGATGCGAACATAGCACAAACATCTGAAAGAATTTCCAAGCCTCCACCAATATTTATACACGGTGTCACAAACTACCAAGAAATGTGCAGGAAATTATCAGTAGCAAATAGCCGACGAACAGTTCTATTCGAAAACTCTGTCTAACAAACACCGTAAAGATAAATGTCAACATACCTGAAGCATACAGGCCTTAGTTAGATTCTTACGAGAGGAGAATATAATTTTCCACACATATCAGATTAAGCAGGATAGGGCTTATAGAGTGTGATCCGACATCTACACCCAAGCGTTTCACTTGAAGAAATTAAGGAAGAAATAGAAAAACGGGACACAAATTAGAAACATCATTAACATCAGTGATCGTTTATCGAAGCTTCCACTTCCCCTATTCTACGTTGACTTGGATCCTCAAGCAAATAACAAAGACATATATAAGTTGGAATTTATATCAAACAAAAAAATAACAATAGAACCACCAAGAAGAAAACGCGAGATCACACAATGTACCAGATGCCAAGAATACGGACATTCTAAAAGCTACTGTAACCGACCGTTCATGGTGTCAAATGCGGAAACCAACATGACTCCAAAACATGCACCAAACCTAACACAACTCCTGCTAAATGTGCACTTTGCGAAGGTAG
>JACDNR010000003.1:0-46633 GCA_013421045.1 Propylea japonica | reverse complement strand
GCGATCGCCTTTTTCAAGATGGCTGCTGAGAGTTAACTATAAACAATCAGTTATGTTATTTGACGATCTGCTATTTCGACAATAGATCACGCAAAAAAAAACAATATGATGGCAAACTCAATCGAAAATAGTGATAGACCAGGATTTAGCAACAAAAACGGCGTATGATTTGCGAAATTGTGAGGCTTTTTGAGATGCCAGTGTATCAAGAAGACACGGAAACGCAAGTATGGCGGCACCTATAGTTCGTTCACGAAAGTTTGAGCACATAGTAGGCGTTTGTTTATTTATCTGAAGTTGGCAGTATTTGCTGTCTAAAGTCAACGTTGCCGATGTACCTGGCCCCGTCTGACGAGCTTCCGAGTTTACAAAAACTTTATGTAATATTGACAACATTGTGTATTCAATCTGACAAGAAATAACAAAATAACCTAAAATTTTAATATATACAGTGGAATATGCCAATTGTCACGGCCAACTGACGGCAAAACTTTCGTGAGCGAACTATAGGTGTCTGCGTTGAGCAGCGCATTTCAATTCTCTTAGGGCCCCACTTCACTTCGTTTTCTCCGCCGTTTTTAACCGATGGTTAAAAACGTTGGAAGGAAGAACGTTGTCGGTAAACTCCACCCACTTCAGTTTTCTTTCGCGGCAGTTTATCACGATGGAGCGTAAGTGTCTGTTAGCAGTGGCGGCGGCTGTTGCTGTAAAAGAAAAGTATTCCGCTGATTTTACTTTCCATGAACACGGAAATGACCTGTACACTTCAATAAATTCCAACAAAAAGTCCGGTTCCACTTGCCGAAGATCCGACATTGTTTTCAAACAGTTAAGACTCAGCAGTAAACAATTAAAAAAGTTATGTTATCGCCACCAGCCTGTTCGTCACTGTCTCTGAAATATGCGCGACCGACTTAACTGTTTACCCCAACACCTCGTGTTTACCCGAAGCGTTGGAACGTTACGGACGAAAATCAGGCCTCGTCTGAAATTTGCAACGACGGGTAAGTGCGCCGTTTTTAGCCCATACACTTCGTTTTTGCGGCAGTTTTACCCGATCGTTTTTAACCGTCGGTTAAAAACGGCGGAGAAGAACGAAGTAAGTGGGGGGGGGATGTGTAAAAAAAATCCATGCCTTTGACTAATAAGCTCAAAGGTAATTCTTGTTTTATATCATATATTCGATAGTCAGAGTATGAAGGAGTCAATGCCATAACGATGCGGCGTCGAAATCGAATTCGATATTCGACATCTTTGAACCAGTATTGTGTGTGCTTGAACCTAGTGAGACACCGAAACAGTTATGGCATGGTCATAATCAGTGATGAGACATCTTTTTATGGTTGTATGAAAAACTAGGTTTTTGCTAGTAAGTCAAAGGACCATAAAAATGAAACGTTTAATCCAGTATGGCGGACAATTTGAGACGCCGCATCGGTATAGAATACGACTCCTTCATACTCTGGCTATCGATCATATTATATAAACAAGAAATACCTTTGAGCTCATTAGTCCACAGCATTGATTTTTTTGACACAATGGCTAACTTCTCAAAAGGCCTCACAATTATTGACAAATGACACGCCGTTTTTCTGGCTGGCTCCCGGTCTATGAAAATAAAAATAGAAAAATATAGTCCATTCACGAAAGTTTGAGCGCATAGTAGGCGTTTGTTTATTCATCTGAAGTTGGCGGTATTTGCTGTCATTACATTAAAGTCAACGTTGCAGAATGTACCCGGCCTCGCCCTACGAGCTTCCGAGTTATCATAGAACTCTATGTTATATTGACAACATTGCGTATCAATCTGACAAGAAAATAAACAACATAACGCAGAATTTTAATATACATAGTGGAATATGCCAGATTTCCATGGCCAACCGACGGCTCAAACTTTCGTGAACGGACTAAAGATCACTTCCAAATTCAAGAATAAAATCCCTTTGTTTACTCCTACCTCCCAGCAACCATATTGAAATCTGATTGATATGATAGGATCGTGGACAGCCCTATATTTTCGAATACTTACAGCAGGAACTTGATTGTGCCAAGGTTGTGATCCATTTACAACACTAGGTAGAGGTTCTGACGGATTTTCTTCTGGTTTTGGAACTGAGGACGAGTTAATTACACTGGGTACTTCTAGGTGGGCTTCTTCCACTTCCATTGGCTGTTAAACAGTTTTATCATGAATTTCGTTCTTGCCTATATTTTTATAAGTTCATAATACCTCTTCTCTGTTTTCGTTGGCGCTACTTTCGCCTAATTCCTTTGGGATGGTACACCTAGTTGAAGTTTTTAGCACTATGAAGGATTCTACTGAACTGATTAGATTGCTATTCCTTTGTAGAAAGTCTGTTAAAAAGGAATAACCATTGGAGCAAACCACGCCAATAACTCTTCAGGTAGACCTCTCAAATGTTTCACCTAGAAAGTTATTTTAGCTAATGTACAAATTATTTTCTCAATTGATCATCAAAAACAATATCTATTATTCTTTAATTTGGTTTATCCACTACTATTGTATAATCCACCCTTATACGTCTGTTTTCTCGGCTATAATAATACCCATTAATCACAAGTGAATAATGAGTTGTTACTCACTCCTATCAGATGCTTCATAGATTTTATTCAAACTGTAATTGATGAGTTTAGTCTTGTTTTAAACTGAATTCTGCAGATTCAATCAGTAAAATGGCTTCCTATCTTAGTAATTACTTTCAATTGACTGATACTCGAAATAATATTGCTACAAATGGTCCAGGTTCCTGAATTGAACTGTCCTGCCAAGATTTCCGATGTAAGAGTGTTATAGTGAAAGTGTTCAGTGTGTGTGATAACTAACTTGTTGAATTTTTCATGTATATTTTATACAGACAATTTAACAGTATTTTTATTCAAATTACAGAAATTTTGTTTGACCTATGGGTGGTCAATAATATTTTGTTAGTATATGAATTTCATGGTATTGGATTTCTCTTGAAGCAATTTTGTTTCGTTGAGCCTCGTACGTTGATCCAAATATACATTACAATTAGAATACGTTCATTTCTCATTTATTCATCATATTTATTACTACAAAAATGACCTCAATAAAGTTATTATTCATGAAGTCTGCGTGTGATTTTGAAATATATAGTAATTATTTTTAAATGTAGAGAATTAAAAAGAGTTGGATAATAAAGGAGCATCTTCTTCTCTCTCTATAGAGGAGTTGAGAACACAGAAATGCCAAAAACTAACCACAGAACTCCGATGTCAAAGAATCTAGTGTCTGTCACTGTCACCATGCGGACACCCCTCGAAATTCAATCGCCCCAACTGGTTTTTATGAACGTGAAATGTCACGCGTGTTGCGAGTGTTTAGTAGGCAGCTCGCACTTCTTATATTTATGTTCTGCGCCATACCCCATGTTTGAAAAAAATCAATATTTTTTTAAAAAGTCTTTTGACTTAGATTCAAATTCGATAATTATCAGCATTCCTAATGGCACTATCCATACGAAATACCAAATTTTGAATTAATCGGATATGTGATTTCGCATATATCGGAAAAATGATGAAAAAAATGTTTACAACTCCAAAACTACTAGATCGATTTGGCATATTAACAAATTTAACCACGGCATTCAGAACCCGAATAGGTTTAGGGAAATTTTTAGGGCAAGCCCTCAAATTTACAGACATTTGGGCAAAACGATAGCACGCTGTTTGCCAGGAACAAGCGCGCAAAATGCATAAAAATCCGATCCACCTAGTCGAATATTTTAAAAAATTTTCAGCAGATACCACTTCTGACCATTCTATTCCACCATTTTAAATATTACTGCATTATGTATTATAATGATTTTTTCTTATGATAGATTTCTGTCCTGATGTGGTTGAATAAGAATAGCTATGCTAAACTCCGCCACGAAGGCAGGCTTATTAATATATGGTAATTATCTTTTTTCTTTGTACTTTGATAATATCAATAAAGACCTTATTATTATTATTTTCACTTACCATCAGTTGCTTGAAAAGCAGATCAGCAGCACGCACATCTCTGTTGCAGGCTCGGAAAACCAAGGCACCTAATTGCTTGACCAAATTAACCAACGTGTCGAATAACAGGGGTGGATCAGAAGTGTCTCTTTCCAGTTCCCTGGCGCAGAGTTCCAAAAGTTCCGGCAACTTGGCACGTATGAACCCTGTCAGCGTGGCTGCTATGTCCACATCACCCAGATAGGAGAACGCGACTGAAAGAAACAATAGCCCGTTGATTCGATTTGCATTCATTTCAATTCAAATATACGCATTTTAAAACGATTTAAGGTAATGGTGATACCGGAATAATTGATCCGTAATCAATTCTTTTGATAAATATGTACGCTAAAAATGGTAATAAGGGGGATATTGGGGAAATATTGGAAATTTCAATATAACTGGGATATAAAAATACTCCGTTCGCATATTGTTGAGCGCAAAGTAGACCTTTGTTTATTAATCTCAGGTTTGCAGTATTTACTGTCATAACGTAAAATAAAGTCAACGTTGCCGAATGTACCCGAAATTATCAGAAAACTCTATGTTCTTTTTCATTTAGAGATATCATTACTGTGTAGTCAATTCGTCAAATGCTTCATGTGAAATCAAAAAACTCTTCGGGTTCAGGAGAGTAATCTAACACAAATTAATCCTTTTCAACGTTTTTTTTCGATAGGATTCCGAAGTCACTATTAACACATCATCATCAATCATATTAATTATTGATTTTCTAGAAGATTTCATGAAGGTGTGAATGTAAATAATTTCAAGCAAAGCATCCGCCATTCATCTTTTACTCCAGATATATCTTGATTCGTCTTGAGCATACAATGTTTTGGTTTGTCACGTAATATTTGCTTCAGAACTTTTTCTTCGTTTGTAATATTGTTAACATTGCGTATCAAACTGTCAAGAAAATCACAACAAACCTAAAATTTCAATATACACAGTCGAATATGCCAAATTTCCATGGCCAACCGACAGTTCAAAATTACGAGAACGGACTATACATACCAGTATGAAAACTCACATAGGAAACATACGATATTCAATGCATCAGAGGGAGAAACTTTGCCGTCTCAGATCAATACGAACATAGATAGATCCCAAGCATGATATCAATAGAATGAATTGAGGATAAAACATACAAACCAATGTTTGTTTTGTTTTGAAATTTAACAGTTCAAGGCAAGTCGTCCTTTTTTTAGGGGTACTTAAATGAGATGAATATAACATCTTTAAAATGAGATCAGTAGGAATTTTTTCAAGAAATGAATCGCATCCACCTTATGGTTATTAGCAGCGGTACATTATCTAACTAATTATGGGTTTACAGAATAGGAGAAGGAATTAAATAATACCTAGTACCCATAATCAACCCACGCTACTGTACTCAACTCTAAAATGTTGCTATTTGTAAACAATAAGTAATGTCTTGCAAATAATACAGTGTTCCGGCATTTTTCTGTAGTAAATGAAAATGAACTTAAATATCACTGGAAGGCAGATGAAAATGTAGAATCACCAAAACTGTCGCAAATATCTCGGAAATCAGGAAAATAACAAAGTTAGGTTAATGTTTATAAACAGCAGGGTGAGGGGGGGAATAAAACATAGATATTTTTCTCATTTTGCATCTGTTCACATCTGACAGGGCCTATCTATGTTTTTATTGATCTGAGTTTCTGTCCAGTTTGAACGGTGGCATATTAAAAGATTTAATTGCTAAGTTTCTGACGAAATAATTGAGAACCTGTATATAGTTATTGAATATCTTAATATAAAATTTAGATATCTATTTTTCTAAATATTCGAAATAAAATCAAACAACCATAACTCGAGAACTTTTCAAGCGATTTGACCCCGTAAACGACTTAACCAAGCTATTTTAACCCTCCATCTACCTTGAAAATTTCAAGTCTCTAGCTCCTATTATTAGTGCTATAGTTAAAGAGTGGCGAAAGTTGCATTTCTGAATGTTATAAGCCTTCAATGTTTTTCCTGTCGAAGCTAGCCAAAGCGTTAAATAGAAGAAACAAGGAGTGAAGGAATAGCCCAAATAAAATTTCAATAATCATCAGTATACAACCGACACCTCAATCTACGAAACGTACAAAATTTGGGCAAAACTATTTAACTAACCATTTGCCTAGGAACAATGGCAAACGGTTCGAGTGGCGCTCTGGATGGTTCAGATTCACAAATCAGCCCGGTAGATGGCTCTGCAGGCGGTATCTAGGTTATTTTTGTGTATGTTGGGACCGCTAGTTAATCAATCAACGCGCAGTTACATCCTAGAATATTGTAGAAATTGATAAATTTTCAAAAATGATTACTTACCACAGTATCAAGCACACCTTGCGATTCTGTAATGAATCGTTCGACAATTTCATTGTGCCGCCTACCAGTTTCTAGTCCTAGGGTACTGAAGAAGTAGCCACGGAGATGAGCAAGCACACGTATAAGACACGTGTAATCACCTACATTTAGTCGTCGTAAAATATCTCTGAAAATTTGTTAATGAATATTTGACAAAAATGCTAATCATGGGGTTAAAAGCAATGAGTCAATTGAGACATGAGGAAATAACTATACCATTAATTACATACGATACAAAAATATCATCCCATAATATAATAGTAGTGTTCTTTCGTACTGATTGAACTGATGGAACTTATTCCGCGATTAGAATAATCACTTGCAATCACTTTAGAGTTGTGGAAGGGGGAACTGATTGAAAACGAAAGAACGATCGCTTCAACTGATCTTTCTGATTGAAGTTATATAAATCACTTCGTTCAGTTCGAAAGAACATCACTAATGCAGCAAGTCTCGATTCAACTAATAACTAAAAAACTCAGAGTAAGAAGTAAACATAAAGATGCCCCTATGCGAGAATGTTACCGGATTGTTATCAACCAAGCCCTAGCTTGAGATTTAAAGAATTTCACTGCCGCACTGGGGTGAAGTAAACAACAGGTTAGATTTTCATTTCTACAATTTCTGAATATAATACATTTTCGTAATTTTGCCTTATCTATAAATACCAAAATACTCTTACGCAACAATAAACCAAACTGACAGAATTGTATAGCAGGCTCCAGCTGTTAGTATATAGTAGGGGAACAGTAGATTAATATTCCAATCCATACTAATATTATAAATGCGAAAGTAACTCTGTCTGTCTGTCTGTTACTCTTTCACGCCTAAACGGCGAACGGATTTTGATGAAATTTGATATGGTGATATATGATAACCTAGAAATGGTCATAGGTTATAAATAATCACGTCATCGTTCTTAGGGGGTAGGCAGTAGGCATATAACTAAATTGAGTTAGTGATTTGTAGTCGTTTTTGTTGGGACTTTGCTCTTTCACGTCTAATCGGCTGAATAGATTTTGATGAAATTTAGTTAAGGTAATAGATGGTTACCTAAAAACGGATATAAGATCAAACGATCACGTCATCGTATTTAGGGGGTAGGAAGTAGGCAGAAAACTGAATTGAGTTAGTGAATTTTGTATGGTTTTTGCTGGGAGTTTGCTCTTTCATGCCTAAACGGCTGAACGGATTGATGAAATTTAGTTAGGTGATAGATAGTAACCTAGAAAAGGATATGGGCTATTAATATTCATGCTATCATACTTAAGGCGTAGGCAGTAGGCAGAAAACTAATTAAGTTAGTGATTTTTAATCGTTTGTTTTAAAAGTTTACCTTCACGCCTAACGTCTGAACGGATTTTATAAGACTTGGTTAATATAAAGATAGGATCCTAAGCACGGACACAGGATACTTTTTAAGGCGGAAAAATTCCTCATTCCCGCGGAAATCTAGCGTGATCGTGTCAAGAAGCGCATGACGCCATAGCTACTGAAATGATTTTGATGTTTTTTTTAACTGAGTGTTACTAAGACTTCAACTTAGTATTTGATCACATTTCTAACTTAGAGGGTCGGTAGGCGCCATAATTTACGGAATTTATGATAAAATTTTGATGCAACTGTATTTATTTAATAGTTTTACTTGGATCGAAACTTATAGGGTGGCAGGTAGGTAGTTAGTAGTATTTTAAACCGATTTACATTATTTACTTTTTATATTCACTAGGGAAACATTCGGAGCTATCCATTATGTAGCTTAGGTTGCTTTTAAACAATTTTAGATGTGAAGTTGAGGACATTGTTGCAGGGGACTTACAGCCGGGAGAAAACAAAAAAAACTTATGCGGACGAAGTCGCGGGTAAAAGCTAGTACAGAATAAAGATACGGCACAAGGTCGCAACGCCGAATATTGTTCGCGTTCATAAACAGATTCTACTAGGCTGCGTCAACAAATGCGTGAAGGCATTTCTAGGTTTACTTTTTACCCCGAGAGAAAAATGCTATCAAAAAGTTCTGATGGTTTTGATAATTTGAACACTAAAATTTTACGCAAATAAAATGTTTGTAAAAAAATCGACTACATCAATGTAGAAATTCTAAATGTGTCCTACCTTATAGAGAGAGTTCTGTATAAAGCCATGCAAACGTCTCGGAACATACTTTCTCCATTCACATAGGTCCCAGAGAAATTGAACTCTCCAAACACTGCTTCTAAACAGTATCTTCTTTCCAACCTGAAATTCTGTAAATACAAGAAGGTAAACATATGTGCACCATACAAATTCTAAAAAGTGTATTGAAGTCTTTCCAGAAAAACTCGACATATTTATGTATGAAACTGCACAAGAATCCGATAAATGTATGTTAATTTTGATTCAAAATTGTATATTATGCAACGAGCGTATAAGCTATATTCACGAGGTGAAGTTCAGACACCGAGCGAATAACAGCCATTACACGCGAGTAGCATACTATATGTAGTCCGTTCACGCAAAGCGCATAGAAGGAGTTTGTCTATTTATCTGATGTTGGCAGTATTCGCTGCCATAACGTTAAATAAAGTCAACGTTGCCGAATGTACCCGGCCTCGTCCGATGAATTTGCGAGTTATCAGAGAATATGCAATATGTACAAATTTGCGTATCAATCTGACAAGAAAATACATCAGAACCTAAAATTTTATATACACAGTGTAGTATGCCAAATTTCCATGGCCAACCGACGGCTCATATACAGGGTGTCCGGTAAACCTTGTACAATATTGAAACTGGTGATAGACCAGGTCATTACTGTTCAGAATATCATAATTTCACCTCAGTAAAAATATCACCATTTTCGAGATAATGGGCATTTTCTAAATATCTAGAAATCACTACATCACCTCCGTTTTTTGAGTCCTATGTCTACAAATTGAGACTAATTCAAATATCTTTAGTGCCGAAGATTAATGAAGAGTGATGCTTTCAGACGTACAAAACAGTTTTTCAGAACTCGATACATTTTTCAAGAAATAAAAAAACTAAGGTGAGGTAGCGATTTTCTAGATATTTAGAAAATGCCCATTATCTCGAAAATGGTGATATTTTTTTTGAGGTGAAATTATGATATTCTGAACTGTCATGACCTTGTCTATCACCAGTTTCAATATTGTACAAGGATTACCGGACACCCTGTATATAATCCGTTCACGAAAGTTTGAGCCGTCGGTTGGCCATGGAAAATTGGCATTGTGTATACTAAAATTTTAAGTTATGTTGTTTATTTTCTTGTCAGATTGATACGCAATGTTGTCAATATTGCATAGAGTTGACTGATAACTCGCAAGCTCGTCGAACGAGGCCGGGTACATTCGAAAACGTTGACTTTATTTAACGTTATGACAGCAAATACTGCCAACTTCAGATAAATAAACAAACGCCTACTAATTATAATATACTATACTATGCGCTCAAACTTTCGTGAACGGTCTATACTTCATCCACAACTACTGAATATGGGACTCTTCGATTTGACTGATTAACTGAAGAAATGACTTCACTTCGACCGAATCGACCAATAGGAACGCTGCGTTACTGATTTGCATCAGTTTGGAAGCGTCAAATAGAAAAGTCGGTATATTTCTAGAAGCTTTTAACATTTAGCGACCGTGCCAAGACCCTTCTATTACAAGTGTGGAAAAAGTCAAGTTGGCACATGAGAAATTTTGGAGAACTGGTCATTGTATATTTGTAATAAAAATAAATTTAATTGATGTAATCAAATGAAGATTAGGTCCTGATTGATAAGGCATAACCATGAGTTTGGCCTTTACAGTTTTTTACTATCAAAAATAAATACTTACAGTGGATCCTGAAGCTCTATGTATGGATTCTGTGACAGTAGGTAGTATGTTTTCCTCTCCAACAATCTGAGTTGGATCTCCAATTCCAACTTGTTCCAAAAATCTGTTAAACAGCACTGAAAAAGAGGGATAAATTGACCATACCATATACATATAAAAAAAATTTATGTTATTGCTCTTGAAAATGGATATTATCTACAATAGGCGTCAAAATTACGGAACAAATTGATTTGGCAACAAAATCCTGAAACAGGTCAATTATTGTTTCACTTTTACCAAATTACCCTGTGCCATTCCCATCAACCCTCTAAATTTTTTTATAGGCCAAGTGGGTCATGTGGTACTTTTGGCAAGGCCTTTGTTTGTATCTTCTCTACAGACGTGGAGAAATTCTCCATTTTTTTTAATTAGGTAGTTCAAAGATATTTTCCGTTTGTTCACTTTGTCATGGCTCATTTACTTTGGAACGGTGGTACCTGATGAAATTGTCACCGAATGAAAGTAATGTAATGGAGATTACTTACCCATGTAATCTTCCATGGAGTGTTTCGTTGGCGAGGTTTTGTCTCTCTTCGGGCCTCGGTCTTGTGGCTTCAGGAGCAGACTGATTCTGCGCAGTGGTAGAGGAGTCGTTTGGCGCTCTTCGCCTGTTCACGTGGTGAGAATGGCACGTCAAGTATGGGTCAAAACCTGAGGGTATGTTCTGGTGGTGAAGATGCACATGAGGCCTGAAAAAAAGAATTTTCTTAGAACATGATCAAAAGTTGATGAAACATTTGCAACTGCTGGAAAATTGTTGTAATGAATGTGAAGAATACAGGAGTAGCATAAGAGTAGTCAACAGCTTGAAAAACACCTAAATCACCATTATATGCAAAAAATCTTTTATTTGAATGCTTAAAACTCAATTATCATAACCTTAAAACTATTTATCTCACGAAGGCCTGAGAAGGTTCCAATAAATTTTTTATTGTTATGTTTTCACCAGTGTTGTCAAACAAAGAATTAAGGTTAGAATCTGGTAAGCATGGCCTCTTCAAAGACGATTTTGGCGAGATGTGGGTTACAGCTCACCATAGTTACATAGTTACGTGAGTGACACCATAGTTACATAGTTACGTGAGTTGACAGAACTTATTGTATTAACTGTCAATTCCATGTAACTATAGTCCGTTCACGAAACTTTGAGCTGTGGGTTTGCCATGACAATTTGGTATGTTGTTTCTGGTCAGATTGATACGCAATGTTGTCAATATAACAGAGTTCTCTGATAACTCGGATGCTCGTCGGACGAGGACGGGTACATTCGGCAACGTTGACTTTGTTCATCATTATGACAGCAAATACTGCCAATCTCAGATAATAAAGAAACGCCTACTTTTCGCTCAATAATATGTGAACGGAGTATATGTATAGTCCGTTCACGATAGGTTGAGCACATAGTAGGCGTTTCTCTATTTATTTGAAGTTGGCAGTATTTACTGTCATAGAGTAAAATAAGTCAACGTTGCCGAATGTACTCGGCCTCGTCCGACGAGCTTGCGAGTTATCAGAGAACTCTATGCATGATTGACAACATTGCGTATCAATCTGACAAAAAAATAAAGAACATAACCCAAAATTTTAATATACACAGTGGAATATGCCAAATTTCCATGGCCAACCGACGGCTCAACCTTTCGTGAACGGAGTATAGCTGTGGAAAGCGTTGGTTACATCGCCAAAATTCGCCTCAAGTGAGTTTAATGCCTATGGTGAAAACATTAGAATAGTAGGTTTATATAAATCCTCACAGGCCATAATAACATCTAATATTTCCAGGATATTCTTATTGAGTTTTAAGCTATCGAATAAAAGTTTATTTATTGTATAAAAGCAGTTGGCTACTCTTATAGTACTCATAGTACCTACCTTGGTGTTGACCTAGTTTGTGTAGAGCTGGTTGGATTAGTCTGATTATTTCCACGTGCTTGAGAATTTTGGGCTGGAGGAGTAGGAGTCAGTGGCGTAGCGCTGGTCGCCAAATTCTGTCGCGACCCTGCTGCATCTCGCCCACTACCATGTATTAGTTCCGTTGCCATTTGCATCATGGTATGAATGAAGTTGGCTGGCTGTTGTCCATTTATGGATCCCACCCCTTAAAACTGTCATCGACATTGCATGAATCTGTCATGTCAACTCAATAATAGTATAGTGATTATGAAAAGAATCTCTTTACTATTTATTGATAAAATCTTAACGGTTCAAAAGATTTTATCTACTGCCCATCTGTGTCTGTTGTTGATTTTGGAAAAAAGAACTTTTTTTTACAGTTTGGGCGCTCTACGATTATCAAAAAATGAATAAACAACCACAAATAATGTTTTATCTTTCCCATAATTCAAGCAGTATGGTAAAACCTTAAGTACTAAGATCGAGTATTACTTGAGGCCTGAAGCATTGGGTACGTTCAGAAGCACCCAACTGTTGGCAACAGTTTAGTAAGTTGAGAAAGCGAGAGCGTTCAGCAAAATCGCTGACAAATCGTTGTTTCTCAGCAGATGTCGATTTCTGGCAGCGGTAAAAATTTACGCTTTATAACTCATCAGACCGCTGAGACATGCGCATATACCTATTATTTTGTGATTTGTTTATGTTTAGGGTTTTTAGTTGAAGTTTATTAAGGAGTATTTTGCTTACTGGCGTATTTCGAAAATGTCTATCAAAAAAGGGTTGTCTGGCTACAATTTAGTTCTGTCAGAAGAAAACCAACAACCTGTTGTTGAATCAAAAAATAAGGTTATATATCATGATATGTCAGATTTGTAAATCACTCAGCGAAGCGTTCAGAAAATTTTCATCCGCTGAAACTCAACTCTACTCAACTGATTTCTGCTTTATGCCAACAGTTGAGTGCTTCTGAACGTACCCATTGAATATCCGATTTGAGTGCTTTAGGTTCCTATCATACTACTTGCAACGATAAGAGAATGATAACAACATTATTTGTGGTAGTTTATTCATTTTGTCGTAATGATATCATGACTTTTATTATTAAAAAATTTAAACAGGTAAATTATTTTGACTGTAAATCAAAGTAATTAGCAACCACCTCAGAGTGAGAAGTAAACATAGAGATGCCCCTATGCGTGAATAGTACTGTATGGTCATCAACCAAGCTCTAGAATAAATTGAGAGCATTTCACTGCCTCACTGGAGGGAAAGTAAACAACAGGTTAGATTTTCATTTCTACATTTTCTGAATATAATACATTTTCGAAATTTTACCATAGCTATAATTACCGGAATACTCTTAAGTTACAATAAACTGCCACCAAATTAAAGAAATAATTCAGTTTATTAACGTCAAATCAAAACGAAAATGTAAACAAGACGCATTGTAACTAACCAGCAACAGAACGATGTTGCCAAACTGACAGAATTGTCTATAGCAGACTCTAGCTGTTAGTACCATAGTAGAGGAGCCGTAGACCAATTATTCCAATACGGAAAAAAGATAAGGCACAAGTTCGCAACGCAGGAATGTTGTTCGCGTTCATAAACAGATTCTACTTGGCTGCATCATCAATTGCGTGAAGGAACCTCTAGGTTACTTTTTACTCTAGGCAACCACTTGATCATCAAACACCCTATTTCAGTTCTCAAAACCTAGAAAGCAGATTCAAATGGCACACTTACAATCTTCAGGTTGGTTAGATCTGACAACATCTGGATCCAAAGAATCGATGCTGATACCTTCTGGCGTGACCCTCCATAATAAGTTCCACTTCAGGATCAGACGAACTGAAGGAGGTCGAAGTAGAGGCGCTGTTGCTTCTATTGCTGGCCGGAGATATTGTGGGACCAGATGAAGCTGCAGACGGGCCTGTACTTGGAGCGGCACTGGGAGTTTCTCTACTGGCGTTGGACGAGCCCCCCATACTATATGGGGCAAAAGACCCCTTATCTCCAAAGGTATTGGGACACGAACGGTACTGATCAATGGGACGCCTTGACTAGAAATAGATGGGGGAGCAGCGGTGGAGGCAGTGGTGCTGGGCGGGGCAGTTTTCCGGTAGCGGAGCCTGAGCATTAGAACTACTGCTTCCCCTGTCCGACAGATTTATTTGCGCCTGGAAAAGTATCATTTGATTGATGTAATTAATTTCCTTTTTGTAAGTTAGTATTTTAAAAACAAAGTAATATTCTTGTATCATTATATTTAGAACAGCAAAAGATCTAGGTGAAAGCTGTAATATGCAATTAAACAGAATTGATCCATGAGCAAAAAAAATTGAAAAATATCTTCTGCCAATATTATTTCAACGCCAACCTGAATTCTCAAAATCGAGTCAATGCTGAATGGGTTGTTATCAACTTAATATACTCTGTTCGGATATTATTGCATATTTCGCTCTGTATATTAAAATTTAAGGTTATGTCCGGGTACATTCGTTGACAGTAAATACTGCCAACCTCAGATAAATAATCAAGGGCCTACTTTGTGCTCAATAATATCCGAACGGAGTATATGTATCAATTTTTCACAGCTGCCAGGATATCAATCGTATCTGGTTGAACTATAATACTCTTCATTTCATGAAATTATATCGAATCCAAACAAAATAAATCAATAAGGATTGAATTTTGATGTTATTTACTATTCCTTCAAACAATAGATGACCTACCTCTACTTGTACTGGAATCCCCATACGTGTCTGAACAAAAGCTGACTGTTGTAGCATTAGAGGACGAGTTAGAAGCGGTCTTGGTGGCGGATTTCTAACTCTTATAATAACATCACTAATAGAATGGTAAGCATGACTCAAATAGTGCATAATTTCTGATACTTTATCGAGCTCCATCTGTATTTTTCGGGATTCCTGTAAATGAAGTAAGCAGTGAATAAAATGCCATTAATGCATGTCGGTCCAAATACCTCCGGTGAAACCTCTGGATCATCACGCATAAAATTATGGTATCTCTCCAGGAAAGGTGTAAACCGGAATTGCACCAATGATAATGTTGTCAGTACTTCAGCTAACTGTGCAGTTCTTGTGGCATTTCTGCATTGAAAAAACGATCATACAATTTATCCATACAGTTGAAGCTACATTTGTTGAATTGGCTGTTGCCTCAGATCAATAAAGAACATAGATATAGACACTGGCAGATGTAAACAGAGACAAAAATGAGGAAAAGGTCTCTATGTTAGATTCCCTACCCTGCTGTTTATAATTATTAGCCTAATGGGCCCCACTCACTTTGTTCTTCTCCGCCGTTTTTAACCGACGGTTAAAACGGTCAGTTTGAGAAAAAGTTATATTTACCTAAAGAAAGCACGAATCTGCCTTTCGCTACTTTGAACTGTCAAATTTAAAAACACAATTTGGTTTGTACATGGTCTTTAAAAATGATTGTAACAGCGCAGTTGGCTTTGAATTATTCTTTGCCGCTACATAATAACCGCGGGTTTCACAAAAGCTCGATTGGGAATCAAATCGTTGATTTTCAATTGAGTCGAGTCAATGGTTTACGTCAAAAATGAACTGAAAATTGCACAGAAATGATGCCACTCCAATAATCAAGCTGATTGGAGTTTTGTGAAACCTGGCTTAAGGGTACCGAAATATTTTACACCACATATCATAAAACTATAACACTCTTTCGCTGGTTAGGCCATAGAAATGTACTATATTATAGTTAATTTTTTGGATAGAATGATGAATGTGTTGAGTTTGCATAGGAAGCGGCAAAATGAAAATAATCCAGAGCCAACTGAGCTGTGACAATCATTTATGGAGACCCTGTATATCTGATCCTTTAATTCATTCCAATGATATCATCGGGCTTGGAGCCTCTATGTTCATTATTGATCTGAGGCTGTTAATAATTCAGTTTGTTTTGACGAATCACCATACGCCTATAGCAGGTCTGGCAGACAAATCTTGAGATAAGAATACTATGTACTAAAAGAGATGCAAAGCGAAAGTAGAAAGTGTGAGTGAGAACACTGACGCTCCCCCTTATCGGTTTTTCAGCAGCGCAACCGCAATTGACACGACCAACCAGAATTTCCAACGCCACCTACTCTATTATATTTCACGAGAGTATGAAGTGCGTAAAACTTTAGCCCTCCTTCTCCATAGAACATTCTTTCGTTGTCGTTCATATCCGTGCGCGATCGGACTAATATAACAGAGATAGATGGCTATTGGCTACTCTGCCGCGTTCACGATAGAGAAGTCGTAGCGATAGGATGGGTTGAGAGGTTCCTTCACTTCATATTCTCCTGAAATGGACTACAGTTCATATTATTTAATCTAATTTTTTTTCTAAAAGTGAATTTGCAGATGAGACGGTTGGGCGATTTTTATTTGTTTACCCCGATCAATACGTCCCATGTAATCAAATAGTTTTAAACATTTTTCATCAATAGGAAAATTTTGGGCAAATAAATGCAGTATGACAAATATCATGAAGCATCCATTCCTGATGAAAAAAGTCGAGAAGGACATGAATGTATTGCTCAAGTAGAATCAAATAGCCCTTTTTCCAGTTTCCAATTTCCCAAAAGAGCAGAGATATTATTCATCTTGAGTGTTTTTTTCAGGCAACGTTCCTCGAATTGATTCTGATTCATCCGCAAGTATCATTAAAAATCATGAATTATTCCCTACATTATTTGAATGATTTTTCCGAAACAACAAAGAAAACATTCGCATCAGTAACTACCTATCGTAAAATTTAAAACTTACTCGGGAAATCTTGTATCAAATACTGGTTCCACGGGTGTAGCTGTGCAGTTGAATTACTTGAAGTACTTGTATTTGAAGGTCCTTGCTCAGCTGAGTTTGTATTCCAGAATTCTGTGATCTAAAAAAAGAAAGTAGCACACTGAACATAAAAATAAAAAATATTGATATTGCAAGGAGAACAGAGATGAGTTAAGATTTATTCATCTTCTGTTCTCACACTATACAGAAAAATTTGCTAACAATGAATAGATAGAATCTCCGACGTAAACCTGATTCAATTTTTGCAACCCAGAATGTAATTAAGTAGTCAATTATTTGATAACTGGTTCTAAATTATGAGGTCTGATTAAGGAATCATTTCGAGAGATTGGAGCTTTTGGCAGCATATTCTATTCAAATTCTTTATTATGAAAAGTATTTTTCATTTAAGTATACAACTTTACTGTTCGAGATGCAAGTTCCCCTGTGAATTCATTATTTTACAGCCAGACATAAAAGTTGAAAACACTAATGAATAGAATGAAACCAATTGTTCTCAAAAACATTCAAATTTGAATTATTGTTTTGCCAACATTAATAACTGAATTTTTCTGACTTCTATAATTTCTTTTGCACTTTTTGACAGAAACAACTTTACCTGAAAAACTCACGAATCTTCTCCTGCAAATTTGCTTCTTATCTGAATAAATCAGTATCATAAGCATTGCCAACTGCTTAAAAAACACTGAAAATCACTCCTTTTTCAATGCAATAAATCAACTTTTATTCAAAAACTTAGAACTCAATAAACATATCCTGAAAAATATTAAGCAGCGTCCACACTATGCCGGGCGAGGCCGAGCGGGCTGACCCGGGCGGCCTAAGCGGGTTGGTGTGGACGCCCCGGGCGGCTTAAAAAAGCCGGCCCGAGCCGAGCCGATCCCAACCGCAGAAAGTAGGTACAGATCAAAGGATGCCGGCCCGAGCCGAACGAAAATATGTAGTGGGGACGTGCCGAGCGGCACCGGGGGCTTTAGTTACAATTGAATTGTCGAATATAGGTAGATATAACCCGGGCGGCCTCGTTTTCGGTGTGGACGTCGTGCCGGCCCGAACGAACCCGCCCGGCTTGGGCCGCCCGGGTCAGCCCGCCCGGCCTCGCCCGGCATACTCCGGCATAGTGTGGACGCTGCTTTAGATGTCCTGTAGAAGGCCTGTAAAGATTTCAGTAAATTTTTAATCTTATGTGCCAAACAAAAAAATTGAGTTAGAATCTAGTGAACAGGAAGAAGAGAAATGAAAAATTTATTGGAATCCTCACTGACCTTTGTGACGTCTAATTTTTCCAGGATATGATTATTGAGTTTTAAGCTATGAGTATCAACTAAAAGTTGATTTATTCCAAAAAAAGTTAAGTGATTTTCAATGTTTTTTAAGTAGTTGGCCAAGTTATGGTACTTTTCTATCATATTATGTACATTCTCTATGTGGTTTTATTGCCGATCCAACAGTTTTGGAGACTTTTTGAGTATTGCCGTATTTTACATAGGTATAAATGTTTACATTTCCTGCTTAATACATTATAATGACTTGAACTTACTCTCTACGCAAATAATTCTGGAAAAATTGTGTGATGATTTGACTCTCATCAGCTGCTGTGTGAACGCCAGGATAATAAAGTCGAGCTTCAATAATTGGCAATACTTCATCTTGAGGATCATCTTGTGGAGCTGGCTCCGCTGGAGCTGCTGGGTTTTCTAGTTGAGAAATCAGATGGTCTGCCCTTCTCAACATTCTGAAAAAATATGCAGAAATATAACAAAATGCTTCTCGGCTAAAAAAATTAACCATGTCTTTCATTAAGTACGAGATTCTCTTGGAATGCACCAAATAGTGTTGGGTACGTCTTACAAGAGGTGCTTCATTTGTCCCGTACACGACGAAGAAATGTAGAGCGGCTTATTTTTGTTACCTGTACTACCTCAATTCGAATGTCCCAGTACGCTTCGATGAGGCGACGGTTCCTGTGCGAAATCGAGCGACGGAACGACTGGAACGAGGTGAGGTGAGGAGGGGATGCAATGCACTGCGACGGGCGAAGTACCACGGCTTTCGCCCTCTCGTCTATCTTTTCTTTTGTTTCCTTTAGTTTAAGAATCTAGTCCTACAGTCGTGTGTCGCATACTTGCATTATTTCCTGATTCTTCAAATTCGACTTCGGAAACTATGCGGTACTCGCTGCTTATTAATCAGCTGCGTCTGGCTATTGGTCGCAAGAGTATTATTATAAGAAATTGAACGCAAATTAATTTTCGATAAAAAGGTTAGTTGTTTTGATTCAAATCAGTTCACTCATCGTACTACCTTATATTCTGCTCTCTTCTTGGTATGACGGTTGGCGGTTAAATTCATGGAAAACTTGCTCTTATCAGCAAAATTAATTTTTATATTCAAATCATAAATGGCATCTAACTTGTTGTCTAAAATTATGAAATGAGTGTCAAGTAATTGTTGAACGGAAGAACCGATTGAGCAGCAACAAAGTGTTGCAAATTCTATTTTTTTAAGTTCAAATTTATAATGTAACTTACATTCATATTATGTTTTGTATAAACGTCTGTATTAATATGAATTCATTTTCAAAATACAACTAAATTTTCATCAGTAATCAAAAGCCATATTAGCAGTATTATTAAAGTTTCCAACAATCAATTCGCGTTTGTCTCTTGCCCAGCAATACCAATCTATCGACGCGACGTAAGATTTTTGCACAAACTCGCCCCTTCTGTCTCAAGTCTTACGGAACCAGTCACAGTATTACATTTGTTCCGGGGTTCGCTCGATCATGAACGCCACATCTCATCATATGCTCCTCGCACGTGATAAAGAACAATCAATGAATAATCTCTACTCCGAAATATTCCAATCAATGAGAAATTGAGAAATTGTTTATTTTAAAATAATAATAATAAGACTGTTTTGTAGTTGTAATTATTGAATAAAAATAATAATAAATAAATGATGTCAGCATTCGAGAATGATGTTTTAACCACATACATTTTGATTAGACAATTGGAAAACCTATGACATCACATCGAATAGTATTAAAAACATGATTTGAACCCTGTGATGCCAAAGAACAGTACAACACCTTCAAATCAATAAAAGTGTTTTTCATTGATATAATTATTTTCTGAAAAATCCTAGTGAAATAAATAGTGATCTTATAGAAAATTATTCCAGCTTTATCAGACACATTTTTACAACTATTTGTGAAACTCCAGAAATATGGGATTTGTGGCCCCGCGCTGAAATGGGTCAAGTCCTATTTTCAGGGAAGAACGCAGTTGGTTGAAATAAGAGTAAAAGGTAAAGTGGTTAGATCAGACCCACAAGAAATTAAGCTGGGCTTACCACAGGGAAGCATTGCAGGTCCGTTGTTCTTTTTAATATATTTGAATGACTATGGAAACACAGACGAACTACATCAAACAACAAACGATCAACATGCTGATGATAACAGCTTACTCGTAGTCGAAGACCTTTGGCCAGAATTGAAGAGACTGGCTGAGATCACATTTGGATTGACAGAAAGATGGTTTCAATGACAATAATTTGATTATTAATAAAGAAAAAACAAAGATTATGCTGTTTCAACCCACTGGATCACAAGATACCCCTAGAAATGTAAATTTGAACAACACACCAATTTCAAATTTCAAGACAAACAAATTTCCTAGGAATGGTTCTGAATGATGAACTGAAATAGAAATTCCACATACAAAAAGTATCTGAAAAGATTGGGACTTCACTATATGGTTTCAGAATGGTGGCTAAATATTTAAGTAAAGATATCTTGAAGACAGTATACAGTGCAACTATTGAATCCAGATTGCGTTTTGGATTGGTATTTTATGGGGCTGGAAATTTAGATCCATTGTTTGTTCTTCAAAAGAAAGCAGTAAGAATACTGAACTCTCTGAGTTTTAAGCAGTCCTGTAGGGGGTGGTTTAGGAAGACTGGTATCCTGACTCTGTATGGTCTGTACATTCAAGAGTGTCTACTTTTTTTACATAAAAATAAACATCTATTTGAACATCTCAAAAATGAAAATCCATATAGTAGAAGAAGAAATAATTATATATTGCCCAAATGTAAGCTAGCAATTTTCTCAAAAAACAGTTAGAATATCGATGTGTCAAACTTTTAATGATCTGCCATCGGATGTTCAGAGAATAGATGATCAAAAGATATTCAGCGAAGAATATACAAGATGTTGCTGGAATTGGAGCCCTACTCAATGTCAGATTGGGGATGGAGCTCGAATTGAGGCGGCAGACACTGTGACGCTGTTCCAACTTGTTTCATGTTTTTTTTTCTTTTGTAATTAACTGAGGCCATTGTGGAATAAAGAGATTATTATTATTATTAATACTTACTTTTAGGAATTTTTTTTTTAATAAGAAAATTATGATAGATGAATAATAGTTCTCACCTTCTAGCAACATTAAGCCGAGTGAAAGCATGGGTGTGAGTAGGAGGGTGCAATACTCCCTGTGTGTCCATATTACTTGGGTATACAGATCCCAAGAAAACAGTGGCATTATTGGTATCCAAAGTACGGAACATCCTATGGGTAGGATGAGGTGAAGAAGTCCTACTAGGGCGGGAAGAATTAGAAGGAGTAGTACCTGGTGGAGGTCTTTGTACCAAATGCACAGCCTTTCCATCGAGGTCTGAAATAATAACAAAGTAATTACTTTCTTACATCAATGGGATATTGATTTTGACTGCAAAAATGTCATTATACTCACCAAGATCAATTAACTTTGAGGAATCTTGTAAGACTCGTCCACAATATATAATTCTTTGAGTTTCTGCAGATATATTGACTTCATCTGCTATGTGTCTCTTGAATTCCTCAACTGTCATCTAAAGAAGAGAAAATATACTGATCGAATCGGATTCAAGCCCAAATATATAACTTACATCATCATTAACAGAAAATTGGTGATTCCGAGAATCCAATGTTTTTACAGTCAAATTAATCATCTGAAAGCAAAGTACCATATAAAGAGGAATGTATGGCCTGAATCTGAACATATACCATTACAATGATTTTGAGAATGTTCTTAAGAGGTGATATATTCTAATTATTAATTATAAGCCTGTATATCTCAATTCTCAACCATTGAATATTGACAAACCATTCGCATACCTTGCGCTATAGTTAGTTTCGGTATGTCTTCAAACTATCATTTATTTGTCACGATTCAGTTCCACAACAGCAGTAAGAAAATCGCCTTTATTTCCCAAAATGTTTCTTTTCAAATACGCCTTGGAATGGAACTCCGATTCTGATAAAATAAATCAAAATTTTACTTCACATACGTCATAGATTGAAAAAAGAAACAATCACTAGAAAAGCACTTTGATCAGTGATCTTATTCAAAAAGTGTTGCCAACATAGTTTCCCTATGAATATGTTATTTCGATATTTCGCAAATATTTCTTTGGGGTATCATTATCGAGCTTAATTAACTTGCGAAAAAATAAGATTTTGTATATAGCATAATAATAAAAAATATGCTTATCTAGAAATTATCATTTCGTCAAATGTGTGAACGATTAAGTTACAGTAGTTCAAACATCTAACAGTAGATCACTAATCACTGTTTTGTTTTGTTAAGCTGCTGTCAGAAGTGATTCTGCAGAGGAAGGATTTTTCTTCAAATAAAAGATATTAATTATTTTAATTATATGAATTGAAATTAAATTACTGAAAATGAACTTATCGGAAGCAGAAGATGATCCAGAATCCTACGAAAGCACTGAAGAAGAATGGGTTGAAACGGAGGTGATTAGAAAATAATCAAAAATAATTCTTGACAATCACAAATATTTCCCATTAGTTTGCTCGCGGAAGTTTATTAACCTAATAGTAAATACGGTGTATCGCAAAAAATTTTCACTTTTTAGAAAAAAACGACCAGACGAAGAACAACGCGTAGAACGGCAAAGAAACCCAAAAAATCTTTAGATGTAGATGAGAGTAGTGATAGTACAAGTGATCGAAGTTTACCTAAATCGAAAAATGGAGCAACTAGGAAAAAAAAATCACCTTCTTCAAAAGTTAGCACAGGGTATTCAAAGAAAGGAGTCCAAAAAGTTGTGTATTCCAAAAACTATGCGGTGGGTTATAATATTTCTGAAATTAGAATTTATGTTGACCCTAATTATTCTATTTGCAAAGGTTGGTTCATTTGTAATTTCCAAACAAGATGCCCAGGTTGGGGATCCTAATAAACATCCTTGGATATGGAGAATTGATGGAAAATCTCTGCTGCAAAAGTATGAACCATTTGAGCATGAGGGAAAAATTAGACACAAAAATACTTCTATTGTAAGTATTCTCCATACTTTCATTGATATTCATTTCAATTCATTATATATCAGGAATGATAGGGATGTATTTAGAATATTATTAGAGTATTAGAGAAAAAATGTTCAAGGACTCCCAAACTCTCTTTTCAAAATAATCAATGGCCAGCAAGCAGATCCCAGATATCTGAATTAAAAAATATACGCTGTCCCATTTAAAAAACACCAAATTTTTTGGAATTGTCGTGATATACAGACAGAAAACAAGATATAGCGAAATATTTAAACAGCAGTTTTCAGAAACACCCTGTAACTCGGGAACCAATTCAGATATCTGGGATCTGTTTGCTGGCAATTGATTTTTTGAAAGAAGAGATCGGACGTTCTTGAACATTCTTTCTATAACCCTTTTGTTCTCTGGATGCTCTCAGTGATCATCGAATTTGGGACACCCTGTACACCAAGGATCCAGTGGGGTAGTTACTCAATTCTGTGACACCAATTGTGAGTGTTGATTTTGGCGATACAAGGCGTTTTGTCCCAGCACCCCATATAAGGATTGTTCAGTATGGCTCACTCAAGGGTGTGAGCCATGAAAGTACTCCTTTTATCGACTACATATAGCTAGTAAAGAGTCTGAATGCGGAGGTTTCCCATCCATAAGAAAGCATTATTTCTCGAATGATTTTTTTTTTTTTTTTGCATACTTGTCAAATGGCAACTATTTCAGTTTCATATTTTATATGTGGTATTTGGTTATTAAAAGCATGCAATTGATTTTTTCTCACGATTTGTGGTCTTAAAATCAATGTTTTCACACAGTATACCGGCTGGTCACCAATGGACATGGACGATTATGCACCATTAACCATAGACCTTATCGAGCAAACTGAAGGACAAGTTGTGGTTGAATTACATTGGGATGAATTGAAAAAAATTATACAAAATGACAGTGAATGAATATCATTGGTAATTGAGTCCTTGAAATGAAAAGTGAGATATATTGAAAATGTTTTTTATGAATTTTATAAAGCTAAACTCTCAAACAAGAGAACTTATATGAATCACTGAATTCTGATTTAACATTAATGAAGAAATTGATGTTGCCAACAGTTACGCCGTAAAGAAAAAGGTTTGGTGTTGATACTTAGACTTTAGAGTGTAGGTTTGTGTTAACATCTATCAAAAATCGTTAGTAATCAGATAAACATGCACAGTTGAATATTATTGTTCAAATAAAATTCAGTTCAAATTGTACACTGGCTTGTCATTCACCTGATTGTATTGGTTATTTGGGTGGGCTCTTAACTCAGTAGCTGTAATTTTGGATGTACTGACAATTTCACAGAAGGCGATATTTAAGGTTATAGTTTTCATTTCTGTGAAATATTCATGCCTGAACATACCTACTCTGAGGCATCATATTATATCAAATATGAATTTATTTTACCGGAAAGCTACTCACATAATTTCTGGGACTCAGTAGTTGATGATTTAGCATACCTTAGATTCCAATGGCTGATTTTTCTGAAAACGAGAAATTGGTGTTGGCACCATATTTTCTCTCCTCAAGTTTGAAAACCATTTTTCATTTGAAGTTCCAATACTAGATGTTCAATTATGTTAGGAATTTCGTTGGACTGACTAAACTAAAGACTTACTATGTTTTGAAAATGCCTTCGTTAAGTTTAGGAACTACCTACCTATTAATTTTTTTACTTGTAACATTTGATTGCTCTTTCCCAATAAGTGGAACAATGTATTTAAGATTAAAACATTGTTAGGACTTATGGATTTTGATTCAATAATTTAAAATGTTGAGTACATTATAGTTAATTATGGATTAAAATGAATGTTCCAAAAACAAGTTTTTTATTTGCCAATGTCAAAGTATAATGTTGTTTTGTGTTACTTCTAGTATTACTAAATCGGAATTTCATTACTGGAAAAATCTTGCTCAAATTTAATTTTCTATACATATAATAACTTTCGATTAGAAATCCTTAGTAAAACTGAAATTTAGAATCATAATCTTGTGATATTTTCTTCTCCTGTCATGGAGCATGGCTTCTACACCTTCTTGGAGGCTGAAGCATAAGATGTGGACCAATAGTGAAATTTGATATTATGCGGATATTCAGTAATGCTAAATATTTTTACCCTGAAACGAAAATATATTTTCAATAACTTTCTTATAACAAATACATGAGAATAAACCTATATTATGCTAATTTAAAAAAAAACTCATTCAAAAACACTTCTATGTGATTGTGCAATATTATTCGGGTAGTAGATCATCGCCCAATTCCTCATTGTCAAAATCTTCAAAGTCGAGAGGTTTGCCCATTCCAGTCCTTGGGCGTGATGGTTGCGGCCCCAGTGGATCCATGTAAGAGGTATCTAACAGAAAATCAGAATATTAAAACTTCTAACGGTCGTTCGGTTGACGCAACACATATATAGTATTCGTTTTGAAGAGTTTCGAGCTCCTGAGCTGTTCCAGTGCTTGTGCGCAACCAATGGCAAGCCGTATTCCGAGCTTTTGAGTTACTCAGGAGCACGAAAATCTTAAAAACGAATAGGCTAATATTTGAATTGAGAAGACTCATATTCAGACCAAAATTTGATTATTAAGTTACTTTTACGTTTGCGTGTAACAAAAAAAACCAGTAAATTATTGAAAGTCATTATTTGGATGATGATCATAAAAATGTCAGTTCAATACATATTACTACATCACTATAACTGAGCTTCAAGAGCAAGTTTCTGTATACTGATTGCCTTTCAATGTTTGCTGAAATTCCTCAATATCAAACTCACCACTATTTTCCAAGCCGGAATCATTACTCCCCGCACTGTTCCGTAAGTTCAACATACGTGACGATTCCAAATTTCTACCTGATAAGCTTCTTGGGCTAGATGATGATGCATTTTCCATCACCACGCTAAATCCTGAACTTGCACTTGAAATTAGTCCTCTGTTGCCCCTTCTGGATCCTAAAATGCATGTAAAATCGGGTAAAATTAATGTTATGCATTTAAGTAGAATCTCTTTATGCTCGCCAACAACATTTCGGCGTTGCGAACTCGTGCCGTATGTTTATTCCACATTGGGGCTCCCCTACTCTGATAGTAACGGCTTGCATCTGTTACAGACAATTCTGTCAGTTTGGCAACATCGTCTTTTAGTGCTTAGTTTCTCGGTGCGTTGTGTTTACATTTTCATTTTGACTGGACGTTCATGAACTGAATTATATTACTGATTTGGTGGCAGTTTATTATTGCCTAAGGCATTCTGGTGATTTTAGCTGAGGCACGGAAATGTTGTAATATATTCAGGAATTGTAGGAAAGAAAATCTAACCTATTGATCACTTTCACCCCCGTGCGGCAGTGATATGCTTTTCATCTCACTCTAGAGCTTGGTTGATTACAATGCAAGTGCCGTATTCTGGACAAGTGATCTTTCATGCGTATACGAACATCATTGCGCGAGTCTCTCTTTACCTGCAAAAATGCATACCGCGCATTAAAGTTCGTATACGCATTGATAGATCACTTGTCGAGAATACGGGGACAGTTCTATTACGCGTAGGGGCATCTCTATGTTTATTTCTTACTGTGAGGTTTAACCCAGTTTCTTACAAATAAAGGTCATGAGATCAAAGGTTTGCCGAGGTTGGCAATTTTCTAAAGACGAGAGATAATTCGTTCACCACTGAGTGATGTAAAACTCACCTGGACGACTACTGTTGACTCTTTCCCTAACTTCCTTAGTCTTTTCCAGCTTCTTCAGTTCCAAAACGTAATCTTGAGCTTCTCTCATGCCTAGATCACTACATAACCTTACAAGATATCGAAGACATTCAGCGTTTTCAGGAAATTGCTTATGAATTGCTTGATATAATGTTAAAGCCCTGGAAAAATAATCAATATCAGCAGAGTATTATTTCATATTCTATAAATAAACTGCCATACATCTTCCAACAGAAAACCCTACTTAATTCTAGCAAGGTATGTTACCTATGCATGTTACCGCTTCGTCTATAGCAGGCAGCTACCATCATGTTCCATTTTGGTTCATTTGGTTGCATTATAGCTGCTTTCTCAAAGTAAACTAAAGCCTTCTCTACAACTTGCATCTCAATGTAATATGATCCTAACCATTCGATTACAGACAAATTTGCTGGGAAGTACCTGAAAGACTAATGTAATTTTTATAAGAAATTAGGTGTTATTCGCGAAAAGATAAAGCAATCACATTATTTGGTATGCATTTTGTCGGCAAAACACATAATACTATTTATAAATAAAAACTGAAAAGTAACAATTAAACAATAAAAAACAGGGAATAATATTAATCGATTAAAATAAACCAATTTCAAACTCATACTTCGGAGCTCATCTCGTCAATGTTCAAAGTGAATACCAGGAGATAATATCATCTAGATTCTGGAGCATCCATAGATAGCTATTTCTCCATATCGGTGGTTCATCAGTATGGAAAATAGCTCTGAATGATAGAGGCATTTTAGGACCAAAAATTATATCTGGAATACCGTTGCTGCTATTATTTGAACTAAAAACAAAACGCCATCTCTGAGGATCCTTACGAATAAGCTTCCCCCACTGCATGAACCTTGAATGAAGTTATTCGTAAGGTTCCTCGGAGATGGCGTTTTGTTTTGGTATTAGTTCAAATAACGCGCTGAATTCTCAATACTGATGAGCCCTGATCGGGTGGAATAGCTATCAATGGATGTTCTGGATGATATTACCTCCTTTGTTGTCTCTAACCTCCTTGTATTTTCTTTGAAAGAGATTATCTCCGAAATATGAGTTTATAATATACAGGGTGTCCCATTACTCGACGTCAACCCGGAACCGGGTGAAAAGGCAAGTAATGCTGGTTGTCAGAAAATTATAAAAAAATCTAAGTTGCATGATTTTAAAATAATGCGCATTTAAAAAAAACACGCAAAATTCCACACCCTGTGACAGTCTTTTCGCTCCTGTTGCCACAAATATCAACTTTTTCCAACTTTTTCTTTGCTGTGTAACCTTGAATAATGCTTGTCTGAACTGTAATCAAAATTTTGATACCAGCTCATCTAGGTTTCATAAAAATAGGGCTTACTTCTCAGAAAAAAAGTTCGAAATAAACAATTGCCTAGTTTCAACTGACTGTATTGAAAAAAAAATGTACTACGTAGGTTTGGCATGTTTTTTCAAAAGTTGGCGCATTTAGTGAGGATTCCAAAATGGTATAATACTTGTTTAATTGTAGCTGCCGTAGTTCAAATTTATTTTCGATTGCCTTTGAATACACTTTTTCGTTAACTGCTTCCTAGTAATAGAGTCCAATGGGTTCAAGTCCGGTGAACGGGTCGGCCACGAGATTGGACCAGAACGTCCGATCCATCTTCCGGGAAAAAATGTTATCAGAAAAAAAAATTTCCAGAGAAAATAATTTTTCCAGAAAAATCGGATGTTCTGGTCCAATCTCGTGGCCGACCCGTTCACCGGGCTTGAACCCATTGGACTCTATTACTAGGAAGCAGTTAACGAAAAAGTGTATTCAAAGGCAATCGAAAATAAATTTGAACTACGGCAGCTACAATTAAACAAGTATTATACCATTTTGGAATCCAAACCAGCATTACTTGCCTTTTCACCCGGTTCCGGTCTGATGACGTCGAGTAATGGGACACCCTGTATGTTGATTTGTGCTTTATTCACGTTAATCATTATTTTGTAAGTAACAATCAACTTACTTCTAAATGGTAATGATAAGCTTGCTGTTTGTCGCCTTCACGGTCATACAATTCTCCCAATTTCTGTAAGGCTTCTGCATCTGCAGGGACTAGACCTAACAACTGTTGATAGGTATCTGCTGCAGCTTCTGCATCTTGCATAAGGTCTAAAAGATGTGCTGTTTGGTAAATCACACAAGGGAGTAGAGCTAAAGAACCCGTGAATTGTTGAAAACATTCTAAAGCTCTTTCGAAATTCCTTGGTTTTTCAAGGCGAGACCTGAAATTGAAAAATTCTAGAGCGATCTGAAAATCAATCAGCAAAACCATCTGCCAGTTTTAAAAATTCATATCGAAAGGGAACTTCTTCTTCTTCTCTGTGCGGTGCCTTACCGGCCGAACTGAGGCCTAGTGGCCCATTGTTCACCCGCATCGTTCTATAGAGACTCAGCTCCTCAGACACGAAGACAGAAATGTCGCGAGCCTGCCAGGAGTGGTCCCTCTCACCATAGGAAGGTGTTGGAGTTCCTAGGTGTGTTGACCTTAACTCAGTAAGGTTTCCACAGTTGAACAAAATATGCTCAACCGTTTCATCAGTACTCCTGCACCACCGGCATAGGGAGCAGCTCGTCAATCCCATTCTCTTCAAATGCTTGTTAAACAGGTGACCAGTCAATGCACCAGTCACCAGACCGAGTTGTTTCCTCTCCAGCAACAGAAGCCTATTGACCTCAGATCGCGAGGACGCTCAATGAGAATCCTCGACCACCTCAGGCCCACCCCTGCGCTCCATTCCGAGGAAAATTCCCTGTTCAGCCAGTTCCTGAAGAAACTTCTGACAGATGTGCGACAGATTGGCAGCGAAGGCTCCGGACCAACAAATGCACCAGATTACTTTCAAAAAGTTATCAAAGCCCAGCCCACGCAGAGCTTTCCTGCATTCTTCTACCAAAAGAGAATCAACTCTAACATCGGATAGAGATTTCAGAGTTCCCTGGCTGTCGCAACATATATAAATGTGCTGGCCAGAGTATCCCCTGCGAATATTTTCTAGTGCGCATGCAAGAACCGCAAATAGCTCAGCCTGCACAATGGAACAGTCCTTCCCCAGAGGGATAGCCTGATTGAAGTGAGGACCCACGATTCCGGCCCCAGACCCTGTTGCTGTGACAGAGCCATCAGTGAACCAGGTGGGACCCTCTGGACTAAGATGCCTGTTTGATGAAGACCATAGGTCTCTGTCGGGAATAATTACCCAAAGGGAACTTACAGTACGCGCATCGAATTATTTAATGTGTTAGGTTGCCTACCATACTGCTTGAATTAAGCAACTCCCAACGTTGAGAGAGACAACACTACAATATTGCAATCGAACAACTGGATTGAGCCAGTTACAAAGCACGTAAATTTCTCGAATTTACAAGTAAACGGCGAAATTCTGTCTGATGCATTGTATATCGTATCTTTTCGATATGAATTACCAAAACTTTATATCGTTTACTCCGATAATAGTTCGTGAAGCATGGTACATATTACTAGGTAGCTTTTTGATTAAGAGCTCTATTTAAGAAGAAAACAATTCAATCAACGTTACCTAAATTGTAAGTTGCTTCAAAATGGTTGAGCGCTAATTCCAAAGCGGTCTCGAAACAACTTATAGCTTTTTCTAATTGCCCCTGTGCCATCAAGCAGGCTCCCAAATTCACATAGCCCTCTGGTATCTTAACAGCAGATGATTCTACAACTTGCCCATACATAAAAGCGGTGTCATAGTCGCCTTGCTGAAAGTTCATAACGTAAAATAATAGATTCAAAGGAAGGCATTCTTTGAAAAGACCTGGGTTTCCAGTATATTTCCAGTATATTTTGTGAAGAGTTTTCCAATAAGAGGTGTTATTTTGAATAGCCCGATATTTCGGTAGATGTCACGTTTGAAGCTGTCATTTTTTGACATTTGATAAGTACAAACTATGCCATAAAAAATGGAACGATACACGCTTCAAGAACGCTTTGCAATTATTGAAATTCACCATAAAAATGGTGAAAATTTGGCAGAAACGGTTCGTAAAACTAGAACATTTTTGGGTCGACGTGATAAGCACCTCGTCGGACCCCAATAAGAAATTGACGGAAAAATTCGAGCCGTTGGGAATAGTTAGTGATGTGAAGAATAAAACTCGTGCACGTCTTCAAGAACAGCCGAGAATATTGCTGCTGCATCGAGAGATGATTAATGATTTTTTATGCCAGTAATTGGATAGTATTGATCTGGACAACGTTTACTTTCAACAAGACGGCGCTGCGTGCCACACAAGCAACGAAACCATTGATCTTTTGCGGGAAAAGTTTCCGGACCGCGTTATCTCTGGAAGAGGTGATCACAATTGGCCACCGAGATTTTGTCATTTGAGACCTTGCTACTTTTTCCTTTGGGGCCACGTGAAAGAGAAGGTCTACGCCAATAGCCCAGCGTCGATTCAAGACCTCAAAGATGGAATTCGTGAGACTATCCAGGACATAGGGCCAGCCACTTTGCGATTTGGTTATGGAAAATTTCATTAAAAAGATATGGTCCTGTAGGCGTGGTTGTGATGGTCATTTGCCTGATGTTATTTCCACTATTAACCGTTTAAAAAAGAAATTCAATAGAGCCAGTGCTATAAAAAATCCATTTAAAAGTACTCATCTGATGCTTTTAGGAATTTTTGAAACATACTCAGTCATCTCAACAATGTTAAATTATTATATTGAAGTAACTCACTAAGAAATATATGAATGAAAGGTTCACAGCTGCGTTTATTGCTATGTTGGAGTCTTTCTCGAAAGCCTTCAAAGTGCTCACAGCATCTGGTAATTGCTTTTGTTTCAGAAACATGACTGCCTGTTTATTTCCAGTTCTGATGCCAGTCTGGCATATTCTGACTTTTTTATAGTTGCTACACACCAGTCGTAACCTATAAAATTTAATTGTTGAACAACTATAAAAGACATCTTTATTATTCTTACCTGCACTGAATGACTCGCCGATCAGAGGGGCTATCAATTTGGCAGCATTCAAGATGCAATATTCTGCTTCTTTACGTTTCTGGATTTCGTATCTGTGTAAATCGTCGTTCCTGATAGCATTGACGATGAAAGATTCTCAGGGTTATCCTAATCAAATAACACAATATAAGTAGAACTTAAATCATTCTTAAGCAGACAATTATTTTGTGCTGTTGGTCTAAGGCCTTGGCATAGGTTATTCAAAGAAACGAACAACTACATTTCAGAATTAAATTTATTATTGGACAAATCATCAATGAACTCTCGGATTCTAGAGTCTAGATTTTGAGGGTTCATTGATAATTTTACTTTCAATATCAATAGTCTATTCTAGACTATCGATATAAGAAGTCCTATTAGTCAAAATTACACGGCATTCAAAACCGTTGTCATAATACTGTGAAATACAAAACACAAATACATAAAGGGTTTTCCAATAAGAGGTGTTATTTTGATATTCAAAGAAAAATGCCATTTTGCAATATAAATGATCGAGTGTTTATTCATTAGGTATAAAGAAGAAGCTATGCCGTTGATGGTGGAAAATAACATCAGGCAAATGACCACCACGACTGCGCTTACAAGACCATATCCTTTCAAACCTTTCAATGAAATTTTCCATAACCAAATCGCAAAGTGGCTGCCCTATGTCATCGATAGCCTCACGAATGCCATCTTTGAGGTCTTGAATCGACGCTTGTCCCAACAGCTCGAATTTTTCCACCAATTTCTTTATTGCGGTCCGACAAGGTGTTTCACGACGAGCCAAAAATGTTTTACGAATAGTCTCTGCCGAAATTTCACCATTTTTATAGCGGATTTTAATAATTCCAATGCGTTCTTGATGCGTGTATCGTTCCATCTTCATTAATGGCTTAGTTTCTTCTTGCCAAATGTCAAAAATGACAGCTTCATACGTGACATCTACCGAAATAGCAGGCTATTCAAAATAACACCTCTTATTGGAAAAGCCTTCATAAATGTATACATGTCATCTTATCATTTTGGGACAAAATATAAAGTGACTGAACACTAACACATACCTGTTCTATATTATACTTGTCATCATCGTCCATATTCATAGGAACCGATAGAAGAGAATTGAAGGCACTCTTCATCTGATCTGTGTCCTCCAGAGCTCTACAACAAACTACCAGATGCAAGCCAGCCCTGTGGCAAGCTTGCTCGCTCATGATGTACTCTAAATTCGTTACTGCTTCGAACCATTGCCCCATCTTTATAAACACCATTGCAATATTATGCATAATTTTGATCCTAGAAACATAATATATACAGGTTTGGAAACATAGGAAAGTCAATGCATCAGAGAGATATTTTTGCCGTGCAGTTGACCAGTGCTATGATGGAAAGGTTCACGTGATTCGTAACTCTGGAATAGTAGTTTGGTCTCTCTCTTATCTTTGGGAGTAGCTTAATCGAGCAGTGTGGTAGGGAACCTGCATTACTTGAATCGAGTGTTACGCGCAACCTGACGCATTTACCATTGACAACATAATTTACTGAATGAATCGGACTGCTCGTGTAAAGGTGCCCACTCACTAAGAAGTAAGCGCGAAGGCTTCAATGCGCGTGGTACGGAGTACAGTGAAAATAGTGTGTGTATGGCGTTCCGCCGTTCGAAATTTGGAATGCGCAATTCCCTTGGTCGGAATCAGGATAGTTTTGATTTTTAGCGTGTGCATTGCTCATCGTACGTGGAAGAATGACCAAGAACGACCGTGTATGGGCAACAAGTCTGTGCACGTTTCATATTTTTAGCAATACAGTGTCGGGTTCGCTATTTATACATTGGACATTTTTTCCTTAATAACAACACACGCCACTGCCATTAACATCAGATCTTTTTTCGACGTCATCTCACGCTTGTCACACATCCTCACTCAACAAGCAAAAGTGTCTGTGTGTGGGAAATATGAAAGTACACGTTTACTTTACAGCCAACGTGCAGATACTTAACTGCGCATTCTTCCTTCCTAGTGAGTGGGTCCCTTTAGTGATTTGAGAGAGACAACCATATTATTGGTTCATTGGACCATCCATCGCCTCGAATGAAAGCGAAACATAGCCCGTAAATAAGTCCAGTATAGCACTGTCCAACTGCACGGCAAATACTCTCTCTAATGCATTGAATATCGTATGTTTCCAATGTGAATTTCTAAACCTGTGTAGAGTAAGTACAGAGACAACTCTGGTAAGTATAAAAAATGCAATAAAAGAAACTTGAAGCAAACCTCAGATTTTTATGAACGTTGGACATCTGGTCTAGGGCCATCCTGAACATTTTGATGGCCATGTCGTAGCGACCTTGCTTGAAGTAGATGTTACCCATGTTGATCTTCAGGCGATAACCATTTGTAAACATTCTGTTCTTTATTATCATTTGGTAAGTGTTTAGTGCTTCTTGGTACAGTTCATTGGCTGCATATTGGTTCCCAAGATTGAAAAGAACCCTACGCATGTGAGAAACCTCATTAATTGATAGACATGCAGATGATAATGTTATGAGAACGTTATCCGCAACACACATACAGCATAACGGATAGCAGGCAAACCAATTAGCGAAGGAGGCTCGCCTCCACGAGTCGAGATTCGTTAAAATGTATCATTTCAAACTTCTTCAAATGAACGGTGCGGAAACCACTGAAAATTCAAGCTGTAGATCACGTGTCGGAGGCCCGGCTCCGTGGCATTATTTTCGCTTCTAGTCTAACGAGCTTAGCCGAAACTGAACGAATCTTTGGTCCGATCGGCACGAATCAACTCCGGCGATCGTGGATGGAGATCACCTGTTGTTTTTGATTCCCTCCCTTCTTATTAATGAAGTATTAATCCTCTCAGCGTGCTATTTGTGGTTTTGTGACATTTTTCGGTAAAATTTGCGGTTAAGATTTCAATATTTCAGCAAGAAAGATGGAAACGGAAACAAGAAGTGAGAATTATAATGCAAGTAGTGAACTTGAAGAAACGCAAGATCCTGTAGATTTTATTTTGAATAATAATTCATTAAAATGCCTTACGATGATAAAATTTTCATAATTCAAGTAATTAAGACACTTCGGCCAGCAATGCCAAATTTAATCATCAATTCTGCTCATAATCATTAATTCGTTCTGCGTAGAATAGTATAATAAATGCCAGTGGCTGACAGCAAGCCCAGTTCGAAATACATTTTTTGTTGGTTGCGTGGTCTCGGTCTCCTCTGATTGAAATCTCAAAAGCCGACACTGGGTCTCCAGCACTTGACTCGAAAGCAGCTTTATCACATTAATTAGACGTACCTCAAATGTTAAATCCATATTGTGATTTTCAGCCATCTTCACTTGTTCTTGAATTTTGATCAGTGATCTTTCTTTATTCGAAGCTTCCTTCGCTTTTGATAGGGCTCTTCGAAAGTCACCTGCAGCATTTGCCTTGCATGATTCTTCAACCAATTCCATTATTTTTATTTCTTGTTGCCGTATTCTTTCCTCCGGACTGAATCGAAGGAAAATTGAATCATTTTGTTTATGATTATTACAGTTCAGGTTGAATAATCATATTAAAACAATAATTCATTTGGGCATTTTCTAATCATAATAAGCTATGTTTTTGTGGAGTTTTTTCTCGAATCTTAATTAGTGGAGATTTCACAGGATTAGTGGGTGTTTTCCCCTCAGCTTCTGCACTAATGGAAAAAGTTGAGGTTTTCGTGACGCTCATTTGAACCGCCAATGTTTTCTACTCAAAAAGTACTCTTTGTCATACTCATACGCACAAATTTCGACCGCATTCGAGAAAAATCAAGTTTTTTTTTATTTGGTCAATTTATTGACTGTTAGCATTGTTTAAGGAACAAACAAATGGCGTTGGTAGTAGTTTTTCCCCATACAAATAAAAGTTGATTATTCTCGAAAACAGTCGAAGTAAAGGGTTTTCCAATAATAAGAGGTGTTATTTTGAAAAGCCCGCTATTTCGGTAGATGTCACGTTTCAAGCTGTCATTTTTTGACATTTAACGAGTGGAAACTACTCCATTAATAAAAATGGAACGATACACTCTGCAAGAATGCATTGAAATTATTAAAATTCACTTTAAAAAAGGTGAAAATTGGCAGAGACGGTTCGTAAAACTCGAACATTTTGGGTCGTCGTGAAGCACCTTGTCGGACCGCAAATGAGAAATTGGTGGAAAAATTCGAGATGTTGGGACAAGTTACTGATGTGAAGAATAAAACCCATGCACGTCGCTCAAGAACAGCCGACAATATTGCTGCTGTAGCCAAAAGTGTTAAAATCCAGGTGAATGGATTGCGTAATCGAGAGATGATTAATGATTTTTTATGGCCGAAATTGGATAGTTTTGATCTGGACAACGTCTACTTTCAACAAGACGGCGCTACGTGCCACACAAGCAACGAAACCATTGATCTTTTTTGGGAAAAGTTACCGGACCGTGTTATCTCTCGAAGAGGTGATCACATTGGCCACCGAGATCTTGTGATTTAACACCTTGCGACTTCTTCCTTTGGGGCCACGTGAAAGAGAAGATCTACGCCAATAGCCCAGCGTCGGGATATGGTCCTGTGAGCGTGGTCGTAGTGGTCATTTGCCTGATGTTATTTTCCACAATTAACGGCATAGCTTCTTCTTTATAATGAAATAAACATCCCCTTGGGATTTCTATTTATTGGAAATAAAGACCTTTATTATTATTATTATTATTTATTATATTGAAAAATTTTTCATTGAATATCAAAAACACCTCTTATTCGAAAACCCTTTATTATTAGCTTCATTGTATAAGGATTATACAATACTAGTATGCCTATAGAGTGCGAAGAAATTCAAAAAGAGAAGTAGAAAAATGTTTATAAACATTCATGTAGAACAATTCCTTATAATGAGGAAATGATATTTCCTTACAGAGGGAAATCTCGACTTTTTCTTCAAGCAATTCTGTCAAAAATTCAAAATTCCCTAATGATTTGAAGAAAAAATCATTTCACATCAACTATCAAGAACGAGGTTTTCAGGAAAATGTATACAACAGCGGAAAGAAACGAAACAGTAGGCATGTTTCCATTTTCCAGATTTCTTCGCGTTTCTTTCTTTCATCTAACAATTCTTTATGCTCTTATAACACTGTGGTAATACCTACGAATCATCTTTCTGTAGCTCTAGAGTTGGTACTGGCATTGTAGCAGCCTGAAAGGCGGGATCGAAAGTTTTTCCATGTGATGTATATCCCGCACCTCTGACTGCTGTCATAGGTCTGTTAACAACAGCCGCAGCTGTTCCTGCTCGAACATTAGAGGTACTAGTTCTCGTAGACGAGGTCAGAGTTCCTCCATTGATTTTAAACCCTGTTGATGGTTTTGAAGGCTGTACCAGCCCGAGACTCTGTACCCGTGCGAAATGGGGTACTTGGTACTGCCATGTTTCCCAATTTTTGAAGCTGAAATGGAAAATTGTCAACATAAGAAGGTGGTTCAGATATAAGCCGACATTTTAAATTACTCGCGAAAATTTTAGTATCGTAAAAATGGATGCACTAGATGTTAGGCTGGTCTAACATTCCGATTACACTCAGCTCACTTCCACGGCAGGTAGCAGGGAAGTGGGAAGCGTGAGAATGTAATCATCACACTCCCTCTGCCTCACATGACACTCGTGTTGCTCTACGCTCCCTGAATTGGCGGTTTTTCGTACGGATGTACGTGTAAGTGATTAAATTTAACTAGGTTGCTGTGGAATTTCTTGTTTCGTCGATGCCGATGCTTTGTCGCGGGGGAAATGGAGGAATGTTCAGCAGAGTGTAAATGCTCACTGCCTTAGATATTGCTGCAAAGTATTACGAGAATTATTGCCGACAACGCGAGCAGCAAGTAGTAGGGGCAGAGTGTAATTGAGGCTTAACTCCTATACATGAGTACAAAGCTTAAGGCCCGTATCGACAGTGCGAGTCTGCTCGCTGCCAATGCCTCGTGGCGCATGTTCGGCTTGGCCTCGGACTGAGGATACCTTAGACTTAGACCTCTTTCTTTGTCTAAGTCTAAGGTGAATACCGACTAGAATTGTGCAACGCGAACGCTTCATAGCGAGAAACCCCGGTACCTATTAAGTCCGAGGCCAAGCAAACATGCGCCACGAGGCATTCGCAGCGAGCAGCCTCGCACCACAGTATAGACACCAACTCTATACTGTGCTCGCACTGTGGATACGGGCCTTTCCTCTCCAAACTTTTCAGCCTGAGGGCCACAATGTTTACTCCAGCAATGCGAAGGGCCAGAATATTTAACCGCTAGATTCAGTACCTTCGGGACTCGTGCAAAAGTTGATGAGCTAATGAGCTTTCGCGGGCCGGATTCTTGAAACTGGCGGACCAGATTTGGCCCGCGGACCGTAGTTTGGAGACCCTTGCTCTAACTAAGGTATAAAGTCACTGTAGAAGTGTAGGAAACTTCGAGAACCAAGACATTCAGTTTGTTGGTGTAGTTATAGCCATTAAGGAGAAGGTTATTATTATCTCAGAGTAAGAAGTAAACTTTTTACTCTGAGGTTTCTATACCCTCGACTCAGAGAATGAAGTGAACTCTTCCTCTGAGGTTATATCACTGTATACACTGTGTCCGTAAAGTATATGGAACAAATTCAGTTTTTTATCTAAACAGACCATTTTAAGAAATAATCCTGAAACTAGTCCATTTTGATTTTAATCTACAGTATTTTAAAATAATAATCTAATATACAGGGTGAATACTTTCGAGTAATGACATCCCCGTCATTTTTTAATGGAAAACCCCATTTTGTCAATTTTCGGATTACTCTAGCTGAGGTGAGTCCAAGAAGGTATCACATGTCATCAAAGGATTTTGAAAAAACTAAAAATTCTGGCTACTATATTGCTGGTTTGGAATTGAACACAAATCACTTTCTGAAGGAAGAGTTTGAAAATACAAATTTTCAAGATGGGTGAGGGACCCGAACTCAGAGTAAGAAATAATTTATTTCTTACTCTGAGGTCCCGAATATCTGTTTGAGTTCTGAAGCGGTCCAGATCGCCAAGTTCAATAGTTTCGAAGTTATTGTCATTGGAATATTTTGCTTATTTCAATAACTGCTCATCCCGTCGATATGAAATTCAGAATAAATGCGAATCTTTTGGTGCTCATGTCTGCTAAATTTCATGGAACTGAAATCATCTTACAAACAAACAAACAATGGCAGAACACATGTCCAAACCAAATTCCACCATCTGGGCTTTCAATGTTGGAAAAATTTCGAAACTTGTCCCCCTCCCAAAATTTTTCTTCGGCCCGTCCCCGCCTCTGTCACCAAGGCTAGCAGAGTAAAAATTTTGGGGTCAAAGTTCTCAACTTCCTCAATACAAAATCGACCTGTCTGAGCTTTTTTCCATCGGCATAGGCCTTAAAAGCAGAAACCCGCATGGCAAATCATATAATATGGCCATCCTGGGTAAGTCTAAATCAACAAATAATTTGGACAAAGTTTTAATATGAAATGGTAGGAATTAGCTCATGAGAATGGCAGACCAGAAATTTTTTCACTTACTTCGATAGCAGATCCCAGATGCATTACAGTTGTGGGGAGTCGACATTCTTGGAATTTTATTATCACCCTCCACCTTTATCGGAAACTTTTCTTGGTCTAATTTCGAATTCAACAGCATAGAAACGGAGTATGCATCTTATATTTCACATTAATCTAGATATTCACAAATATAAAACTGAAGTTAATTGAAATATCTTCCAACAACCTTATACGGAAAATATAATTAAATGGAACGTAATATATTTCGATACAAACATCAAACCGAACAGTTCCATAACAACGAAGGAAACTTAAACAATCCAGGAAGAAACGACTTATATATTGCAAATAAACAAGAAGTCATGATAAAAATCCAGTCAATATTCAAAAAAAGAATGACATCATTTTCACAGAATATGCGGAAGAGAATTTTGAAATTCCCCCAATCCGGTAATCATTTTTAGGTTTACCAGAATGATTCTGAATAATGGTTGGTTTCACCCCACCTTTGTAAAGGTTATGGTCATTTAGTATGTTAGCATTACACCCCACCTTGAAGTTATGGAAATGTGAAACATCGAGTGAAATTTTTTTCTATTAGAGTTTAGGCCAAATATGTCAAATTTGTAAACAGGTGTTCTGTTTTTTTCCGAGTCATAAATGAACGCATTCCAAATCTGAGCCCTATTGCGAAATTTTCGAGAATCCAAAAGATACATTTTGTTAGAATCGATAATACAATATGGCCTCTCCACGGTAGATTTCCAGATATGGAGATTTGTGTAGATTGTGTGCTACCAAAACCAACTATTGTTTTTGGGTATACTATTTCGAGATGAAGGCTCCCTCAGAGAAGTTAGGAAAAAAATCGAATGCTGTCTTCCACTACAGGTGAGTAGAACACAAGTTGTCATTGCGGTATTTAAACAAAAATATATTTTGGTGAATATCTTTTCTATTCTCATCATAGGTTCATCAAACGGATGTTTACCTAAAATATTGAGTTGTGAATGTGTGTACAAATTAGAACTTCTTTTTTTGAATTTCGTGAAAGGAGTGTAAGGACTGAGAACTTCTTCAAGATTTGGTGAAGGAACTCGACAATGAGAAGATACAGCAAGAAGGTGCAACATTAATGTTATTTCCATGGATCATAATGGTTTGATTATGATTCCACAACACCATCTCCTTGGGCATCAAATCCCCAAATGTTGATATGGATCTATCACATTTGAACCCTAGAGATAGTATTGTAGTAGAACACAATTTAATTTTGGGTAAGATTTTAACTATCGTTGATAAGTGCAAAATTAAATATAATTTTTGTGTTTTAGCTCAATCACATCAATCGGATGTTACTTTAGATCCAAGTAGTCAAGTTTGGCCAGTTTAGACTTGAACCATCACGATTTCCCTACCCAGGACTTATCTAATCATAGTTTACAAGCTCAGGAAGCTTTGTTATTGAATGGTACAAACTCTCACGATCTTCATGATGCCCAATTTACTGAGGAGAACTTAGACATTATTCGCCATCACACCAAATATTACAAAGCACTATAGACTTCCACCTGAATTGGCTGTGGAAAATATAACTCTAGAAGAATTATCTCATACTGAGGCTGTGCACCAAATACAGAGGGGTATGGGCTATGAAGTTGTATTCCAATAGCATTGCCATTCTAGGTTCTGAATAATATTATTCAATAATTGTCAATGTTATTTTAATATATACTCCGTTTGGATATTATTGAGAACAAAGTAGTTCCATGGAATTTAGCATATTCCACTGTGTATACTAAAATATGTTGTTTCTTTTCTTTCTTGCAAATTGATACACAATGTTGTCAGTATAACAAAAAGTGCATAAATCGCGAATTTCTCTCACAATGTTAATTTACATCTGAAAATTGATGATTAATAACGCAATCAGACAGTTCTAAAACCTAACGTCAAAAGATTGAAATTTTACATACAGATTTACTACTTGAATTGAATAAAAATTTTGATTGTTTAAACACTTTAAACAATGGAAACTAATGGTATTGTAAATGTATTCGAGAATTATCATTTTCATTAGTCAAAATCGATAGAATTGGGAATGAACAGAATCGAATCAAATAAAGAAGTTCTGAAGCAAAAATTATGCGACGAACAAAAACATTGGATGCTCAAATGTATCAAGACATATCTGTAGTAATAAATGGTGGATGATTCGCTTGAAGTGATTTCTATTCACATCTTCATGAAATCTAGAAAATTAGTAATCATTATGATTATTGATAATGTGTTAATATTGACTTAAGAATAACCTATCATTAAAATAATCTTCAGCATTTCTCAGAATTCTAGCTGTGGCAGAATAATTTATAAGCATATAAATTATAAACAATAGTATACTAAACTCAGAGTTCTTTGATCTCGAAACTTTGTCGGACTAGGCCAGGTACATTCGGCAACGTTGATTCTATTTTTATGTTATGACAGTCATTCCTGCCAACCTCAGATAATTAAACAAAGGCCTATTTTGTGCTCGATAAGATCCAAATGAAGTATACAAGTAAATTACATTTTATAAAGTTTGTAAACATTTAAGCTTTATAATAGGAAAATGCAAATATTCTTTTTTCAAATAACCAAATAATACTTTTTAGGATAAAAACCAAATATTCAATGGTAATAAGGATATCAGCCAACTCGGTTATTCTCATAATAGCCATCAGAATGTTACTTCTGAACATTGCAATTTACAAATCACGTGGATTCCTCATCAAATGATAATGTAAAATGTGAATCATGAGTCATCATGAAGATAGCAACAATGCAGAAAATCAGCTTTGATTGACGATGATAGGCTCGGTAATGCTCAAGATAGGTTAGTGTTTATCCATATGGATCATATTTCCTTGAGTCTATTTTTTTTGGAAGAATTTCATGACTGCTGTCCAGCATATTTACTAAAATTCAATCGAGATTTAAATTGAATAGAGCATAATATGTGGAAAAAACAAATTTTAGCTTTGACACATCTGAATGAACAAATTGCATTGTGAAATAAAGTAATTTGTCCAATTAATAATAATAATCTTTATTTAGTAATAATACTAGTTACAAAAATTCTGATATCATTAAGTAACCAACTAAAAGTATTGCTCCTTAACATAAGAAATTAACATTTTCTAAAGGTAGCATATCTGCTACAGGTCTTCAGGCACTGGGTAACTTATGTAGCATATGAAACCACCAACCAGAGTGGATCCCATTGTCAAATTAGTACCATATGTCCCAACAAAAAAACTATTTGGTTTCTGGTGCTATACTGGTGAACCTCAAAAACATACCGAGTCCCCTGGACAAGTAACCTGGCAACACATCATGCTCAATTTTGTAAATAAGATCTAAATTTTGAATTTAATTCTCTGCCTTACTGTCATCAAATTTATGCTTCTAACATTGATCTTATTGGTGTTCTCTATTGCATCTGAGAACCATTCTCATACCATTATTAAAACTATCTGCAGTCTACTGATGGCATTAGACTTCAAATTGACAAGAGTGATGCACAGTAATCAAGATGCGGCAGAACGATGGACCTAAATAACATGCATCTGGTCTTCATATCTATTTTATTACTCATCCTAGAAATGAACTGAATCTTCTGTGCAAGTTTTTCGTTAAATAACCGGCATGAAGTCCAAATCGAGACTTCCATCGAGTATAATGCCCAGATATTTGATCGAGTCAACGTTCTTCAACAAACTGTTCTCGACTTTGATTACAACTCTCTCTTTATTAATGATTCGCAATGTTTCTGCTTCCAAAAATCATATAACACGATTTATTAAATTGATCTTCAATTGATTGTCGTTGAGCCAATCACTCAGCAACTCTAAATCTTCATTAAGTAAGGAACTTAAAATGTTGATATTCCTGCCGATTATATACAGCATGGTATCATCAGCGAATAATTTTATTTTAACAATTTTTAAGATGTTTTTTTATATCATTTAAATATATTAAGAACAATATTGGCCCCAACGTGTGCCTTGTGGCACGCCATGTCACCTTCCCTTGTTCGAAGATAGCTCATTGTTGAATTTGACTCTCTGTGATCTGTCAGTCAAATACGTTGTGAACCATGCCATAACAGTACCCCTTATTCCAATTTTATCCAACTTTTTCAGTAATAATCTTCTATTTATTGTCTCGAAGGCCCTCCTAAGATCAATAAATGCCGCCAATACGATGTTGTTTTTTATCTATTTCTTTCAACCATTCATCACAAATATCCACAATGGCAGTCTCGCAAGAATGTCTAGGTCTAAAACCTGACTGATCGTCTATGAGAACATTATTTTCATTAAGATATTTCATCAATTGATCTTTAACTACTAGTTCAAGAACTTTTTTCGTAAACAGGTAGTGTATGAATGCCTCTAAATTCTTCACAATTTTTTGCATTTGGAACTTTTTCAAGGGTATGACAGTGGACAACTTCCAAGATTCGGGAAAAATACCGCTCTCAAGTGACGCTTTAACAATGTCCAAAAAACGATTGCCTGCCACATCAAATGCATCTTTAAAAATATCAGCTGTTATGTCATCAGGACCATTAGTTTTTTTTATGTCTTTTATATAATTTTTTAGTTGTTTCATTGTTATCTTCGTAAATGTTAAAATTTTGCACATTCATCAATTTCAGATATATATGATAAGGATCCCTTGCTTTCATCGTACTTGACACAATGTCATCAACACTACTGACAAAAAACTCATTAAATTCCTCGGATATTTCAGAGGCTCTCGTTAAAATTTTATTTTTGAACTTTACATTACCTGTAGAATTACCCACTTTATTGGAAAATAGAGCTTTTAAATTTTCCAAATATTTTCATTCGAACTATTCTTTATTATATCATAATAGTACTTTTTTTTTTCGATGTTCTTAGCTTCGCTGTTACCTCGTTTCTCACTTTTATAAATGTTCCTTGATCGCCACAACGTGTAAAAATTGCCCTCTCATATTGAGCATCCCGTTTTTTCATAAGCTGTCTAATCTCTTCATTCAACCACTGCAATACTCCTTGTTCTTACGACAATTTCAACTTTGGGGCAATACTATAAAATATTTTATGTATAGAATCAATGAAACCGTCTGCCAGTATAAATTCACATCAGTTGGGGTATTATCCCAACCACACTTTCTGAGTTCATTTTGAAATTCATCGGGTATATATTTATTATATAAACGTTAGTTATGGAAGTACTGACAAGAAAAGAATTCAAAGGATCCCAAATTAATAGATATTATTGAGTGATCAGACAACTTAGGAGTCAAGTGAACAGTGTGGTCTAGACATCTATCATTAGTTATGACATAATCAATGAGGGTGGAACTGTCTTCGGTGATCCTTGTATACTCATTAACAATTTGTTTGAAAAACTGACTGATCAATTATAAACTTACATTTTTCTGCATAGAAAGAAATTCTTCTTGAAGTCCAAATTAAAATCACCGACACAAACAAAACATCCTTGATACGTTGAAAATTCTTCTAAAAAGTCACTAACAAAATCCAAGAAAATCGGTACGCGAATCCCAGGAGGGGTGATATAAAGTTGGTTAACAGCAATCGTCCTTTACGCATCTTTATTTCCACACTAAAAGCCATAGGTATGGTTCGGAAATTGTGGTTAAAACGGTGTAAACAATCCCATATCGTAAACAAATCATCACTCCTCCAGTTCTTTTGTTATCTGATGGACAGTTAAAGAGTCACATACCCGGGAATACTTTATTTTCGTTTGGCTGTATATCGTGTGTGATGTGTGTCTCACATAGAGAAATAATGTCGGGCTTCCACTGTTGAATGAAATGAACTATTTTATTCTTATTATTAAGGAATCCTGGCAATTAAAATACACCATGCTTTTGTGTTTGGTTTGCTATATCTCACCAAAATTGATTTTCTTTGACAAGCTGTCAATAATTCTCCCGTAGCAAGGACAATCCCGATCATATGCTGCATGATCGGTTTGCAGTTTTATGCCTAATTTTTCAACCTTTTTTGTACTTAATACATTTTTTTTCCCCGAATTTTTGCAATCTTTTGAGTCATGATTTTCTGAGCAAATGAAACAAGATCTTTCATTTCTACAGTCTTTCTGAAAATGATTAAAACCCGCACATTTGTAGCAACGGATAATATTATAGTAGTCGTTTATGAAACAACTTCTCCATCCAATATTCACTTTATTTCTACACTTAATGAATTTATAAACAAAGAGTCTACTTCCATAATTATATTGCAGTGTTCTTCGTGATTTAGGTTCAAATTTACGAATAATTCTTATTTTATCAGCAATATTTTCATCAATTTCTTTCCAATCATTCTGGAAGACTAAGCATTCTACAAGTTCTGCGTCCTCGTAATCCATTATTTACTTTCGGTTCCCAGACGATAATTCTCGGATTTTTCATGGAAGCATCTACAATTTTGTATTTATCACCTAATTTCTCATTCAATTTTGTAGTGATAAGATCCTTTGTTGCATTATCCTTGCAATTAATGGCGATTCCTCCACTTCTTATACTTTTTACCTCCATCTATACCGACTTTAAGTTTAGCGGGGTCGATTTTATCCGTAATCTCCGACAATGTTAAATTGCTTTCTGATTATTGACAGTTTAACAAGTAATACTTCTGAATATGATCTTCGAGACTCGGTAAATTCATCACCCATTTTAGTTTTCTTAGTGTAGAAGTTTTATTATATTTCCTTATCTTCAATAATTTTATTTTTCGCTAATAATAATTCCTGTAGCAAGATATGGTATCGGAACCTTCACATTTATACAATGAATTTTAACTTTCGGTTTTCTTTACCAAGAACCTTAATTTCAGACTTTGATAATCCTGAACATGATTCACATATTT
>JACDNR010000002.1:0-40103 GCA_013421045.1 Propylea japonica | reverse complement strand
AACTCATACAGACCTATAATAGCCTTAACTGCACCATGTGTAAACTTTTCGAAAAAATCATTACCCTAAGACTTCAGTGGTTCCTATAAAAATATAATATAATCTCCCCCATCAATCAGGTTTCCGCCCTCATCGCTGCACACTTGACAACCTGGATCCCTGCACGATTACATCTCAGAAGCTGTTAACATGAGACAAGACGTAATAGCTGCAATTTTTGATATTGAAAGTGCCTACGACCGCCTATTCAAACACGTCATTTTGAATTGCCTATCAAAACATCACTTTAGTGGGAACATTTACAAATTCATAGACAACTTCTAACAAATCGTGAATTTGTGGTGAACGTTAATAGAAAAACTTCTGTGAGATGCCGCAAACACATGGATTACTACAAGGATCTGTCCTTAGCCCAATTCTTTTCATACTGGCCATAACCGATATTTCAAAATCAATTATCTGTCGTGTTATACAAGAAAAAATCATGATGTCGTCTTCTGGGGTAAAATAATTCCGGAAGTAAACTCGTCTCCCAGTCGGATTTCCGGGGGGGACTATCCCGGGAGATACAACATGGAGAATCAACTACAACTGAGGCCGCAAACACCTATTGTGACAACACCAATGAAGACAATACCACCAGGCACCTATTATAGAGTTTTTGCAACATAAGGGGAATAGGATTAATAATTTAATGTCAGTTGCGTCCATCAACATTTGCAATCAATTAAACCCCATATCCTTGCATTATCTGAAACTCAAATCAGTCCAAAATCCGACTCCACATACCTTTTATGTCCTGGGTACGATTTGCATTCCAAGAGGGGTTTGTGTATACATTCGAGCAGACGTTGCTTGTCAACGTGATCTTTGGAAATAGAAGAAGCGGATGCAATGTGGCTTAGGACCCATTGTCCCAAAAAAAACTAGATTAATCGCGCCCCTGTATCGCTCACCAAATAGTGAACGACCCAGCCAATTGTTTCAGTACTTGTCAGATAAGTCGACTGGATCCAGGTCAACTATCCATCTTCAGAGATCGTATTACTTGGCGATTTTAATGTCCATAATTTCAAATTGGCTAGCTCACTCTAACAAAACTGACGAAGCTGGAGACAAGCCGAAGCGTTCGCAATCAGCTGCAATTTAACGCAGATTGTAGATTGTTCTACAAGAGTTCCCACTAATCTATGGATTTCAGAAATACGCTTGACTTGTACCTGACTTCAGACCCGACAGCTATGTAATCAATTCAAACGGCCCTCTCGGTAACTCAGACCCACCCACGTTCTAATATCCATCTCATGTCCTTTGACTGCCGAAAAAACTCGTGCAGCCGAAAAAATCGTCGCCTAGTTTGGCACTACAACAAGGCCAAGTGGGATGAATTGAGAGAGTTTTTACGCAGAATATCCATGCACGCCACCTGCTTCAATATTGAAGATGTCAGCCAGTGTGCAGAGGCTGTCACTGAGGTGATTCTTTTTGGTATGGAACTTTACATCCCACACAACACCAAGAAAAACCCCATCTGCAAACCATGGTTCAACAAAGATGTAAGCGAGCCTGCGTCAATAAAAATAAAGCCTTCTGCGAATGGTGCTCAAACCCGACAGACGAGAAGAGGGGCAGCGTATATACTTGATAGGAACAACTGCAATCTAACTATTCAAGCTGCAAAACAAGCATTTAACAACACAGTAACAAAAAGCTTCTAGATTGCCAAGTGGTTCACGCCCCTTTTGGTCACTCGCTAAGGTGGTTAGCAAAATAATTTTTGCCATTCGACTTTTCCCACCACTTCTTAAAGACGACGGTGCTCTGGCAACTAGCTCCAAAGAAAAGGCTGACCTTTTTGCAGCTATATTTGCCAAAAATTCTACTCTAGAAGCAGGCCATAAAGAACCCCCAATATTCTCAGGTTCAGGCTTCGATGCCAGAAGTTAAATTCCGTACAAAGAGCATCTGTCGAATCCTGAACAGCTGGAACAGCAGAAAGTCAACAGGACCCGATGGAATACCAGCTATTGTTCTGAAAAAGTGCGCAACCGAGCTCGCACCTCCGTTGTGTCGGCTGTTTTAAGCTGTCCTACGAGAAGAAAACTTTCCCAACATCTGGAAGGTTGCTAGAGCTCAGCCAATACAAAAAAAGGGGAAAAAGTGCATGCCTCGAAATTATCGTCCGATATCTTTACTACCCCATTTTGTCCAAAGTAATGGAGACTGCTATTAATTTGCAGATAGTAAAACACCTAGAGGAAACAATCTCATAGCGACAATCAATACGGCTTTCGGCGCTGTCGTTCAACCGGTGACTTGCTCACCTATGTCACTCATCTTTGGACAAACGCTATAGAAAAGCATGGGAATCAATTGCAGTTGCCCTAGACATATCCCAAGGCTTCGATCGTGTATGGCACAGAGCATTACTAACTAAGCTTCCATCTTACGGTCCCCGGATAGACCTTTGCAGCTGGCTCGGAAGTTTCCTCCACGAGAGACCACTTTGTGTTTTGGTCGATGGTGCGGAGTCTGCTTCTCATTCCGTCAACGCCGTTGTACTCAGGGCTCAATCTTGTCCCCGACTCTGTTTCTAATGCATATTAATGACCTTTTTAAATCAAACCAAGATCAGATTTTGAGCTTTGCAGATGACAGCACTCTTATAGCGCCACGACACAAACAAGAAGCCTGTATCAGCGTCAACATCCAGTTCCCAAAGAATCGCTCAAGCTGTGACAATCAACAAAGATCTAGAAGTTATTCTACAATAGGGTTCTGACAATCTGGTTGAATTCAATGCCTCTAAGACTCAGGCTACTCTGCTCACAAGAAAAACATCGACAGTTGCACCACAACTAATAATGGACAATAAAACAATAAAAACCAACCAATGGAAGGAATCTCAAAACTAACTGCATGAGGAAACTCAGCATCTTAAAAATGCTATCCACACAGAATGAGGCTCAGAAGAAGAAGTTCTACTAAGGTTGTTCAGAACCCTCATCAGATCGAAACTCAACTACGGCAGCATAATATACTTTCAGCCTCCAAAACCAATATAAATCACTTGACGCATTCCATAACACCGGACTCCGACTATGTTTAGGAGCTTTCAGGTCCAGTCCAGTTGAGAGCATTTATATTGAAGCAAACGAACTCCTCTCCAACGAGAAGGCAAAAACTATTCCTTACATACGCAGCACGCGTATCTGCTGATGCTCACAACTCTCTTTACCCTCATCTCTTTTCTTTCTTCTACATCACAGCTCAAACTCCTGTGCACAATCACCCACTGGCATATACTCTCAAGAGTCTGATACCCGATATTGATTTTTCAAATACCCTACCATACTCAATCCCCCGGACTGTGGAGTCCCACCTGTTGACACATTCCTATCTAAATTGCCTAAGAACGTAAGTCAAAGTCTCTAATCCAACAGAAATTTTCTACAAATAATTGACTGAGAATAAGACTAAACTACAACAATACAAACTAACACCAAATTCTGCAAGTGTTCTTACGGGGAACTATATGCCAATCCTCAAAGCAATAGAAAACATAAATACCAATCACCATAATGTCGCTATATGCACCGACTCAGCGTCTGACAATAATATGGACACCCTCACATGTAGGCATACCAGGAAACGAACTCGCCGACATAGCCGCAAAGAGCGCCTCGAAGCACCTCACCGAAACATCCAACATCACCACACAAAAAGATCTACAAGTACTCCTTAAGTCCAAAATTCAGGAAAAATGGCAACAAAAATGGGACCGCAATTCCTCTAAGCTACATGATATCCACCCAAGCGTGAAACCTCTCAAGTTCAACATATCAAAACAGACGGACCATAGTCATAATGAGAAGACTGAGAATTGGACACAACCAGATACACCCATGGTTACCTTATGGCTTCATCTTCTCCACCTCTATGTGAACACTGTAACACAGTGATCATTGTCAAGCACATCCTAATGGACTGCTCCTTCCATTCTGCGAACCGAGAATTACATGGCCTCCAGGGAAACTTAAGTGCAGACCTCACCAAGCCGGACTTTAGTGTTAACATAGTGACTTTCTTAATAGTCTATCCATGCTCATTGTATCTAACTTACCTTGTTGTTGATCTTAATGTACCTGTGTGTCAATGACCATAGCAGTCGAGACACTTTTTAATAAAAAAAAACTCTTCGTCTTCAGGATCTTGAAAAAATATTATGGTTCTTTGGATATGAAAAAAAATGAAAAGACTTTTGACTCGTATGTGATGATTACAACAGAAATCTATTCGAAGATATTAACTAATATCTACGCCATTACACCCATTTGGGTAAAACAACCGCACCGCTGTTCCCCTAGAAACAAGCGCGCAAAAAATACTGCCGGATATTTTCGAAGTTTTTTAAATAATTCAAATTCAATCGTAATTTATGACATTTTTGGAATATGTATTCCAATTTAAGTGAAATTTCTACAACTGTTCTGAATTTTTGGCAAGTGTTTCATGAATTTTTTCTAACTGCTTCGAAACGTCCACTGCTTCGAAAATTCACCAACTGCTTAGAGAATTTACCAACTCTGATCAATATTTGGCACGCCCCTAGACCAACTACATTGACATTTGTTCAACTGCTTCAAAATTTAACCACTTGTTTCAAAATTTTTCCAACTGGTCTGAAATTTTTTCAACTGATTCGAAAAACTACCGAGTGCTTTGTAAAATTACCAACTGATTAATATTGGGCACGCCCTTAGACCAACTCTATTGACATTTGCCCAACTGTTTCCATAATTTTTCCAACTGCTTCAGAGTTTCATCAATTGCTTCGAAAAACTACCAACTGCTTTGAAAAATTACCAACTCTGATCAACTCGTGTCAACTCCATTGAAAATTTTTCAACTCTTTTAAAATTTTTCTAACTTCTTGGTTAAGTTCTGGAATAGCCTGTATAGAATAGTATATATCGTAGTGCCTCCTCCTCTCATGTGATCACTATCTCAATAATAGACATTTATGTTTTATCTCATTATTTTAAGACCTCTAGATTTTCCATAACAAAATATACCAATGCCAAGAATCTAATTTCCATTATTGTAAGATTTAAATGTTTGTGTAGAATTGAAGTGAAAAGAAGCAATTAAAGGAATGAAATATATAAAATTCTGATTTCTCATGAAACAAATAGATTCAAATGTGAACAATCTAGAAGAATTAATGGACAAAGATAAAAATATTAATATACATTTTACACATGGTGAATAGCTAGCGAATTAGAGAAGATGATGAGTCATCAAAGCATTTGAAAAAGTACTACTAAAAGTAGTAGAGATCATTACAGAAGGCTTTCAATTGAAAACAGAGACTGTGCAAGGAATGAAGGAGAAGAGGGACATTGCGATGATCATAATAACCATATGACAATAACTATTGAAGGGGATATACTGATTGAGTTAGTCAAATGTGGAGGTGCAGAAATAATTGGAAGACTTATGACCTTTTTGAATGAATGCTGCTACACAATAACAACCCCAAAAAAATGGAAAAATGCCCACTTGGTACCGAAACCGAAAGGATTCCAATTGTTACAGAGGCCCTAGTATTACAAGCGACTTGAGCCACCTTTATGGCAAAATATTAAGCTCTAAACTCAGCAAAGTGATGTAGAATAACATAGATGGAGAGTAATCTGGAGTAAGAAAAGGAAGCGCATGTGTGGACAACCTATTTGTGCTACAAAAACTGGCAGAGAAAAGAATATCGATAGGAGTAACATGTGGCTTCGTAGATTTGGAAAAGGTGTATGACACTCTTCCTAGTCAGAAACTCGAAGAAGCATTGGGTATATAGAAGATCAATAAATTAAATGCTGTTGGTTATCCAAAAATGTACAGAGATAATACTGCATCCATTAGAATTGGCAAACAATTAATATATCGAAGGGCTGAGACAGGGATGTAGCTTGCCACCTCTGTTGTTTAACCTTTATATCAAGGTAGTGTTAGCCCGGTGGAAAAGTTTCTGAGAGATATGCATATCTGTAAGGGAACCACAATATATTCTCAAAGAACTTTGCAGACGATCATCTTGTCACAGGATCCACTTGATATTGAGAAAATTATACACCGAATATAAACAGTGAGGCCTGAGCGTGAGTCTGAAAAAGACTGAATATCTGGTAGTAAACACCGAAGAACATTTTGAGGTACTCATCGACGAAGATATGACAATAAAAAAAATTGGAGCAATTTGAATACTTGCATGCGATGGTTGACAGAAATGGCATCGATGGATTCAAGATAAAGCAGCGAATATAGGGGGTAGAATCAACTTTGTGTTATGGCAGTTAAAAATATGGACCATACACGTTGACCTAAAACGCAGTTGAATTGGACTATCTTAGAACAAGTGTAAGAACATCAAGGCTACGACATGTCACCAATGAGTGCATAAGGGATCGGTTACAGGTCAGAGAAAACAGTAATAGACCGAATCGAGATCAAAAGTCTGAGATGGTTTGAACACTTGATAATGCCCGAACTTCGATGGCCTAGGCGGTTATTTGAATGGGTTCTGCCAGGACCGAGTAAGAGAGGGAGACCAAGACGCTCTTGGAATTACGAAGTGCGCCAATCTATGGAACAGAGTTGAACGTGAAACACAGGATAAGAAAGCTTGGAGAAGAGGACTGGGAAGACAACACTAGTCTGTATCTTATTAATATGTTGTATATCATATAGTCACACCACCTTTGAAACATCTCAAACTAGCTGCGATTCCAGTCTTTTGAAAAGAATAAATTCATTCTAAAGATTGGCAACTATGGCGATTGTGGAAGCCTTAATTCACTTCGTGTACAGGGTGTCCCAAATTCGATGATCACTGAGAGCATCTCGAGAACCATAAGTGTTAGAGAAAAAATGTTAGAGGACTACCGATCTCGTTTTTCAAAAAAAAACGATAGCCAGCAAACAGATCCCAGATATTTGAATTGGTTTTCGAGTTCTGAAATATTGTTGTTTCAAATAATACGCTATATATCGTTTTCTGTTGGAGATATCACGAAAATTCCAAAACGTTTTATTTTGCAATTTCTATTGCCTATACGCTGCTTCCATCTGATTTGAAAATTATTCGCCGTTCAAATGCTAGAGAGCACAGTTTGTGTTTTTTAAATGGGACACCCTATATTTTACATCATTGCTTCTTAGCTGCAGATGACTGAGATCATCCTGTAACAGTTTTTTCGAAAATCTGATCCGTTTCAAAGATATTGAGTTTTTCGTCTTCACTTGAATCGGGACATTTAAAGATTTTTCTTTTATTTGGAGATATTTTATTTTTATTTTGTCTAGTTTGTTTTTTTTTAATAAACTGATCTTCTCGTTGCATGATGCGTGGTTGAAATGAGTCTTCACACATAGAACTGGAAGGACCATATGTAGGGCATTAGGTCTGCAGGTGTCTTAATTCGTCTTTCCGTGGACGTTGTTCAAGGGGATAATCTCTGTTCTGGATCTGGTGCTTTGTCTGGTAGCAGTGTACCTGTAGATGTAGGTGCTCGTCCTGGCGTTACCCTCGGACGGATCGTTAGCGCTGCATTTCGAGAACGAGGAACGGAACTCCTTCCTGAATTTTCCTGAAAAGAGACACTATTATTTTTGACCACAATGGAAAGCCACATTTCGGCATGAGAAAGGGTTCATTCATCTTAAAACAAATGGAGTGGAGACAATTGTTTCAATTATAGCGGTGGTGATTGTGTTCCGAATATTAGCCGGAAAATAGATTAGTAGTTTCCTGTGAACTGTGGAGTTTTGGCAATTGTGACGATATTTCTGTTTCAAATGAATTATTTTATGATTCTCCTTTTTATATTCATAATATACAGGTTTGAAATGAATGTTTTGACCACGAAAAAAATGAAGAATAACCTTCAGTACATTGTTATATCTTTTCATACACCGTTTACTCGTTACTCATTCATTTTTTTAATGGTCAGGTGAAGTATATTTAAATCATTTCACGTTACTTGTAGTACTCAGATATCTGAATTAATAGTAATGCTATTTTCTCCACCAGTTCAAGAGCCCCAGTGAACTCCAGTATCTGAGAGGCCTTCGTGGATCAGTAGGATCTAAATACTTTTTTAACCTTGCAGTTGTAAAGTTCGAAAGAACTTCTTGGAATGATGCATTCCCGGAAGATTTCTTCACAGTGCTTCTCTTCCAGTTTCGTTCCCCTCCAAAAACTCTTTCTTTAGGTGCATTCGGTTATACAAAAGGATAGTTCTAGTCCAGTAAGTGGCGTTCGTGCTCCCTTTCTGGCTAGTGTGCTTCGTAACTCTCTGAAGTCTGAATAAAGGACAGGTTGACGCTCGCTTGGGTGAAGAGGCGAGAAGCGAGACGAAGCCTGAGCATTGTATACAATGGCCTGAGTTCGCAGAGGAACGCGCACTTGGACGAAGCGATGCGTCGAGCAGGCATCGGGAGATTTTCCTTATCTCTGGCCTCGATAAATTTTTATTACTTGCATGTAGAAGGATAGAGCTATTGTTCGAATCGTGTTTTTGGTCCTAATCTTGTTTTTTTTGCGAACTTTTCAAAGAAATCCTCGTCGTACTACCTTAATCCAGGAATACAAAAAAAGAAATTATATAAAATCATTGATACGAAATGTTTATTTTCTTTTTGAATTAAAAAAATGAAAGCAATTAGTAATCGAATTCCTTCATTCTGGTTATTTCAGAAAGGATACCTCTTTCTACGATATTATCGAAAAATTTCTGCTTCTTTTTCACCGTAAGGAAATAATTCAATAAATAAACATGAAATACTTCATGAAAGAATTATTTTTGACACAATCAATTACTATGTATGTATGTATATTATTCATATGATAAGAAATCACGTTTATTGGAATGATAATATAATAATTGATGGTATAGTTTGAACAACGACTTCCAACATTATTTCCCAAATATGCTCAATGTTTGCTGATCATATATTCATAGAAATATACTATAATATTATAGCTGTAGGGGTTAGGCGTGCGCCTACAAGTTCATATGAAGCTGGATGTTCTAGATGAAACGTCTACCTATTGATTCAATGCGAACCTCTCCGGCGGAAAACATCGCCGGTCTTGAAAACATTGTTGCCTAACACTAAAACTGAAAAAGAAGATGATAATAACAGTTTTACTGTAAGGCAACAATTTTTTCAAGACCAATTTGCTCCTGATCAATAAGTGCGAAGATTTTCGCAGGAGCACTTCATCTCAATTGAAAATTTTTTTAATTATTTCCGTTTCAGAGACTGGGAGTGAAAACCTATAAAGTCTTCAGAAATACAGAAACCTCCCAGAATATATTTCAATCGATATCTGATAAATGCAATGCAATGCATCAGACAGATAATTTTGCCGTCTAGCAGAACAGCTGTATACTGGAGAAATTTACGAACCATGTAACTCCCTGAATCCAGTTATCCGATAGCCATAATGTGGTGTCGTCTCTTTCTCTCATCGTTGGAAGTGGCTTAATTCAAGCAGAGTGCTAGGAAAGCTGCAGTACTTGTATGAATTATTTGTGTCAGGCTGCCCGTAATACTCGATTCAAGAATTTTCTATTGCTTACCATACTGCTTGAATTGTGGCACTCCCTACGATAAGAGGGGACAATTTTTCAAGACCAATTGGCTCCTGACAAATAAGTGCAAAGAGTCCCGCAGGAGCACTTCATCTTAATTGAATTTTTTTAACTATTTCTGTTTCAGAGACTGGGAGTAAAAACCTATAAAGTTTTTTAGAAATGCATGGAATATCGTTTCTGATGTGAATTTCCAAACCTGTATAAGCATTTATTCATAGAGATACGAAGCACATAAAACTCCCGAATATACATCTGTTCAACTTGATCGATATTATGTCGAAATCTTCCTTCGCAAAATGAAAATGTATTTTAATCAATAATGTATACTCAATTCATAGTTAGGTCGACAGAGAAATCTTGAAATCAACTAGATTATTAATCTTGTGATTAATGTTCCTCATTTATAAACGTGCGATGGGTGATGATGTAGTTGATTCAGAAAAGCCGATGTTGAAAAAGGCACAACGGCGACATTCATTTCTATGAGGAGAAAAAATGCCGAAAAAACTGTGTCCCCGTATAAGTGTAATGATATACGACTTTCGGAAGAATGAGAACAAATTTTCATATTGAAGGTTTCTGTTTCATCAAGTCAAACTTTCTCATGCCGTAAGAGGTTGTTTTTTTCCTGACAAGTTCACAAATATTAAAATATATCCTGGATTCACTTTCGTCGTTATTATTGATTCACTTTTTTTGTGAATGCTCCGACAGGTCGAATCAGGATACGAAATTAATGTTGAAATTATACCTGTATATTCTTAAAATATTCCTAATTTCAAGGGACTAGGCCGTATATTATCGAACCAAATTGGACCGATTCGTTCACATGATCATTGAAGTCCAACTGACTGTTCAACTTATTCTTACTGACGAATAACCTGCATAGTCAACGCTATTTGAGAATAAAACAAATTAACGACTGAAATTATGCTTGAAAAACGGAGAAAATATCTGAATATATTTTTTTCCATTCGCAATAATTGCCTAATTATTTTTACGAAAAATTTTACGACCATCGTAAAGTGAATCAAGCAATCACCATAAAATTCATATAACACTGCATAAAACTTTTATGGAATAAACCAATTCGGACATTAAATGAAAGCTCAAATCTGATAATGTTGGAAATTGAACGATCTGTAGATGGAAATGGAATGCGTTCGTGAAAAATTTCACTGTAGACACAATGTTTTTATGAAAGGTTATAAAATAATTCAAAAGATCCAGGTTAGCAAATTGGCAGAATCGTTATGTTGATTCTAGGGATTCTCAGAAATTGTAAAACAGTTGGGGAAGGGGTGATCGCTCGAGGTAAAACGACGACCTAAATGTGAAATCTCTGTTGGAGTCATGGCGTTGTTTATAGTAAGATAATGTATAAAGATAAATATTCGAACTTACTAAGGCGCGTCGTTATTTGACATTATGTATCCTTAGTTAACATAAGTATTATATAATACGGTAGCTCGCCTGAAGCTATATTTTGTGTAACATTTATGCACAATAATTGGTTTCGTGCACGTTTGACAGCGGAGTCACATCGGAGGTACAACAACCTCACTTTTCCTCTGCAAAACCACGAGAGATTTTGGTGTTTCCCAAGTGTTTCGGTAGATTTATTTCTACTTTGGACTGAAAAATAGTAAAAATGGACCTATCAAATTATTTATTAAGTTCAGATCATATTCATCGAGGACGATATGTAGAAAAATATCAGTTTTGGGTATTCACCTTTATCTACTGCAGAAGACTTAGGTATCTTTGTGATGTGTCTTATTCCGATGATAAAATGTATCCTGATATTATTATCCATTATTTAGTAGAAACGAAGAGTGCTGGAACAGCGAATGGATTGATATTTATAATATTTATTCTTCGATATATAGAAAGGAAAAAAATGATCATTAGACGAGAAGGCTGAAAAGGAGGATTAACAGAGTATGGTGAAGTATGTTGCAGATATTTTCATTCAGGTGAATGAAAATATTTCACAGGTCACTATTTTATACAATGGCGGTTAAAAAAAAATAATATTTCATTAGTTGATCACCAGTTTGCACCAGAGGAAGCATTTGAGACGTAAAGTGCAGTCAAAATCAAGAAGACAAAGAGATAAGCCAGTTTCAGGATTCATATTTGGACTTAAAGGAGGAAATATAGAACATTATTGGATGTATTTCCAATTCACTCGTTAAAGAAAAATGAACATGTTTACTTCTAACTCTGTATTGTGAAATTAATCGTATCAGATAATTAAGTTTTTGTTTATACAAGGGACTAAAATTTGTTGGTTTGTATTGAATGATAAATGCTTTACTTCCGACAAAATATAAATTTATTTTTTATTTGTATTTAATAAGAATTGTTTTTTACGTTGTGAATAATTGAAATTTAGTTGTTACTTTTCATAAAGTCTTTCATTTTTTCAATGAAATTATCATGGAATTCAAGGGCTTTCATTTCAACAAACAAATATGATTTTCTTTTTCTACATATTGAATAATACAGGGTGTCCCAGGAAGAATGCGACAAACGGAAACCATGAATCAAGGACATCAAGGAGGACTCGCAACAAGAGGTTTTAATCGTTAAGGGCCTTCGTTTGGGATATACATCTTATGGCTGAATTTTAAAGTTCAATAACTCTCAAACTATTCGAACGAATTATTTCAAATTCGGAAGTTTTGTCACCCTTTACGATTATAACAGAAATTGAAGAAATCAGATTTGGACTTGAAAAATTTGGTTTTTTTTATTTTCATGAATATTGAAATACCCTGTAGGTAAACACTTTGTTTTTATTTTATTTTCGTAACCAAAAAGAATCAATCAATGAGAAAAATTTAAATTCTCTGCTTGGCACGGTCATACAGGGTGATCAAGAAGTGACATTACCTCATGTGGGAAATTTCAAAATTTAATAATTCTTGAATAATTAGAAAGAATTATTTCAAATTTGGGAGTTTTGTCACCCTTTACGATTGCCATCTTTCATCATTTCAGAAATTGAAGGAATCAGATCCGGACTTGAAAAATTTTGGATTTTTCCTATTTTAATGAATATTAAAACACCCTGTAGGTGAACACTATGTTTTTATTTCATTTTCGTAACCACAAAGAATCAATCAATGAGAAAAATTCAAAATCTCTGCTTGGCACGGTCATACAGGGTGATCAAGAAGTGAGCATAAAGATGAAAATTTATGAAATTGAACTCATGAGTTCATGTTCCTAGATCACTCTGTAGTGCCACGCAGAGATTTTAAATTTTTTACATTATATGAAGTATGATGGTTACTGAAATGAAAAAAAACATAATTTTCACGTACAGGGTGATAAACTATCAACAAAATTGGGCTTGTCTGAAATTTTTCAAGTCCGGATCTGATTTATTCAAATTCAGAATTATTGACAGATGGTAATCGTAGAGGTTGGCAAAACATTCAAATTTGAAATCATTCGGTAAAATAATTCAAGACTTAATGAAGTTTGAAATTTCACTCATGAGGTAATGTTTATTGCTCATTTCTTGATCACTCTGTATGACTGTGCCAAGCAAAGGTTTTGAATTTTCTCATCAATTGATTTTTTGGCGGTTACGAAAATGAAACGAAAAAATCAGTCTCCACCTACAGGGTGTTCCAATATTCATGAAAATAGAAAAGGTCTAATATTTTGCTAGTCCGGATCTGATTCATTCAATTTCTGAAATATTATAAAATGGCAATCAGAAAGGGTAACAAAACTCCCAAATTTGAAATAATTCGGTCCAATAATTCAAAAATTATTGAACTTTGAAATTTCACTCATGAGGTAATGTTTTTTGCTCACTTCTTGATCACCCTGTATGACCGTGCCAAGCAGAGATTTTGAATTTTTATCTATAATGGATTCTTTGTGGTTACGGAAATGTAATAAGAACATAATGTTCACGTACACGGTTTTCCAATATTCATGAAAATAGAAAAAGTCCAAAATTTTGCTAGTCCGGATCTGATTTCTTCAATTTCTGAAATATTGAAAGATGGCAATCGTAAAGGGTGACAAAACTTGCAAATTTGAAATAATTCGGTCCAATAGTTCAAAAGTTATTCAACTATGAAATTTCAGCCATCAAATGAATATCACCCTGTATATTCCAAACCAAGGCCCTCAAACGATTAAAACCTCTTGATGAGAGTCCTCCCTGATATACTTGATTCATGGTATCCTTTTGTCGCATTCTTCCCGGGACACCCTGTATATATCATTTGATTCACTGCAGCAGCACTCTTTGTTTCCACTGAATAATTGATCATATCAGGATACATTTTTTCTTTAAAATGAGCCAAGTTAGATGGATAAATATCTTCCTTCTACAGTTGACAAGGGTGAATGCTCAAAACTGATATTTTTTACATATCGTCCTCAATGAAAATGACGTGAACTTAATAAATAATTTGATAGGTCCATTTTCACTATTTTTCTGTCCAAAGAAGAAATGAATCAACTGAAACACTCAAAAAACATCAAAATCTCTTGTGGTTTTGCAGAGGAAAAGTGGGATTGTTATACCTCCGGTGTGCTGTCAGCTGTCAAACGTGCACGAAACCAATAAAGACCATTATTATTATTATTATAAAACGGGTACGTTTGTCAAAGTTCTACTACCAACCACCTATTCAATATTACCCTATTGAAAGTTGAAAACGGTAGAGTCAATATTAGTTTTTAGTAAATTGGGAAGTAACTTCCATTCAAGTCTCTCGTTCTCTAGCAGAAGTTGTAATTGATATTAAGAAATGTAAAATAAATAAAACACACTATTACTGTTTATTAAAATCTTTGGCTATCGATTTCGGAATTATTCCATCATCAGGCCAGCTGAAAGTACACAAATGTAGAACATGTATTTATTTAGGTGAGAGTATGCAACTTACAGTCTTGAATTAAAATGAACAAAAACTGTTTAAAAACATTAAAAATGGTCCTCCCTTGTCAGAATTGTTAAAATTTTTTGAATTCTAGTCAACCTCTATAACCGATATATCTTTCTTGTGGGAATGTCAACTGAATATGGAACTACAGGATATGTGCGAAATGTGATATCTAATATGTTATTTTAGGTGGTCTATTGGTGGCGGGAATTTTTGAATTTTATTTATTGTTGTTTTTTAAGAATCTAGGAGTTTGAAAATGCTTCTTCTGTCAAATTCTATATTGTCATTAAGTAAAAATGGTTGTCTTTATTTTTTAAAATTTCTAGTTGTTCGAGTAATATTATTTTATGGTAGTTATTTTCTTTATGCAGTATTTTCAGATTATCTAATGTGATATGATGTCCGGTATCGTTTAAATGTGTGCCTAAAGCGGAATGGGGTTGATTTCTTTTGTGTTCTTTGAATCTTTTTTCTACATTACGAGTTGTCATTCCTATGTAAAATGAAGGGCAGTTTGTGCATGTTTAGATTTCATTTTATTATTAATCAGTATATCTGCTATTGTTCTGTGTCGTTTACTTGTTAGTGTATAATTGTATTTCTCTAGAGTATGTTTTAGTTTTTCATGTAGATCTCTGTAGTATGGTGTTGATACAACTAGAAATTTTAAAAATAAAGACAACCAATTTTACTTAATGACAATATAGAATTTGACAGAAGAAGCATTTTCAAACTCCTAGATTCTTAAAAAACAACAATAAATAAAATTCAAAAAATTCCCGCCACCAATAGACCACCTAAAATAACATATTAGATATCACATTTCGCACATATCCTGTAGTTCCATATTCAGTTGACATTCCCACAAGAAAGATATATCGGTTATAGAGGTTGACTAGAATTCAAAAAATTTTAACAATTCTGACAAGGGAGGACCATTTTTAATGTTTTTAAACAGTTTTTGTTCATTTTAATTCAAGACAGTAAGTTGCATACTCTCACCTAAATAAATACATGTTCTACATTTGTGTACTTTCAGCTGGCCTGATGATGGAATAATTCCGAAATCGATAGCCAAAGATTTTAATAAACAGTAATAGTGTGTTTTATTTTATTTTACATTTCTTAATCTCGAGAGAACATACTATGGAAGAATTCATTTGTAAAATTGTAATTGATAATTTGAATTGAAAATGAAATCTTTTGTGAAAACAAATTTGAGAAACGGAAATTGTAATTATATAATGAATTTTTTTCATATCGATCCATTTTAAAAATATCTCGGTGTTTGTAAGTGTGCATGTGCATACAATATTGAATATTTCTCTTCTGTCAAAAATTCTATGCAAATGGAGTGCAATCACCGCATAATTACAGCGAAAATTTTATTCATCTGTCAAATTCGACAGACAACAATGTTCCGACTGATTTTTTATTGTTGTTTTAGCCAATGAGCATACAATTAGGCGATAATTTTGCATTAGTGCAAATTATCGATAATTCGCACTGTGCAAAATTATCAGGTACTTTAAAATAAATGCAGACTTACAGCGACACAATACGATTTGATGGATTCACAAAATTTTCTTATTAAATTTAACTCTTGCAATGAAAATGAATCGATAATTTTTGACAAATCTGCTCTCATCAAGCGCGGATCCAGGTGGGGGGTCATGGGGGTCATGACCCCCCTGGACTGGACGATCCCTCAAATCTTGGGTTTGATAAAAAAATGTTTCGATTGAAAATATAGAATTGAATTTGAGTGTTCGTAAACATTTATTCTGTTTTCGTTATGGCAATTCAAAGAAAACTGTGATTCTGACATGTATCCAAATGTGAGAAAAATTCTCAGTATACTCGCAACACTACCAGTTAGTGTGGCAACGGAAAGTAGATCATTTTCCACTCTGAGTAGGCTCAAAACATAGTTAAGAGCTTCGATGAAGGAGAACGATTTATTGGACTAGCACTACTGCATACCATAATGACATATCTGTTGATGTCATCACTCGTTTGCGAGAATGAGAAATAGAAAAATTCCCTTTGCTATTTAGTTATACCTTTGTAATTATTCTCATCAATTTTTTGTTTTGTAATAAATCAAATAAACTTCTTGTTTGTGTAAGACCTCATCAGAATTTTCTTTTGGGGGTACGGATTTGTCCCAAAAAAAAAAAACAATTGGCGGGTATGTAATATACCTGACCGTGACCCCCATGTTCTTGAGAGCTGGATCCGCCCCTGGCTCTCATGCAAGTTAAACTGTAAAAGGCACTCGTGCTCTTTTTCAACTTAACTTGCATTCGAGCATATTTCCCAAAAATTTTCGATAATTTTCATTGCACTAGTTAAATTACAACTGATAATTGCATTGTAGAAAGCGATAGAGCCCAGCGATAATTGCACTGTGTCAAATTTGACAGATTGATAGGGAAAAATTCCCCCCGATTACACAAGTGCATTAATATAACCTGATAATTCCGCATTCCAGCGTGCTTATCATTGAAAAACTGCATTCGGTCATTTACGCTTTTGAAGAAAGATCCCTCCACCTTCGGCGTCGGGCTCTTTCTCAAAAAATGATAATGAACTCGTGCAGATTTTTGACAACACGCTGTCATGCAAAACTATCGGTAATTTTTAATGCACTTGTGTAATTACTTATGATAAGTAATTTCACGAAAAGACATTTGGGCAAAACGATATAGCAGTCGTAGAACGAGCGCTCGAAAAGAATTAAATTCTATGGTTCTGATGATGCTATCTTTCTGAAATTTCGCATGAACAAAGAAATTTCACTCGAATCTGATATCTTCTTATGGAAATTTGAAGATTCTTCTTCTCATTATTCCAATTGAATTTTCTATGATTCTAATAACACTATGGTCACAAAATTGTGCATGAGGCTTATTATAAACATTTTGCATGTGACCCTAAAATTTTATTTTGATTGGTTCTGTTTTTGTCTGAGATATTGAGGAACAAAAATTTTGAATTACCATATTTGATGGAACACCCTGTACGATTTGGCCAGTTAACGAACTAAATCGAGTCGTTTGGGAACCGAACTCACCCTGAAAATCTCGAGTCTCTAGGACAATCCTTTCGACAGTTATCGTGCTAACGGCCGGACGGATGGCCCCACGGACATAATTGAATTTGACCACGGATTCGTCATCAGGGAGTCGAACCTAATCGTTTGAGACCATTTTCGCTCAAAAACGTAAGTACATGACAGCTGTGCTGCATAATAAAATTTTGATGGATGTTTAAGAGTGGGAACTTCAACGAACTCACGATTCTCAGTCGAAATCCGTCAGAGTATCTCAATACTCCAGTTTTATCGACTCTTCATTTTTAGTTGTGCAGTCGTATCTCAATCTATTGCTGCCAGATCTGCTGCTCTTGCAAGTCTTTCGGTAGATGGCGCGAGAGTGATCCTTCCTGTTCCGCTGGCAGCTATGTTCGAATGCAAGTCGGAATTCTTTACGAAATTTACCTGCGCCAATAGAAAAATCAATTAATATTTATTTCTTTGATAGCGCCGATAACAGTTCTTATGTTTTTAATTGTTTTCTCAAATTTGATCTTTGATCTGATTTTCATATAATATCATGAATCTGTGGAAAATGATAACCATTTGTTTGGCGTTTGAAGAGAATTCTTTGTATACTTATATAAAGTTCTGAAAAATCATAATTAGATTTAACTGGGGGTTATTAAATCCACCGTTAAGATTGTAGAAAATGAAAACACTCGACAACGTTCACAAACTATAATGTAAAAAAATGCAATATATCGCTATCGACATGTTTTGGGTTTGGTCGCATTTTTAAAAAGGAGATACACGAATATACAATGTGTTCCATCTCAGACGTTCCACCCTGTATAGTTCTATTCACATAGTGATTGGATTGCAGTGATTCTTCAAATGGTTTTATTTGGGGGACATCTTTTCAAGTTTTTTGAGGATTGAATGAGCAACCCCCAAGAGGGGGTTTTTAAACCCCTTCGGAATTCAATAGGGAGGAGGGATTGAGTGATACTTCATTTGAAAATTTTTGGAACCGTTTTTACAGCGGTGTATAATGAACCGTGTTCGCTAAAAATATTTAAGCTCAAATGAGTCACCTTGAATATATATTTTGATTATTTTAAAACATTTAATTTGGATTTTGGTGATACAGGCTTACCAGCTCAATACGTTTTTGTAATGTGTACACCAATATTATTTTAAAATTTTGAACAAATCAGCAAAGTAATAACTTAACGGATTCATTAAAAATTATCTGAGAAACGTATTACAAGCAGATAAACACCTTATAAGAACAAACAAAAAAATGAGAAAAGCCTCGAGCAGGAGCTTTTTAGCGCTCGTTTTTTGGTGAAGCAATAAGACTATAAACTTGAAATTTTATTTGGGACTTGAGATTTATACCGAATATATCAATGCAGAATCCCAGCACAATCGGTATTATATTCTGGAAATTATTCGAAAAATGTGGAAAATAAATAATGACAAAAAGTAAATTCTATCATTCTTATGATGCGATCCTCTCAAAATTGCATGAACATTCAGTATATCAGTTTTTATTCACAAAATAAATTTCACTCGAATCTGTTATTCTGTTATGGAAATGAAGCGATTTTTTTTTTCAATAATCCAATTGAATTTTCTATGGTTCTGTTGACACTATGGCCACAATAATTTGCATGAAAATTCAGTATAATAGTCTTCATTCACAAAAAAAATTCACTTGATTCGGATATCCTCTTATGGAAATAAAAAGGTTTTTCTTTTCAATATTCCAATTGAATTTTTTATGGTTCTGCTCATTATATGGCCAAAAAATATTGCAAATCGGATATTTTTTATGGAAGATGAAGTTTCTTCTTTTCAATATTCTAATTCAATTTTCTATGGTTCTGTTGACACTTTGGGCACCAAATTTTGCATGAAGCTTACTATGAGCATCTTGCATATGGCCGCAACATTTCATTTTGATGGGTTTCATTTTGTCTGAGATACTGAGGAAAAAAATTTTGAATGACCATATTTTATGGAACACCCTTTACGATATGGCTGGTTAACGAACTTATCGAAGCATTTGGGAACCGAACTCACCCTGAAAATCTCAAGTCTCTAGGACAATCCCTTCGAAAGTTATTGAGCTAACGGCCCGGACGCGTATTGGCATTCTTACTACGCTGCAGCGCATGCATGGTGTTGCAACGCGGTAAAGAATGACTGAACGTATGCTCTCTCTATCCAGACATATCTTACCACGGCTCAGCGCATGCAGGCGTTCAGACGTAGAAACTATTGTAATATTGATACGCTGCATTATCGAGACATTGTTTAGCGCTTTTCAATTCCAACCATGTTCAAATTTGCAGTTCCGGTTCGTAAAAAATAACAATAATATACTTTTGCCAAAAACAGTTTATTCCATACTGAAATATAAAAAATAATATACGGTAAATAATACTAATAAAAATTAAAATATGTATAACAATATGGTAAGTATAGCTAAAATCTGTTTTTTTTAAAACGAATATACAAAAGACTACATCAAATGGAGATGCAAAATCCACTAACGTATACTACCTACTAGTGTGCATTGCCATGCGATTTTTCATTTGTTCTGTTAAAATCAATATTTTTCTTCAAAGACCTTTTCCTTTTTGGATTGTTCGCCATTTCTTTATTGGATGGCCTACCAGCTTGAATGCGCTTTGCGCCGCATGTCAAACCACCTCTTATTTTACTTCGACTCAGTGATGTTGGCTGAACAGAAATGTTTTTTTCACAGAAATGTTTTTTGATACATAAATAGAATTGAGGAGGTCCGATGATGTAATTTTGTCTAAGGTTTTATTAAATTTTTTTATGGCATTAACCATATCAACCGTTTTACTTTTGGGATGCTATTTCACTTATGCGTTTAAAATTTTCTGATAGTTTTATTACAGCACCAGAATGTTCTCCAACTAAGTTTATTTTACTAGCATTCTCGACAGAGTTGATTGTTTCCATGAGAAAATTATTCTGCCGCATAAAACCTCGCTTTGCTCTAAACCAGTTGCCAAGTCATTTTGTGTACCCACATCAGTTGACATGTCCCCATAAAGTTCTGGGGATTCCATACTTATTTTGTATGGCGCAAAGGTGCTTACAATACCTTCCACCCTGTCCAAAAATACAATCGCAAAATGCAATATCTACATAGGCAGTATGAAACATCTGATCATCTGTCTCCGAAGAAACTAAAAAAGTTTTTTCGTCGATTTTTTGAACAGAGACATCAGCAGAATTCGACATTTTTCTAAAGAGTATTTCTTAGATTTTAGAGTTCCGAAAATTGGCAAATGACAGCAGGTGTCATCTCTGATAGGACTCGAAAACATTGGCGACAAAATCCACCGAGGCACAAGCACTGAACGCTTTACATCTTTGTAGAACACTGTCTAAATACGAATGGATGCTTCTACATAATTGTTTGTATTATTTCCTCTTGTTAATAAATTACTTCTATAAGCCAACGACCACTCTTCCCTTCGATCCCAATAATTGGCTATATGAGCATCATTACGAATATGGTCATAATTCTCTCGAATCTCTTCAATGGTTTTGGAATACAGAATTCTTCTGAATAATAACATGGTAAGTCTTCTATCATCTTTTAAAATACCATGATGACTATCCCATAACCATCGCAAACATGCAGCGTATCAATATTATATTACAATAGTGATGTTCTTTCGAACTGAACGAAGTGATTTATATAACTTCAATCAGAAAGATCAGTTGAAGCGATCGTTCTTTCGTTTTCAATCAGTTCCTCCTTCCACAACTCTAAAGTGATTGCAAGTGATTATTCTAATCGCGGAATAAGTTCCATCAGTTCAATCAGTACGAAAGAACACTACTATTAGTTACTACGTCTGAACGCCTGCCTGCGCTGAGACGTGGTAAGATATGTCTGGATAGAGAGAGCATACGTTCAGTCATTCTTTACCGCGTTGCAACACCATGCATGCGTTGCAGCGTAGTAAAGAATGCCAATACGCGGCCCGGACGAGTGACGACCCCACGGACAGAATTGAATTTGACCACGAATTCGTCATCAGGGAGTAGAACCTTATAGTTTGAGACCATTTTCGGCTCAAAATTCGCAAAATGATATAGCACTCGTTTGAGAGAGCGAGCGCTCAAAAATGAAGACAACACAAATTAATGTTTCATTTTTTCTGTGACTGTATTCAAGGTGGCTTTTTAGAGCTAAAAATTGATTTTTAGGTGAAAACGGTTCATCAACGGGGTTGCTCGTTCAAGCCTCAAATGAACGTCAAAAGATGTCCTCCAAACAATATCATTTGGAATATTTCGGGAAATTTTTAAAATCATTATGGTATAAGGAATATACGGGGTGACACCTCTGGTATGGAACAACCTGTATAATCAGACAACAGATGACAACACCGGAAATCTTATTTATCATCAGCAGAATTGGGTTCTGTTTTTGAGCCGAATATTCGTCCAAACCTTCTAGAAGATCGTTTGCCTGTTTTTCGATCTTACGAAAATCCATAAAATGGTTTTAACCTGGAATTTTTTATTATGAAACATTTATTTAAATATCAATCTGTCCATCAACTTCATTATTTCCATTTTATTCCTCATTTTGTTTTTATTTCATAAATTATTCGTCGCAGATAAAAAACTCGCATTATCCTTCTGGATATGAATTATGTATCGATGAGGAAAATGATTTTGAGTTTGATATGGCGTGCCATATCACTACATAGTATAAAACAAAGTCGCTTTATCTGTCCCTATGTCCCAATGTATGCTTAGATCTTTGAAACTACGCAACGGATTTGGATGCGTTTTTTTAATAGATAGAGTGATTCAAGAGGAAGGTTTGTAGCAAAGAAAATTCAGGAAAAAGTTCAAGATATCGAGAAGAACGTAAGAAATTGGTAAATTTTTGACATTTCTGAAAATTTCCTTATTTATGACATCGAATTCAATGACAACTGCCAAGTCTCCTTATTAGAGGGAAGTGCTTCCAAAAATTTCCTCATTTCAGAAGAAAAAGGCCAGATCCAAATGAAACACGGTATGAATATCGTTTTTTAATCGTTTTATAACGTTTATTACTAAAAATATTTGTTCCAGAAACTATGACATAAGGAAGTACGTGACAATTGTCAATTCAGTTTAGAGGTCAAAAAAGCTCTAAGAAATTTGCAATTTTGAGAAGAAAAACGAACAGATCCGAATCAAACAAGGTACGAATATCGTTTTTGAGTAGTTCTATAACGTTTATTAATGAAGATATTTGTTCCAGGAATTCTGAAATAACCAGAAAGAACAAAATATTTGGACATAGGTACGTCTGATGTAAACATTTGTTCGTTTCGAGTGGAAAACGTTATTTGAATAGGGTAAGTCCATATGAAATCATCAACTTCAACGTTCATTCAACGAATTCCTAACATTTCAGCAATCAAAAGCATCATTTCAGGTCGCAGTGTATTTGAGGCTGGTATAACTTGCACTGGTTTAATTGAAACTCGAATTAAGTGGACTGTATATTAGAAAACTGACATGAAACTTGTAACAGACGCTACAGAAACTTGTACGATAATGGCCGTATATGCGTAACGTCCGATCTTGTCTGATGTTGAAGCTCGAATTCTGTTTCCGCTGCGTCGCTGCATCGGTCGTACTCGTCCCTCGCGCAGAGGCTAGGTTCCACTTCTAAGTCACTGCTCCCTCTGGTGGCGGACAATATAGTTCGCGTTACCATATACCGCCGGCCTTGAAATTAGTGATTTCAACAAGTTATAGCTAACAAACATGATAAACAAGCATATGGAAGAACAAGAAACAAATCATAACATTAGCAGGTAAGTTCATTTGTCAAGTTCAATTGTCAGCAACTTCACCTTCAGTTGGTAAAGGACATAATTTGTTTACAGGTCGTTTGAGCACGCTGCCGTCACTTAACCGCACTGACACGACTCGAATAACACCATCGGTGCCCGGAAAACACTCTACAACTCGAGCCATCTTCCATAGAAGCGGTGGTAAGTTGTCCTCCTTGATGATGACTAAACTGTCAGGTTTCAATAGATTTGCATGATGGGTCTTCCATTTCAATCTTGTCTGCAGATTCCCCAGATACTCTAGGCTCCATCTTTTCCAGAATGATTGAACCATTCGTTGACGACTTTGATACAACTTGAGACGATTCTCTGGGATGCAAGTATAGTCTCCCTCAGGTAAGGAAGTCAAAGTTCTTCCTATCAAGAAGTGTGCAGGAGTGAGGGGAAGGTTATCCTCTGGATTAGGATGCATGGGATACAGAGGTCTCGAATTTAAAATAGCCTCAATTTGACATAGAATTGTGGAAAAATCTTCAAAATGTAAGTTAGTATTACCTATTACTCTTTTTAGATGAAATTTTAGAATTTTGATATTAGATTCCCATAAACCTCCGAAGTTGGGAGCGCGCGGTGGGATAAATTTCCAAACAATCTTCTTATTTTCAAAATGTTCTTTTAAGAAATCATCATTTGTTTCGAAGAACTTCTTGAGTTCATTATTAGCACCTACAAACTGTGTACCGTTATCCGAAAAAATAACTGATGGTGTACCTCTCCTGGCTATAAATCTTTTGAAACACTCCAAAAAAGCATGACAACTCAAACTTGTGATCAGTTCTAGATGTATAGCCTTGGTCACCATGCAGATGAAAATACAAACCCAAGACTTGGTCAAGCATGGTTTGCGGGTTTTACGATCCTTCAAAATAAATGGACCAGCATAGTCACAACCTGTGTTGCAAAAAGGAAACGACTGACTTGTTCGTTCGCTTGGTAAGTTTCCTTCTATATACTCAATAGTTGTAGGCTTGTTTTTGAAACAAACGATGCAAGTGTGAACTATTTTTCGCGCAAGATTTCTTCCATTCAGTATCCAAAATCGCTCTCTTACTGAATAGAGAAGTTGTTGAGCACCACAATGATTTAATCTTATATGTTCATGTTTCATTATTAGAACACTAAGGGCATGATTTTTTGGTAATAAGATGGGATGTTTTTTGTCATAAGGAAGCGGTGTATTTGATAATCGACCGCCCACTCGAATAATATACGATGAATCCAAGAAGGGATTCAAATTGAGTATAGTGCTGAATTTCTTAATTTTACCCTTTGCGATCAAGTCATCATATTCCTTAAGAAATGCAGAATGTTGAGCCAATCGCACGAGAGCAAAAAGAGCATACTCTAATTCAACTGAGGTTAAAGTAACGCTTCGAATAGATTTTTGATCTGCTAAGACACGTTTGAATCTCAAGCAATACGCGGTTACTCTCAGTAATCTTGTGTAAGTTGAGAATTTTTCAAAAATACCAATATCATTTTCCTGAATGTTAACTGCATGTACGTTTGTTTTCATTTCAGGCAATGTTTCAAGGGTAACTAGATTTTTATTAATCGGCCATTGTGAGTGATTTTGTCTCAACCAAGCTGGGCCTTGAAACCAAAGTTCACTATTGACAAGCTCATTCACAGTTGAACCTCTGGAGATAATATCCGCAGGGTTTTCTTTGGTATTCACATGATACCAATCTTTCGGGTTAGACAAATGTTGAATTGTGGCTACGCGGTTAGCTACAAACGATTTCCATTTATCGGTCGAACCGTTTATCCAATGATAAGTGACCAATGAGTCGGTCCAATAATAACAGTTTTTGAACTCTATTCTCAACGATGCCTTTATTTTACTCGCCAGTTTGATTCCAAGCAAAGCAGCGCATAATTCTAACCGTGGCAATGTAAGTTTCTTAATAGGTGCAACCTTACTCTTTGCACATAACAAGTGGCATTCGACTTTGTTTTCAAATTGACTTCTTATATATATGCAAGCCCCGTAACCTTGTTCTGAGCTGTCAGCAAACATGTGAAGCTCATAAACTTCTGACTTATGAATTGATACATGCCTAGGAATTCGGAAATTTTGCAATTGCTGCAAATCTTGTATAAAATTCAACCAAGTTTTCCTGAGATTCTCAGAAACCTCTTGGTCCCAGTTAATTTTTTCTTTCCAAAGTAATTGCATTATGAACTTAGCTCTGATTATAATAGGAGAAACCAGTCCCATAGGATCAAACAGCTGACTAATAGAAGATAAAATAGACCGCTTAGTAACCGGTTTAGAAACATCAAATGTTCCAACATTGTACTCAATAGTATCCAGAGACGCGTTCCATGATACCCCCAATGTCTTCGAACTCTCATTGTCACTCAATTTTACACTAGATGTTTCATTCTCATGAAATTTAAACTTACTGATCAAGGAATGGTTGTTAGTTAGCCATTTTCTCAAAATGAAACCAGATTCTTGCAAAACTCTCGATACTTCAACTTGCAATTCTATAAGTTTTTCTTCATCATCTTCGCCCTCCAGATAGTCGTCCATATAAAAACTTTCGGAAATGGAACGACTAACCCGTGGGTTTGAAATAGCATTGTCATTTGCAAGTTCCTTAAGAACTCTTACCGCTAAGAATGGTGATGACGCGTTCCCATAGGTAACTGTCAGTAACTCAAACATTGTAACCTTTCTCTTTCTGAAAATCGCCAAAATATTCTCTGATACCTTGTGTGATCAGGGTGTATCCAGATTTGCCTGAACATCTTCGCAATGTCGGCACTCATTACGAATGAATGCATTCTAAATCTCAGTAAAATTTCGATCAATTCGCTCTGAATTGTCGGACCTACTCCTTGCGCATCATTCAATGATATATCGCTGTCGGTTTTTGCCGAAAAATCAAACACAACGCGACATGGTGTAGTAGTAGAGTTCTTGAAAATCGCATGATGCGGGACGTAATACACTGTGCCATCATCCGCCAAATCGTCGATATCGCCTTCAACTGGCTTTAGATGACCCAATGTCAAATATTCTTGCATGAATTTATTATAGTGTTCCCTCAAATGTTGATTCTGTTTCAAACGTTTTTCTAAACCCTCGAATCTTTTAAGAGCCATTTGCTTTGATTTTCCCAATTTCTTAATGTTCTCTTTAAAAGGAATTTTGACCCTAAATCTGCCATCTCTTTGACGAGAATAGCTTTCAACGAAATGTTTTTCGCAAAATTCATTTTTGATAGCCGGTTCCAAAGATTCATCAATTTGCCAAAATTTTCTTAAATTGTCATTAAGTACGCTGTCTTCATCGACCCTTGAATTAATACATAGGTAACTACTTGTATCGCGATTTGGTTTACAGGTAGGTAACTTCCATTCACCTCCTATAACCCAACCAAATTTTGTATTTTGTAAAACCAAACCATTCTTTAATTTCATTCGTTCCATTATCAGGATATCATAGAAAATTCCCACGCCACATAAAATATCTATCTCTTCACTTTCATAAAACTTATCATCCGACAACACTACTTCCTGGGGTATTTCGAATAAATTTGGTTTTAAATGACAACTCGGTATAGAATCAGTTATTTTTGGTAAAACCAAACAAGAAATTTCAGTCGAGTAATTATTTATTCTAGAATATAGTCGTAAATTCACCTTATGACTTGAACGTGAAACAGAATTTTTTCCGATTCCAGTTATGGAATAATTGACCGGAATTTTCCTTAAACCTAGCTTGTTCGCAAGATTTTCGGTGATAAAGTTGCTCTGAGAGCCAGCGTCGAGTAACATTCGCGCGGTTCGACGAATACCCTGTCTATTATTTATTTCAACCTTCGCCGTCGACAGAATTGACATTGTGCCGCCGGCCGTAGCAGCATTGGACGAAATATTCAAACAATTTGCGAGATCTGTAGTTTCAACTGCCCTATGAACTATGACAGAGTCGCCAGATGCGACGTTGTTTGTGTCGTTGTAGACCGTAGCGTTTGCTGTAACCGATGCTCCTAGCTCACCCTATCAGAGCGTTCGGAATTCGAACGGTGTAACAGAGTATTGTGAAATCTATGACAAACTTTGCAGGTAGATCTTTTGCACTCTTTCAAAGAATGTTTTCCAAAACAATTGACACAACGATTCATTTTTGAATTTCGTTCATTCTTTCGTGTACATTAAGCTTTAGAAATTTATCGCATTTGAAGATAGAATGACTGCCGTTGCACAGGTAGCAAGCAGATTTACAATGAATTCATCGAATTGAAAGTTACGTTGCATATTTTCATTTTTGTTCTATATTACTTTCTACATTCTTATATTACTTAAATATTGAAAATTTTTCAAGTTTGAATGATTATCGATCTGAATCATTCTACATGGTATTAGCAAGCAAAACCATTTGCTACAAATGCATTAACTCTTTTATCTTACTTGTGTCGTTTTTATACGTATTTTCAAAATGTTTATCAGATTTGGAATATTTTTCTAATATATCACATTTTTCTTTCAGGAAGGAACTGATCTCTTTCAACGTGGGAAGTTCACCTTGAATTTTGAAGTTTTCCCAGTCTCTACGAGTTCTACTATCGAATTTTGAAACAAGCAAATACACCATGAATGTGTCCCAATGTTCCGTGGGCTGACCTAGACCTTTTAGGAACGTAAAGTGCTTATGAATGAATCGTGCAGTTTTCTTAACTCGGTAGAATTTTCTTTTTGAATCGGACTAGCATGTAATAAAATGTTGATATACCTTTCAACAATCAGTTTTTTATTTTCATATCTTTCCTTTAACAAATTGAATGCAATCTTGTAATTGTCCTTAGTAATTGCAATTGATTCAATGATATGGGATGCCTCGCCCTTTAGACATGACTTTAAATAATAAAACTTTTGAACGTCGTCCAAAGATCTGTTATTTTCTATTAAAGAATTGAAGATATCTCGAAATTCCAGCCAATTTTCTACTGAACCTGAAAATTGGGGTAACACAAGTGCTGGCAATTTGGCCAATTGTTTATCCGAATATGCTGATGATATACTTTCATCATTGCTTGGAATTCTAGTATTACCGACATTGTTGACACTCTCATTGGTGTCTTCTTCAAATTGTATTATTATGGATTTGACAAATGAAAGTAAATCAAAGTACTTAATTGTTCTCGAAAAGTTCGCGCTCATCTTGTTCGCGTGAAATAGCCTCAACATCCTGTGCTTCGTCTACTTGTAAATGATATTCAATTAGGTCTTGATATTTTGAAAACTCGCAATATCTGTTTTCTAGCATGCTTAACCTCGCCCTGAGCTGTTCAACTATTTTAACATCGAGACTATCCAATTGAATTTTATCAATGAAATTTTGAAATCTTGTTAGAGCTCCCTTGCTCAAACCTCGCTTGAAACGTAATTCATTAATAGACGTCATTTTTACAATGAATAAGAATAGAAGTACCTAACAGGCAATAATCGAAATGAATAAGCAACGAATAGAAAGGAAATAATTCGTAATAGGCAATATTAATTTACGTGAGGCAATTAATTAAATAAATTCGTAAAAAGGTTTAGATTGGAAGGACTCACTCTGTACTTTCTCGAAAGGGCGTCGTGACTTGACTTGAATGGCTGCAGGAATGGCGTCGTGACTTGACTTGGATGATTGCAGGAATGGCGTCGTGACTTGACTTTGTAGATCGTCGGCTTATTGAATCCGGTAGAAGTTCCAATTTTCTGGATCGTCGGCTTATAGAATCCGGTAGAAGGACCAATTTATGGTATAACTTGCACTGGTTTAATTGAAACTCGAATTAAGTGGACTGTATATTAGAAAACTGACATGAAACTTGTAACAGACGCTACAGAAACTTGTACGATAATGGCCGTATATGCGTAACGTCCGATCTTGTCTGATGTTGAAGCTCGAATTCTGTTTCCGCTGCGTCGCTGCATCGGTCGTACTCGTCCCTCGCGCAGAGGCTAGGTTCCACTTCTAAGTCACTGCTCCCTCTGGTGGCGGACAATATAGTTCGCGTTACCAGAGGCTTCTACTAAACCGAATTTCCCTTTCACTGACAAATAACCTAATGAGAACAAAATTCGGGATTTTTCGTATTTTAGGAAAAATACGCCAGGAAATGATATTAAACAGTATTTATTATGATAATTATCGATATTTCAATATATTTTTTCGATTTCCTGATATATTTACATGTATTTTGATTCCTAATAAAACCCGTTGAAGTCTGCTGTAAACAGTCTTCACGTGTAACCAGGCAAGTGTGTAACGACTAACGTGTGGACCCGGTCGTGTACCGGGTTCGAATCCCCATCGTGGCATGTTCTGTTTATTCTGGATAAAAAAATTGTTACCAGGTTCAAAGAAGCTGATGAAAATAATTCAAAATTTTCATGTGCATATTTTATATAGGTACGTTTTAGATATATACAGGGTGTTTCTATAAATCGATCAATTATTTCACATTTCTACGTTATAACAGAAAGCTTTCAATGAACTTGAAGGGGCTTTTGAATTTCGAGTGATTTAGTATAGGATGTGAGATTTTAAATATAGATACTATGCTTCGGATTCATACGGGGTGCTCCTATAAACATGTCGAATATTTTGAATTTCTGCATTATTGTGGGACATTTCAACAGAAAAGAAGAAGTTTTTGAATTTCAAATGATTTACTATAGATGGTGGGATTTAAAATATATTATGCTTTGGATTTATACAGGGTGTTTCCGTAAAATGTCAAATATTGTAATTTTCTACTTCATAACACATTTGTATAACTTTTCATAAATGTTCAATAGACGCTCTGAGTATATACAGGGTGTGTAGTGTAGTCAGACAGATACCCAGAAATAGATCAAATATCTATGAACATCAATAACCAATGATGATCTATCGACGTATACAAAACGGTTCGAATGACCTACTGTTCATCTGATCTATCGGTTCAATTGATCTACCGGTTAAATTATTCTACTTAGAAAGGTAGATCTACCGGTTCCACAAATCTACTTAAAAATGTAGATCTACTGGCCTGACTAGAAAATCATTTTTTTTCACATGGGCAGTTATACGTTGCGTGTTCACGAGTTGGGAAACCATCCGCTTTGTTTGTGTTAACGTCAGACCAAAAAACAAAAATATGGTTTACCAAAGAGCACTTCACAAAAACGGATAGTTTCGGGACACGTATAACGCTTCGATTCAGTATTTACTTTGGATTCACTTTCATTTACTTAGAGAAGTTCAACTAAATAACACTTCATTTTTGTAATCGAAATGAATTCATTACTGTTGTGAAATGAAATAAAAGTTTTCCTTTTCAAATATGAAAAAAAATTTTTTCTTCATCTTTCAATCACCAAACGTAATTTTACATAAAACGAAGCCATGTGGTGGCAAGAGCGTGCCTATAAATAGCGCGTACGAGGCACCCGTGCGAACGGACGTCTATACGGACGCCACTGGAGTAAATTAAATATGATTTTCAATTGAAAAAAATTGTTTTGATTCGTACTCATAATCTCCCAAAACATAAAAAAATCGTGTACGGCGTCGAAAATATTTCCAAAAAACCATTCTTTCTTCAATTTCAACACCTCGTATCTCAGAAACAATGCGTCAGAGACCTATAGTTCATAGGAACTTATTATCATAAAATAATCTGAAGATTAAGATTCCGAATTTACGCTTTACTCTGAATCACCCTGTATTTTCAATGAAAAAATTATTGTTCCATTTTATTCAAACCACTGTCATTTCACGAACTCTTGGAGCTCCCCTGGTACAGAGCGATGTTATCTGCGCTTTGAGTTGACACATTTTATTGGAATTTTGTATCTTGTTGAAATATTTTCAATATCGAAATGATTCCGTGACATGTTCTCGATTTTCACATATAGAATAAGTTTCCCAATTTGGTCTTTCTGATAGCAAGTCTGAAATTTTGAGTTCGCTGATCTTGAAGTTGTTAACATTTAGATATACCTAAACAAATTTTAATCAAACTTAAAGCGATCCCGAAGAAATCTCGAATCTGATTTCGTTTTGGTTTAAATGCATACAGGGTGTTTCAAAATAAGGTACCAACCGTTAGTTCGCAGATGATTGCATGACATACAGTTCCTATGGACTGTGACATTGTTTCTAAGATATATTGAAGAATATATTCCGTAAATCAACCGATGCAACCAGACCGGTCGATAATATTTTGACAGCGGTCATCTCTGGTTGTTTTGGTTGAAATTTATTTACGGAACGTATTTCGGTTGCTGTCTGACTATTTAGGTTAGGTTCAATTTCAAAATAATTTTAGTCCACAGGAACTGGAAGATGAAAATGATAATCAACAGAAGGAGGAGAAGAAGGAATCATTTGGGTATACAAAACAGAAATGTTTTCATTCAACCAGATATTGTTCTCACTTCCCACTAAAACAATTGAAAAGTAAAATACATTTTATCCTCTCGTTTGACCATGAAGTAATATTGTCAATTTAGTTATTTTGATATTTGCAATTAAAAAATAGGGTACCTACGAATATTTATTTTGTAATGAGAAAAATGCATTGATAAAGTATATATTTAAATACAACATATTTACAAGGAAGAAATACATCGGAAAAAATGCTAAAAATCTGAAGTTAACGAAACAAAAAAATCAGAAAATAAATCGACACGACATACAATGAAAAAAATATTGAGTCCAATTCAACAACACAAATCACAGCACAGAACATAAATATCACAGCTAGCACAACGATTTAACTCTGAAATAACTCATGATATTCATCAAATAACCTGAATCCCAAAAGACAAAAACAATAACAAACCAAAGAACCGAAGAAAATCCTTGGTTGTTCTGGTTCCTGAATATTACCGCTCTTTTCTGTAACCGGGTTCCGTAAATAAACTGTTCGCAGAAACCAACCGAGAATTTCATATTTACGGAACAGAAAATTACCAACCAAACCAACCAAGTTGATTTACGGAATATATGCGAAGTTTAAAGCAAAAATTTGTTTTTCAAAAATATTTGCGACACTGTACAAATTTTTCTTTGTGTTTTGGTAGGTTTTGCTGCCAAAAAATGAAAATGAAGGAAGTGAGCTGCCTCAATCTATATTTCGGAAGTAATCGAAGAATTTCATAATTCTCTCAGATGAAATAGCATTTTATTTTTCATCTCAGAAAGTATTCGTCGCAGGTGAAAAACTCACGAGATCATTCTCACTTAAAATTATGCGGTGATTACGAAAATAATTTTGATTTCGAAAAAAAAGCATTGGCGTACCATTTTTTTCACTAAATTTTTTTCGGACAGAAGTCTGTACGGACGCCAATAGTGAAAATTAAAAATAATTTTGAAATAAAAACTATTTTCGGAAAACAAAATTTTTCTAAATTTCAACTATTTTGTGTTCAACATACTGTTGACATTCCAGACGCTGGAATGTTGCCTTTGGAAACTATGACACTCACATTGTTATAGTTCCATATGAGAATATTATATAATTTTGTTTTTTTATTCAGTCAAATGTTAATTTTTGTGATTTTTAAAAATGTATTATTATTTATAAATTTTATTTTATTTTCCAAAAAATGTTACTGGAATAAGAATTTTATTTCTGTTGTTTTCATGAAATCGTTTATTTCTTATTTCTTCTCCAATAAAAACTTTATGAGCAATTTTTTATTATTTTATTACTTATCAGTTATAATAATCATTTCTTCGTTTTTCATTCATGTTCAAATATAATTGGTGGGACATCCTTGTCCCTATGTACTTCAGGGGAAAAATTATGCCTGTAACGGTCACTGGGACCGTCCCACCCAAATTTAAGTTTGGGGCTATATCGAAAAACACTGAATACACTTTGGATAACTAGGGACCTTTCACAATATTTCCACAAAATTTCAGGATGATATTCCAAACCCCACTATTTTTGCCCTCTAAAGGGTTTGAAACGAGTTGTGCTGATAAAGAATCCGAGTTCAATAAAGATTCTTTTCAGCCAGACGTCAGGCCGTCCGTGAACACGATAACTCTCGAACGGGTGAAGTAAGGGCTTTGAAATTTTAGGGTAGGATCAGGTTCCGATTGCCGCGGTTATGTTAAGCAGTTTCGGAGTTATTGACAGTCGAAATTTTATTTTCGATATTTCTGAAATCACATATCTGATCAATTCAAAATACAGGGTGTCCAGAAGGGTATCGGGTATTTGTTTTCGCGCCATATTCAGAACGGGACGTCTAAAAGGAGCGAGAAGGGGTTCGTGGCGTCCGCCATTTTGTGGAGTTTTAGTCACGATGGAACAATACTCGGAACGCATCCCGCATTTTGCGTATGAGCGTATTATCGTCATGGTGGTTCAATAGTGACTGCTCAACGTCTCTATCGTGCGGAATATCTACACGCCACGCGACAAATGACGATAGCATTAGGAAATGGATCAGGATGTTCGAGAATACAGGTGCGACAATTAAACTTCAAAACTCTGGTCGTCCTCGTTTACTTCACGAATGAAGAAACAATTGAAGAAGTTGAGGCGTCGGTTCGTCAAAATCCGTCTTTATCCATCCGAAAGCGAAGCCAAGCGTGAACATCTAAAAATCGTCTTTAACTTTCGATTGTAGAGAAAGACTTACATCTAAAAACCTATTAAATTCAATTGATTCAAGAATTGAAGGATGCGGACTATGCTAATCCACTTTTTTCCGAACGAGATGATGCAGCGATTCAACAAGTCATTTCGCGAAGGGGTAACATCAACTGGCCTCCCAGAAGCCCCGACCTTAGGCCGTTTGACTATTTTGTATAGGGATACCTTAAAAGTAAGTTTTATCAAAATAATCCGATGAATTGAAACCAGATGAAGCAAAAAATCAGGTCAGAAATGGCAGCAATATCAATATAGCTATGTGTCAACGTGTTATCGCCAATCTTCGTTCCCGTTCAGAAGAGTGCCAGCAACGCAACGGTCATCATTTGGATAACATTATCTTTTTCAAATAATTCTCCAATTCATATGTTAATAATAAACAATAAATTTCTTCTTCATTGTTCACAATATTTTTTGTTTTATTGAACTTACAAATACCCGATACCCTTTCTGGGACACCCTGTATTTCTCGAAGGAGAACAATGGCGATGTCCCTATTCAAAATTTCATGAAGAAGGTTGCATTATGAATAAAAAATTTAGTTTTCTCTGCACTGTGACAGACACATTTTTTGGTCAATGTAACTTTCGAACTGAGCTTGTTATGGAGTCATTTTCACAGTAGATTGAGACATCTATATCTCAAATGTTTACATGAAAACGCAAAATCGTTTAATTGGTTTCGTAGTAGGTTTCACTTAAACTTTGTCTCATTGATTTTCCAATATTTAGGAAACTATAAATTCAATCAGAATCTTTTCACTATAAGATTTTCGAAGAATTAAAAATCTGACCAGAACTGCTGGCCTGGACTGGCATGAAATTTTAAGATAGTTCGAGGTATGAGTATGTTTTCAATATTTTTGAAAACTGCTTATGTAGAAAGATTTTTCAATAGATATTTAAATTTCCATTCCTCAGAGAATCATCGTAATTTGAGATTGAGTCAAAAATAATATTGACTTATTGTTGCTTCATTATTTCGTTTGTCTTCATTATTAATTAGCGAGTTTATTGAATCATAATAAATTGAGCTCGTTACTGCGTGGAGTTCCAATTAACCATTTCATTCTGTGTTTCAATGGAATTTATTAGAGCTTTTCGTTTTCTTCGCGATAATAAAATAATGCATAATGACGAGGATATGTATTAGATTATTAAAATGTCATCATTTCTGTGTAATTTTCAGTTCTTTTTGACATAAACCATCGCATCGACTTAATTCAAAATCAACGATTTGATTGCTCAATCAAGCTTTGGTGAAACCCCACCGAACATTATTAAAAATTTTCTAGTTGTTGCTAGGGAAAACTCGGTGATGTGAGTTTTACAAGGGGATTGTCCATATTACAGTCCGTTCACGAAAGTTTGAGCGCATAGTAGGCGTTTGTTTTTTTATCTAAAGTTGGCAGTATTTACTGTCATAACGTAAAATAAAGTCCACGTTGCCGAATGTACCCAGCCTCGTGCGACGAGCTTGCGAGTTATCAGAGAACTCTATGCAATATTGACAACATTGCCTATCAATATGACAAGAAAATAAAGAACAACCTAATTTTATATACACACAGTGGAATATGCCAAATTTCCATGGCCATCCGACGGCTCAACCTTTCGTAAAAGGACTATAAATATGCTTAATACATGGTGATGCGATCTATGCTATAGAGGTCGCCAGTAGGTACGTATCTTGGTGTGGAATTGAAATTTCTGGTTTTTTTTCTGCGGTTCATTAATTTGATTTTTGAATCTTCTTTCCCACCGACCTCGAAATTAAAAGTGAATTTAATGTGTACGAAATTGAGCATTAATGACCCACTTAGATGCTCAATTTTTTAAGCCATTTTATGTGCATCCTCATGGCAACCATACACAAAGTATTCAGAAGCACTACGAGAAATGTCAAAACTATACTGGAACATAGAAACATAGAAATTCCATTTTGTCAAATGTATATCTTGTGCAAAATGGTAATGTATTTCAATCAAGAATTTATACACAATTCATGTCGAGATCGTCGGAAAAACTTGTAATCAACACGGTTATTAATCTAGCGACTAATGGTCTCGAACTATTAACGCGTTCGGTCCGCTCACGCATTAAAATATCTTGACAATACGTGAACGAAGACATAAAAAGTAAGATATTGATATACCGGTGGGGCGAATTTGATTTAGCGGGGTGAATCTGATAGTTGCACGGAATTTTATTCTAATATTCAAACTACGCGCCAAAAGTAATCCATGAATATCTGTGTTGTTTCGGTCAGTTTGCAAATGAGCGTTGATATATTTTTTACAGAGTGTGTTTAATACAGTGCTGCAATTTGCTCTTTAATTGCAGTGGAAAAAACGTGAGTACTATTATTTCATTACAGAGCTTATTACTAATTTTATACTGAATATTATTTGTTAGCAGTTAGTTACTTTAAAGACTTAGAAAAAGTGTTCAATGAAGGATGGTCTCTAATAGGTTATCAAAAGAATTTGGTGCTCTTCGGAACATTAATAACAAAAAGCATGGTAATACACTTGACGGATAACAGCTTCTACCCGAGAAAAGGAATATGCTTTCATCAAAACTGTTGTGTTACGTGACTGAAGAATCCTATTGTGCATAGATGTTCAGATGGTGATGAAATTAATGATTTTTAAATTGACAAGTAAGGGTAGACAAATAACAAGATTCAAAACAATTGGATTTACTCTCTTGTGAAAAGGCAAATCGAAATTTTACTTCTTTCTTTAATTTCTTTCGCAGCATTGAGTTATATTCATGATTTTTTATCATTATCTTAACCCACAATTCTTTTGAGCATTTATCAAGCCCAATGAATTTCTTTGGATAAATTTTTGTTTTGAAAGTTGGTTATTGCTATGTATTCTGTGTATTCTGTATCTAACCACGTGAAATGAAATGTATCAACCGAAATATTGGGGTGACATTCACTAATATGAAATATCAATTTCACCCCATTGCAGTGCAGTTGGATAAAAAAAACGTCTGCACCGAGATGGTGGAGTTTGAAATTGATAACTTATTTCGATAGTCCTGACAAAAAGACGCGAAAAAATTCGCCCTATCAAATCTCATCCCAATATACGTGTTAGTTTGATAATGTGATCATATTTTTTTCGGTTGATTTTATGAAATGAAGATTGCATGATAGTGAGGTTTCTTATCTGAATGGATATAGAATTGTAAATATTTCACATACAAAATACGCCCAATTAATAATGTTTTATACTTTTATTTCCATACACAGAATGAATCTCCCAACATAAAGGTACATATGTATGTATGCAGATAAGAAGCGGCCTGCGCATTCTTAGCTCACAGAATTAGAACTTAAGAATAATTCAATATATCACATATATACCCTCCCTGAATAGAAAAATACATCGGAAATACTAATCAACCAGAATATCTTAATCTATCATAGGTTTCAAGTTTCTTTTCGGTCTGAAATAACTAGTACTAGGAACATTTGTTTCACCTATATCTGACTCCGGATCTTTCTCAATTAATTCATCATCTTGATTTAATATTTGCTGTTCATCATTACAAATAATTACTTCATTACTTTTTTCCAATTCAACATTATTGTCAGTATAGTTTGATTCAGGAATCGACGAAGAGAAAGAAGCTGAACAGAAACATTTTCCGAAGTGAAATAGTCACCAGGTTGAAATTGACTTTTATATTTCCTTAACTGATTCGAATGTCGTTTCCAGTTCCTTTCTAGTTCGGGTATATTTACAATGAATGTACATTTTCCTATCTTTTTGGATACAATGCCTTTAATGAAAACAGGATTTTTAACATTCCTATAGTCTTTAACTAAAACCTGCTCACCTACTTCGAAGTCAGTTTTCTTATTTCCTTTAAGACCTCTTCTGTTTCTCTTGTGCTTTTTTTAACCTTTTCGACAATTTCAGAGTTTTCTTCTCTCGGTATAATTAAATCAAATCTAGTTCTAAGATTACGACCAAACATTAGAATGCTGGACTCACCCCAGTAGTGCAATGCGGTGAATTTCTATAATCAAATAAAACCTATTTAGAATTTTATTGAGGCCAAGTTTTGAATCACTAACAAATGCCTTCTTGAGGGCGTTCTTCACAGTTTTAACGCCATTTTCTGCTAAACGTTTGAACTGGGATTATAAGGAGCACAAGTTAAATGCTGAATATTATTTTTCGATAAAAATCCTGAAATTCCTGAGATAAAAATGTTTGAGCATTATCAGAGACTAGGGTTTTGCACAGTCCAAACGAGCAAATAGACTTCTCAAACATGAATAGTGGAAGTCGTATTGATAGAAGCCATTTCAAAAACTTCCAACCATTTGGAATGTGCATCAACAACCACTAATAACATACGACCCATAAAGGGACCTAAAAAGTCTATATGCAAACGTGACCAAATTTCGTTAGTCCATTTCCAACAGTTGAGTTCAATTTTTGCCGGATTGTTCCCGTAAAGTTGGCAGGCCTCGCAATTTTTCACCTCCATTCAATTTCTTTGTCGATGCCTGGCCACCAAAAATAAGATCTCACAAGAGACTTCATTTTGAAATACCTAAATGAGAAGAATGTAATTCTTTCAACGTTTCTTTTCTGGAAGCAACGGTAGGACTAGTCTGTGATTCCAAAATATACAGTTATTCTGTATAAATAATTCATGTCTTTTTGAAAATACTTCTTACTAATTGCATCAATCTTTTTTTGTGAATCAGGCTCTCTTTTTTTGAATATAATATTTAACCCTGCCCAATTCTTCATCACACTCTACTGTTTTCATAAAACCGAATGGTTTAAAACACTCGCTCTAGTTTCATTACAAAAAAATTTACATAATCAATTTCTTTATCACTTGTGTTCGAGTCATTGTAATTCGATACTGGCATTCTAGACAAACTATCCGCTTTATTGTCGCCTGATTTTACATATTCGATCTCGTAGTTATATCCACTCAGAATAACAGCCCAGCGGCGTAACCGATTTGCTGAGAATTTGGGGATTTCTCTCTTTTCTCCAAAAATTGCTAAAAGAGGTAGATTATCAGTAACCAAATAAATTTTCGGCCATACAGATATTGATGGAATTTGGTAACTGCGAAAATGATGGCAAGACCTTCTTTCTCAATTTGAGAGTAGGATTCTTCGTGAACATTCAAGGTACGTGACGAATAAGCTATTGGCTTTTCTATTCCAGAAGGTAAAATATGAGAGAGAATGCTCCACCCCTTTTTCTGAAGCATCAACAGTAAGTTTAATATCGAGATTAGGATTGAAATGCACAAGAACTTCCGGTGATTGTAAAATACCTTTAATTTTATTGAATGCATGTTCGCAGTCAGAAGACCAACACCATTTCTTATCTTTTAATAATTGATAAAGAGGATGTAAAATAATGGACAAATTTCGAACGAACTTAGCATAATAATTAACCATTCCAATAAAGGATCTCAACTCTGTGATATTGTAGGTGCTGGAGCATTTTCTATTGCGGAAGTTTTCGATTTTGATGCATGCAGACCTTCTTTATCGATTATATGACCCAATACTCGATTTTAGATTTGAAAAATTCGCATTTTCTCTACTAACCTTGAGCCCGCTCTCTTTAGTTTGTTCTGTAAACGAGTCGCAATATTTTTAATGTTTCTTCAAGAGTTTTGGAAAAAATTAGAAAGTCGTCAATAATACTATCATCACTCCTTCAATCCCGCCGGGAGGAGAATCCATACCCTTTGAAATTTTGGCCGGTGCAGAAGCAATGCCGATGCCAATCTATTGAATCTATACAAACCCTTGTGCGTAGAAATTGTTAATAGCTTTTAGAAGTTCATCTAGACAGAGTTGCTCAAATGCTTGTGATAAATCAAGTCTTGAGAACA
>JACDNR010000001.1:0-109922 GCA_013421045.1 Propylea japonica | reverse complement strand
TGAGATGAGTTTACGGTCATTCTGACAGGCTCTCTTCTGCGGTTTCCGGATATTTTTGGTTATATTTTGTTTACATCGTAGCGAATGGGGTAATGAATATTGAAGTTTCGTTATAAATGTAGGATTTTGATCATATTTTCGAATCTGACAGTGAAAATGAGAGTCGTAAACAACCGTATACGAAAAAGCTGCATTCAAGATATGGAGAATCCTCTAGAAATTCACTACTTTTTCTCAAGTGAACACACATATAATTATATCTGCTGAAGTGAAATGCCCAAATAAGTGAATGCAAAATATAAATTCATATACCTATTACCCTTCAATATGAGGTTTCATCTTCTGAGGAATACCTCCTTTAGAAAATAACAGGAAGATAATCCAATATAAGTTTTTGGAACAATGATGTTTTTGTGAATACCCCTCCTCTAACTTTGAATATTTAAAATTCCCGCATGCCCTGTGGGCATGCGTGTTTCGTTACTTCGTACACGTTTGACATTGGGGGTACAACAACCTCACTTTTCCTTTGTAAATATAACAAACTCACGAGGAGTTTTGGTGTTTTCTCAAGTGTTTGAGTTGATTTATTTGTTCTTTGAACTGAAGAATCGTGAAAATGGGCCCATCAAATTATTATTTATTATGTTCTGGGGCCTATTGCACCAAAATACTTTGCACTTTTCACTTTGCACTTCTGACAAATTTCAAAAATGAAAATTAGTCATGTTGCACAAGATTTCTCCCAACATTAATTGTTGCGAAGTGTTTTTTACTTTGCACTTGAATTTCCACATTGTACTTCCGTTTCGTGCAACGTAATTCATTTGAAAAGTGAAAAGTGCATAGTGAAAAGTTGCAAAGTATTTGGTGCAATAGGCCCCAGATCATATTCATCGAGGACGATAAATATGAGTTATATGTCATTTTGACATGAGTTTGTCACACTTTTTTTATCATTATTCCGAAATTAAATTCGATATTTAGGATGAAATACCACTATTTAAATCTATGGGAGATGATTACCCTCAGTAGGTCCTGTAGCGGTCTTAGAAGAACAAGATTCGAAAATCATCACTTTGAACGCCAGACCTGCTTTTTTAAAACACCCTCCTGGCCCAAGAGCAAGAATTACGTATTTTGTATCTGAATAGTTTAAGTTTCAATTTTGTAAAAAAACGGCGAGGCAGGGTTTTTTCTACTGAGGGTTTTTCCCTGTGCTCTGGTATCATACGACAGAATAGTATGGACCCGTTTGCACCACCCAACCTCAGCTAGGGACTTTTTTGTTTCATGTATTGTATTTTGTTAGCTCTCAATTCAAAAGAATATACAGGGTGTTTCATTGGGAAAGGGAAATACTTCACAGGTGCATAGGTGGCACCAAGACGGTTCTAGAGATACCCATTTATTGGGTCTCACTGTCTTCGTAGCCGAGATACAGGGTGTTTTATGAATTTTGCCCGTTTCTTCCTGAGGCCGTACCAGACGAACCACCCAGTATATTTTCTTCATATTTGGCAAATATGTTCCTAATTAATGCCCAAAATATCATGCCAATAACCGCCTCGAAAATCAGGTCCGGGTTAACAAAAAATTATGAATCGTTTGAATACTCGAAACAACACCCTGTACATCGGAATTTTGAAAATCTGTTTTGATATGCGAAAACACACTAAAAACTAAACTGAGACGTATACTTCAAATTTTCGCGCAGAAAGTTTTACTGCACAAATTTCAAGTAAAGTGAAGTTTTCAGGAACTGGGATACTCGAAAGTGGTTTGAAAGACTTTAACAATGAATTAATCAACAATATCGAAGCCATAATCATTTAAACATTACTTTTAATTCATTCCAACATGCTTTTCTTTTTTATAGCCGTATACTTGAAAATCCAGGTCTGGGTTGTTAACGGAAATTATGAATCGTTTGAATCCTTGAAACAACACCCTGTACATCGGAATTTTGAAAATCTGTTTTAAAATTCGAAAATACCACTAAAACTGAACTGAGACGTACACTTCAAATTTCGCGCAGATAGTTTCAATGCACAAATTTCAACGTAGAAGTGAAGTTTTTAAGAACTGAGATACCTGAAAGTGGTTGGAAATGACTTTTAACAATGAATTATCAACAATATTGAATCCATAATTATTTCATCATTAGTTTTCATTTATTGAGAGGTGAGTTGCATTATGACGTACTTATAATAATTATGGATTTCAATATTTTCATAATTCATTGTTTAAAAGTCATCTCAAACCACTTTCAGATATCCAATTTCTTAAAAACTTCACTTTCACGTTGAAAATTGTGCAGTGAAACTATCTGCGTTAAATTTGAAGTGTACGTCTCAGTTCAGTTTTTAAGTGGTATTTCCGAATTTTGAAACAGATTTTCAAAATTCCGAGTTACAGGGTGTTATTTCGAGGATTCAAATGATTCATAATTTTCGTTGACCCGGACCTGGATTTTCAAGTATACAGCTTAAAAAAGAAAACCAATGTAAAAAATGAATGACAGAGTAATGTTGAAATAATTATGGATTCAATATTGTTGATAATTCATTGTTAAAGTCACTTCAAACCACTTTCGAGTATCAAGTTCCTAAAAATTCACTTTTACTTTGAAAATTTGTGCAGTAAAACTTTCTGCGCGAAAATTTGAAGTATACGTCTCAGTTAGTTTTAGTGGTCGTACACGTTTGACATTGGGGGTACAACAACCTCACTTTTCCTTTGTAAATATAACAAAAACTCACGAGAGATTTTGTGTTTCTCAAGTGTTTGAGTTGATTTATTTGTTCTTGAACTGAAGAATCGTGAAAATGGGCCCATCAAATTATATTTATTATGTTCTGGGGCCTATTGCACCAAAATAACTTTGCACTTTTCACTTTGCACTTCTGACAAATTTCAAAAATGAAAATTAGTATGTTGCACAAGATTTCTCCCACAATTTTAATTGTTGCGAAGTGTTTTTTACTTTGCACTGGACTTTCCACATTGTACTTCCGTTTCGTGCAACGTAATTTCATTGAAAAGTGAAAAGTGCATAGTGAAAAAGTTGCAAAGTATTTGGTGCAATAGGCCCCCAGATCATATTCATCGAGGACGATAAAATATGAGTTTTGGCCAATCACCTTTATCAAATGCAGAAGATTTATCTATCTAATATGGCTCATTCCGAAGATAAAATGTATCCTGATATTATATCCATCATTTAGTAGAAATAGGAGTGCTGGTACAATGAATGGAATGATATTTATCTTGAATATATGGAAGGAAAAAATTATCATTGGACGAGAAGGATTAACAAGGTATGGTGAAGTATGCTCCAGACATTTTTATTCAGGTTAATAAAACATTGAATATCTTTTACAGGTTACCATTTGATAGGTGGTGGGTTATGATACAATAATAGCGAGTTGAAGTGCTGCCATGGACGTAAAGTAGGACGTAACAATTGACATGTGCTCATGCGCACTCGTCAGTTTCTTACGTTCACGCTGAGCCGGCTTTACGTCGGACGTTATACCTTATACGGCTACGTACGTAACCGAACGTGGAACGAATCCGACCGATGATCTGCGAACATTGAATTTTGTTTGCCTATAACCACAGAAACATATAATAACAATAACCTTTGAAAAGGCGAAAATAAGTTGCATCCTTAGACAAAGGTTGAATCTAAAGTTACAAGTTTAACGAATTTGAAGAAAAAATGTCGAAGAGCAGATTTCGCTTCACGGAAGAATTCGACAGCTTTGGGTAGGGAGGTGTATGGGCATACTCCCTTTGAAGATCGAGGAGGTGGAATGTGATTCAAGTCAATATGATACAAATACAGGAAGGAGCGTTAGCGGTAAGAAACACTGAGAGACAGAATCAACAATTTGGGGAAAAATACTCTATAAGAGCGGATTCCTTGAAAGGAAAGTAAGTTCATGTGATTTCCAAAATGTATTGTAAAGCAGAAAAAAATAGTTAAATAATCTTTACATCATTGAGTTTCATTTTGAATCATGAAATAAGACATGTTACTCCATTATATTTAATTGCAGATCAGGAATTGAAATTCTGTTTCGGAACTAGATGATTGCCTCCATCAGATTAATCTGATGAAGTCTAGTATATGCACAACGACCTCTAATTCTGTGAATGTGGATAACAAAATGTGCTATCAAGAATCCAAGAAGAAGGACTAAAGCAAATTTCTCCGAAATGCTGGAAAACCTTATACATCATCAATTCGCAAAACAGAAATGCAGGCAAGAAAGGTACGGCCAGCGTGTGGTGAAAAATGTAAGCTAAATGTTCAAAAAATTGAAGAAATAAAAGGCTCGAAATTTTGAAAACTACTGGTCACTCGAAAGTCTAAAATCCCAACGAGAATTTATCTGTAGAAGTATGACCGCCGTTAGACCTCAGTATCAGTACAAGAAAGAAGGAAGTAGGCGCCAATGTAAACCATGCATTCCATTTCGTAATCAACGAAGTAAAAGTAGTGTTTGCAAATTTTTCTTTATGGCCACGCTGGACATCAACAACGAGTTATTAGAACTGTAGTAACCAAATTAAACTTTTAGATTTCTTCAAAAGAAATCTAAGGGGTAAACACGGACACCACTTCAAAGTAGATTCTGCAAAAAAGATGGTGTTGTTGCTCATATTAATTTACTATCCCAAGAATTGACAGTCATTACCTGCGCGCGCAAACTTCTCGGGGAGTTCATAGAGGGTGGAAAAAAGCCTGGGCTGATTTACACCGTGACTACAAAAAACGAGTGCATAATAAAAAACCCTTCCGTTTGCGAATCTGACGATGTATTCCCGAATTTTCAATAACCAATTTAACATCTCTTTTTCACCCCCAAAAAAAGATCAGTGCGACTTATGCAGCTCGTATAACAACGCAAGGGTAGAAAAGAAGAAAAAGAAGCGATACAACGAGAAATATGAGGAAACATTTGAAGGAAAGCTTGTTGTCAAGAGCAGAAAAAAGAAGAGGATAAAAAGAAGGCAAAAGAAAGGCGAAGGAAAAATTATAGTCGTCGCCAACTTACGATCTCCAAGCGGTGCTGCCAGCACCAAGAGGAGATACGTCTACCTTTTATTATAAAAGCAAAATCAACAGCCACAACTCAACTATAAATGAACTTCAGTCAGATAAAAGTCGAGTGTTTTTTTTGGCATGAGGGTCAAGGTCAAGGGAAATCGAGGTGCCATAGAAATCGGCACTTGCATTCTGAAATACTTAGAAGAAACAGCTAAAACCAGAAATGACGATAACCTGAAATTGTTTTCTACTCCGATAAATGTTGTGGCCAGCAAAAGAACAAATTCATAATGGGCATGTACCTGTATGCTGTGCAAAATTTAAAATCAAATCGATCACACATAAATTTTTGATCAGGGGACACACAAAATGAAGGAGACACTGTGCACTTAAATCGGGTCCCATCTATATTCCTACTGATTACGTCAGATTAATTCGGTCTGCCAGGAAAACTGGAAATCCGTATAAAGTAACAGAATTGAGTACGAGCATTTGTCGACTTAAAAAAACTCTCTGAACAGATAGGATCAAATTTTAACAAAACATCAAACAACGAACAAATAAAAACTAGCGAACTAAAAGTATTCAAAGTGCAGCAGAAGACTGATCCTGCATTATTTTTGTGAAAAACTACATACGAACAAAAAGATTATAGGCAGATCAATGTCAATAATACCAGGAGAAGGCAAGAGAGGCATCTCTACAATGAAGTGCGTGCCGGCATATAAGAAAAAAATGGAGATTTCTGCCATAAAGAAAGCTCATATCAAATCACTTATCTCAGCAAAAGTATTCCCACGTTGTATAAGCCCATTTATGACTCGATGTTTGCATAAATTGTGTATACTCTATTTTCATGTAAATTTTTGTATTTTAAATAAGCTAATAAAGCACTTAATTTAAACTTCCTTTTTTATTCTAATTAAGTGGGCTTGGAAAGTGACATAAGTATTACTCAAGGGGTCACAACACAAAACAACTGATTTTAGAAAGCAAGAAAAGTGACATAACTCAGAGACCTGACCTAACCTGACCTGGAAAAACCACCAATTTAACAAAAAACTGATTAACAGGTCCATGATATTATTCTATAGATTATAATTGAATTCACTACCAAAAATAACTACTTGAAATTTAAAAGGAGCTTATACTATTTCAATATGAGTTTTGTAGTTTTCTTTCATTTGTTATTTCTCAAATACTGCATTTTGAGTTGCGTCACTGTTCTTGCCAGGGTGCGAGATGGGTTCAAATAGAATTATAGCCAAGGCATCTCAACGCATGAAGAATTGGGCGAAAAACAGTGAGTTCAGTTAAGAAATATCCCCAATGTCTCGAATAGCATCATAGATGAGAGCTCCCACACAAGAAGAAAGCGTCTGGCCCCCAGCAATCATTGCCCTAGGAGTAACTGGAATTGTCTCCTTAGCCGGGTTAATTTCGTACGACACCTATACCATATCCAAGCTCAACTCTGATCTAAAGGCGATGTCAGAGAACCAACAGATGATTTATCAAGCGTTGTCAACCAACAGAAGAGAAATAAACTCTATCCAACTTAATCAGAAGACTCGATAACAGACTATCATGATTTAACTCAAAAGATTGATATATACTCTTGCAGGGCTTCAAATTGTGACCTACCAAACGAGGCAAAGAGAGAGAAATAGCTACTATAGCTACAGCCATATTAAGACTTGGTCACTTTCCTGAAAAGTGGAAAACTGCCGATGTCATCCTGATAGGAAAGAAAGGAAATAAGTCTAAAAATGATCAAGCAATTACAGGCCGATAAGCCTTCTTCCGGCTTTAAGCAAAGTGATTGAAAAAACGATATAGAAAGACTTCCTGACCATCAGTTTGGCTTCCGCAAAAGAACACTCGACGGTTCAACAAAACTCATAAGAATAAACAGAGGACATCAAAGAAAAGATGAATATATCCACAGATACTGGTGCCATATTTCTAGACATCGAGAAAGCTTTCGACAAAGTATGGCATCAGGGCCTGATATATAAAATGAAACTGAAGGAGAGGCAATTTGTAGTAAACATTGAAGGAGGAACGAGGTCGACACCGAGGAAAATGGCTGCCGGCGTACCACAAGGTTCTGTTCTAGGACCGCTTCTGTTAACATTTACATGTCAGACATACCAACAATGACCAGATGCAAGATTGCCCAGTTTGCGGATGATACAGCTGTGTATTTTTCATCGAGACACAGCAAGTCCATACGAGGCAACTGCAAATTGACATCGAACGCATACTGAAATACTTCAAGAAATGGAGAATCAAATTAACCCTACGAAAACAGAAGCGATCTACTTTAACGGGACTGGCAGGAAAAAGAGAGATAAAGCAGGAAATGTACTAATTGAAAATGTGAACATCAAATGGAAGAACGAGACGAAATATCTTGGAGTCATCCTGGACGAACAGCTCAAATTCACAAGCCAACTAAATGCAAACAACTCATGGGTGTCTCTACCCATTACTAAATCAGGAAAGTAAGCTCTCAATAGAAAATAAAACCAAAATAATAAAGTCAATACTCATACCAAGTATCACGTATGCATTCCTATCTGGCATAACGTAACAAACTATGCCAAAATAGAACTTCAAAGCACAATTAACAAAATTACAAGAATTGCGATAGGTGCACCCTGGTACATCACGAATGATCAAACAAGAAAAGAATTGCAAATCAAAAACAATAGGAGAAATAGTGACTGAAGACACCAAGAACATAATAAACACCATGAAGGACCACGAAAACCCTGAAATCAGAAGAATAATGACAATAAAAAAGAAGAACCACAGATAAGAGGGAATACCTCTTTCAGAAAGCTGAAGTAAGTAACATAAGAGAAGACCAAGGAGTCACTCCTTTAACCAAAATACAGTAGAAAAAAGGAAAAATGAAAGTAGAGGCAGAGGGAAGAAATTCCGGCCTTAACAAAAACAAATGATCGCAGAAATTGTACCTGGCGAAGCATGATATTGCTATCGATCTGGCTACATCCTGGGCGAACATCATCCCCAACTCGTTTCTGAAAGCACTGAACGGAGCTCTCCAGGGGGACATGAATGTACACCTATTACCAGGTGATGCCTCATCTGATGATAAAAATGTTATGCGGAATTTGGCAACACAATTTACGTAGAAAACCCTGAATTACCATATAAAACAGTTAAATCATTATTGGTGTATATTCATAAGGACACCCCTACTATGAGTAATCTTGACATTTCCAAGAATTTTCAAGCAAGTATTCGGGACATTATTCCATCAAATCTCATGCTCGTGGAAAAGCGTCAAGGTGTCTTCTGACCTTTTCGCAACAACTCGTCATAGATCAGAAAACTATAATTCCTAAAAATGGATCTTATACATGGAGCACTCACGGCTGCCAAAAGCAAGGGTCAAGCTTGCTCTGCAATAAGAAAGAGCTTATATTAAGCAAAGATGAGTGCATCAAAGGAAATGTGTCAGAGCCTCTGGATAGCTGTCCGCTAATAGTTACTCCCCTCAACCCATATGAATACGACGAAACAAAATCTAATCGACCTCTGCTGGACCTTTTAAATGCAAATATTTGTCAGAAGCTCTTATGAATTTTTTAAAATTGATTAAATTTTTTCCAGAGCGTAGAGAAAGAAAATTTCCTTGCGCAGATCAAATCCTTCGAAGAAAAAGAGGAAAATGCTCAAGGAAAGTATTCAGAATTAAAAGCAGATCTGGAAGTGGCCAAAAAAGCAGAAGAATCGTTCAAGCATCATCTTGAAAAAATATAGGCAGGTTTCAGCAAACTTACTGAAGAACTGAAAAATGCGGACGATAAAATTGCACAGTACAAATTAAGAAACAGGTCCATATGATGTTCAAGACATTTTATGATATGAAGATTATGAATGAAAAATAAACTTTTGAATTTACCTAAGGTTAAGTGGGTATTAAAAAGAGATGCGATTCCTTCATTGAACCTACTGTACCACAAAAAGAACAAACAATCAGCCAAAAGTCGCGTGATGAGAGAATGAAGCAAAGGCTCAACAATGTGTGACATGTAAGTACTGAATCATACTAATGTATTATGTTATATTGACTGAAAGAATTTGATTCAGGACTCAGAATTATGCATCAAATTTACCTTCAACTAGTAGCACCATGGACATCGATTTACCTTCAACCAGTAGCACCATGGACGTAGAGATAGGTACGATTGAATTACACTCAGGACCTGATGACAGTAAATGTGCAACCTGAGATTACTCGAGATACAGCTGCAGAAACACAGTGGTAGTAATTCATATTTATTGCAATTGAATATAAAACTGCTGTGAACATTTTGATTACAAGCATTAAGTCATGTTTCAGCGAGAAATTGTGTTACTAAAGGTATCTGAGAATCTCTCGATTTTCTGTAATGACTACCTTCCCTGTTCCTTGTTGAAAACGTGACCTTAGTAACGTGTAGGTTTCATTTATTTATTTGATTGATTATAATTTCAGTTCAAATGAGCAATCAATGCTAATGAATCGAATAAAGGAGCTAGAAAACCAATTGCAGAAGGAAAGAGATGAAAGAAGGCAGTTGAAGAAATTTTTACCGAAGGCCAACTACGTAAGCTTAAGACAAAAAAACAAATTCACTGGGGTGCTGAAGATGTGGCACCAGCAATTTCTTTATACGCAGGAGGTCCTAGGGTCATATCGCTTGCTGCAAAATAGAGGTATCCCCTTCCTTCAGTTTCAACTTTGAGAAGATGGGCTAGCAAAATAAATTTACACCTGGTAAATACCATTATACCTTATAAATTGTAGACGACTAAGTGTCAGTTGCAGGAACGTCCATTAAAATTTAAAGGTCCATTAAACTCTTAATCCTCCTTATTACAAGGAACTAATGGAGGATTAAGGGTTTAATGGACCTTTAAATTTTAATGGACGTTCCTGCAACTGAGCATAAGTGTCTTTAGCCAATTGTTTATCATTTTTCTTCTTTCATAGTATATGTACATTTTTGTTATTCAAAACAATATATTGATAGGAAATTTTTGTTACTTTCAGGTATCTTAAATGAGTATTGAGCTGATGAAAAAATACCACACTGACAAGAATGTAGGGGGCAGGTTGTGTTTTGCTGTTCGACGAGATGAAGATTCAAAGCTCTTAGAATATGATAAGAAAAATGATCAGACCATGGCACCAAGTAATTAACTACAGGTGATCATGGCTCGTGGTATATTCTCCAATTGGAAACAGCCAATTTTTTACGACTATGACCGAAAAAATAACCAAAACCCTGTCTATAAGGTAATCGGTAATTCGAAGATATTGGTTACCCAGTGTATGCATGAACTGTGACTTGGGCAACTCTTACAGAGGTTTGTGGGCATCGCTGAATATTTCAGAATCAATTACATTTTTGAGAATCCAGTGAATCGAAAGAGAGTGCATGTATTTGCTGATACTCCTCACATGATTAAATTGTTTGAGGAATCATTTCCTTGATTCCGGATTTATATTAACACATTGACTGTCGCAATAGAAAATCAAATTTTACCCACGAGGCCGCATATTTCGAATTGTCGATTTCAAATCTAGCATCTCAATACCTTAAAAAAAAATTCGTATACAATAACGCGTTAACTTCGGTAATCTGGCCTAGGGCCATGCATGAACTGCCTGCGTTCACATTACACTTGTATGTGACTTGTATATGATTCACAGACCGTAATAGCCCGTTCATATCTGGAGTTACATTCAACTCACGCAACATCTAGACCAAATTCGTCGTGAGACAAATATAACTCACATGGCGTTTAACGTGTTAAACAATGGTAATACAGTACTTAGAAATTTTTTTATTAAGCTGTGATCGGCACGGGTGGTAATTGGATGGGCGTACGCCTATAATTTTTAACGTAATTCATACTCTGTTCACATGATCGTGATCTAAAGTGGTTATTTCTTTTCGGTATTTTTTGCAGAGCAATATGTACTGTAGGCAGATACTTTGTACCGTCCATTTGTTTCCAAATATTTCAGATGAATCTGTACGATCTGTGGTCACGTGACTAAAAATCTGTTTGCTCGCGGAGTTCAATGTCGAATGGCTTAGTTAGAACGATTATTCTATGATTCAGTCTATGATGACGATACAAGATATTATATGTGACAACGTGATTTAAATTAAAAAACTATTTTGTTGATTTTTGATTTATTGTATTAATATAAAAGTATGAGTATATTAATTCGAATTGTGGAATTATGATATATTTTAAAAAGCATTTAAACATTATAAGTAACTGTTGATTAATGATGTTCTGTTGCTGTTGAACATCGATATTTAATGAATTATTACTTTCTATGTTCCCGATGATAATTTAATATAGAATCTTAATTGATCTTGATTTGATCGTTTTAAAAATGGCTGATGAAGTAAGTTTGAATTTCATAATTGTTCATAAAAAATTTGAGTATATTAAATATAATTTACGTTTTATTGAATACTGAATTGATTCGAATAAGAATTTCAAATGGAAAAAATGTAATCATCTTTAGTTTATCTTTTTATTGAGTTCATTGACCTTTGTTGATTTGTTCGTTTTCAGGATATTAAGAAGATGCTTACTCAAGCTACCAAATATTACTAAATAACTCAGTTGATGAAGGAAATATATTTTGTAAGTGAATATAATCGAATATTTTAATCATTTTTAGCTAACGATTCGAATTCATTATAAATATTTGTGATTTCATAGAACTTTAATATTATGAAAAATGTCGAGAAAATTTATTGAAACAGACATAATGGGCATTTCATAAAAAAATTCTTTTTATTCAATTCGAAGTGTCAATTAATAATCAAAATGAAAAAAAATTTTTTATTTGTTTTTATTTTTCGCGATATAATATAATAATTATTTCAAATTGTTTCATAATTTCTTCATTTGGTTGATAGAATTGATCCAATTTAACTTTTTGTTATAGAAACAGAAAAGAATTGACCAAAAACAGTGGCAAAGGAAAAGATTGGAAAAGAGTCGAGCAGGAAAAACAGAGGGCACCTCCACCTCCTCATCGAATGAGAAAAAGGATCTTAGGAAAGACTCGAAAGAGGAGGCCGAGAAAGAATTATCGACCTCCATGTCATCGACAGATGAGATGATTCAACAATTCGAAAATCTCGACAAAATGAATATTTGATATTTGTAATTAATCAAATATTCATTTTGTCGAAATTTTCGATTGATATTTGTAGTTTCAAAAAAAATAAATTATTACTGATATAATTATTTGTTATTTTAGATATAAGAATATTTCAAATTTGTAGTTGGTTTCTGAATGCTAACGCATGCGAGAATAGTCAAATATCAACAACCAGTGTATGCCATGAACTGTGACTTGGGCAGCTCTAACAGAGGTTTGTGGGCATCGCTGAATATTTCAGAATCAATTACATATTTTGAGAATCCAGTGAATCGAAAGAGAGTGCATGTGTTTGCTGACACTCCTCACATGATTAAATTGTTGAGGAATCATTTCCTTGATTCCGGATTTATATTAAATGGAAAGTTGATCGATGCAAAGCCCCTTATAGCTTTATTACAGAATACTGCATCGAAGGATCTGAATATAGCTCATAAATTAACATCAGAGATGCTAACGGTTAAGGGAGCTCAGCGACAAAAAGTTAAATTGGCTACAAAACTTTTGTCGCATACCATTTCAAGGGCTGTTACGAGAATGGGAATGCTTGGGTTATACCAAACGAAAATGAACTGGGTAGAATGTTCCGAATTTTTAAAAAAAGCAAACGATTGGTTCGACGTTTTCAACTCACAAATCGTTCGAAGAGATTCCAGATCATCAATTATAGCATATGGCTAGGCTCTGGAAGAGCAGAATGCAATAATTGATGAAATGAAGGAGGTGATGCTTAATCTCCGAAAAGTTGGAAGTTCTTCACCGTTACCATTTCAAAAAGGAATACTCATTAGTATTGAGTCGTTGAAAAATGTATTTTCTGACATCAAGGCAGAGTTGAATATTTCATATATATTGACACACCATTTGAATCAAGATCCTCTAGAGGGTTTTTTTTCGATAATGAGAGCATTTGGAGGTTTACATGATCATCCAAATGCTCTACAATTCAAATATCGATTAAGAAGATATTTGATGGGTAGAAATGACGAGATTATACCAGAAGCAGCAAATATTATCCAAGGGAATATTTGTCCCAACATATTAACTGAGGCAGGTAGCAGCTCATCAGTGTCGTCAGAACTAATTCCCAATAAGGATAAGTTGTGACAGCTCCAATGTTCTGCGCACTTAAATCCGAGGACGATGCAGAAATAAATCCTGAAGGCACTGAAGAAGGCGTAGATCCTAAGTTTGATGAGCTGGACTGCGATGGATTGGAATATCTGGCAGGCTATATTGCCTTTAAATTGAGAAAAAAAGAAAATTTGGGGTATATTCCATATAGTGGGGACCAATCATTTTCTTGGATTAACCATTTGTCAGAGGGTGGTTTGCAGAAACCAAATGATGATTTTTTAGCAAAATGTTTTGAACTGGAAAAAATTTTCAGTAATTATAATGGAACAGGTCTTAAAATTGAGAAGAATTATTTGAAAAATTTATATAATTTATCAGATATGGTAGATGTAAGTGATGATGTAAAAAATTTATTTTTTAGGTGTAAAATGTACTTTTAAATACGAGTTTTAAATAGAAACTTGAAAGGAAAGAATGTTAAAAAAAAGAAAAATGAATAAAATAGTCAATTAAATGTCGATGAGTTTCATTATAACTTCTGTGCCCTTCCTTTACCTTCACGATACTAATACAAGGATGTAAATTTTAGTATCTACATATGAATAATAACTTAGTGCATACAACTGAGGAATTACAAAATTAAAAAATCAGATTCCTCTTACATTCAACCCAATACTGCCCAATGAATATATTCGGCATTATGCTAGTTTGTTTGAATTATGATCAATACTTCAGATGAATAAATATATACATACATATTTATAAACATTGGCGTTTTCTGTCATTCAAGTGAAAACATATTTCTATAGAACGAAAAGAATATGAGCATTGGTGGACTCCAAAGAGTTTGCAGAGACTATGAAATTAAAGAAGTATAATACGTACGTAAAATCACATCTCAATGTTGAGAAGTCTATAATAGCATTGTTTAAAGGAGAATAGTATGTTGACGACATTTTTCATTATTTCATTTATCATAAGTTGAAATATTTCATTGTAGTATCTTTGATATTTCATACCCGCGCTTTTCATCTAGTCATTATTCTATATCTACAAGAAAGTTAGTTGATAGTTGGCACTAAAGGACAATCCATTAGCTCAAATTATGCACCTATTATGTAAATCAGATTCCAATCTGTGAATTTCAGAAATATATTTGCGATTATATAACTCATGTGTTTGAAAACCAATCAAATCCACGAATTTTACGTAGTTACTGCGTATTGATAAGTGAATATACCCCTTGACCACGTGATATAATCGTTTTGGTGTTTCACCTCCTGCCATATTGTAATCATTTCCATAGTAACGGGCAAGTTCAATGAAATGTCAGTTAATTCTTCAAAATGCAGCGCTTTGGTTTCGTTTCATGTGGTGAAATTGATCAAGAAATTGAAAATGCAACACCAGAAAATACCACAAAAACACATAATTATGTTTGGAAGCAGTTTACGGTGTTTTGTGAACATCGAAATTACAAACTTTCTGCTGATATTTCTAATGAAAAAGTAGCAGATATTCTGAAGGATTGGGCATTCAATATGAAACGTGCAGACGGAAAGGAATATAAAGAGAGTACAGTGAAAACCATTTGGAATATTTCTGCTAAACTTTCACAGAAGAAGTTTCATGAAGAGTTCGAAAGAGAAATAAATCCATTTAAAGATGTTATTTTCGAGAACGCAAGAAAGGCTCGTGCAGCAAAGAGAAAGAAATTACAAGCAATTCCCGACAGAAAAAAAAAGCTCAGCCGCTCTTAACGAGAAAGAAATAGCCAGAATTATATTAAGTTTTGATGAAAATACACCAGATGGTTTGCAGAAAAAATTTTATCAAATTTGTGCTGTGGAATTGGCATGGCATGGTAATGAAGCAGCCTTTTGCTTAACCGACTATTTCAAAAAGGAATTCGACAATTATGGTCAATCTACGGGACGTATCGAATACAATCCAATATTCTATAAAACATCACAAGGTGGAGAACAACGCACAACTGATTCAAAATTGTTGGCTCCGAATAAAGAGTTTCCTAATAAGTGCCCAGTACGTCTCTTGGAAAAACTGTTGAGCAGAAGAACGCCAAATATCACAACCAATCGCCTTTTTTTAACACCTAATATCGATTGGCAGAAAACAGGGAAATGGTTCAAAAATTGCCCTATTGGTTTGAATACATTGAGTAAATGGACACGTACAGCAGCTGAAAGTATCGGAATAGATACGAAAAAAAGGAAAATTACGAATCATTCAAATCGTTCCTCTGCTGTGAGTATCTTGTCGCACTCTGGAGCAAACTTGCAAGAAATTGCCAAAATAACAGGCCACTCATCATCTGAATCTCTGAAACCATATTTGAAACTTACTGCAGAACACCATAGAAAAATTATTGAAAAAATGAGAAACATTCCTAATCCATCCACCTCAAGCGTCACCAACAGTACCAACACCAACACTACAAATAATGCTGAAAACAACAATACATCAAATATGTATTATAATAATTGTACTTTCAATATTAATATTAATCAATAAAAACAATAATTAGAATATTATTCGTTATATAATCTTAACGAATACCACTCGAGCATAAACAATATTTTACGATTATTCACCTCTTTCGAATAATCGAATATTGTCTATGCTCTTGTGATATTATAAGTGAATATATCCATTTATACTCCTGTCTCTTTTGAAATTGAACGTACACCATTCAACTCTAGTCTCCACATGACGTCACCTGCGCGGACTGGGTCGAAACGCGTTCTCAAGTGATCATACCTCTTCGTATTAGTATCATGGCCCGAATCAGGCTATTGGTGGCTTCCGATGATGAGTGGGAAAAAACATTAGAACATTCAGCTTTAGTAAAATTACCGAGGTGCATACATGTTATGCTACAGCGAAATCGGAAACCCTCTAGCCCTTTGGGTGGCTTTTAAACATTATATGTGCGAAGATTTTCCTGGGAAGAATCTATCAGATGAGGACGCGGAAAACTGTGCGTTAAGCGGGATCGAAATCATACTGGGGTATCTGGGTAAAAGCCTAAAGGATTTTGGTTTGCCAGAATATCAACCCGTTATCGTTGGTATTGATTACGAAGTAGACGCTGATATTGATGCCAGCGTTAACGCAGAGATATCTGGTGAATTTGATCCGGCCGGGCTAAACCCCGAGCAACGGGATGTTTTCGACCGCGTCGTTACTGCTATCGAAAATGAAGCTTCGTCGGACCGCTACCTTTCTTTGCAAGGTAGCGGAGGTACAGGCAAAACTCACCTGTACAATATTTTATCGACCTCCTGTCGGACGAGGGGTGTTTGAACCATCGCCGTCGCTTTTGCCGGTATTGCAGACCTTTTACTTCAGAACGGGCTCACGTTCAGGTATTACGGCTCAATCTGAAGAAGCGGCCGCTTTGAGGAGACTGCGTGTTATGATTTTGGATAAAGTTTCCATGGCTAGTTGTCACGTGTTGAACGCTGTAGATCGACTCCTCCAAGATGAGCGTAATGACTGTCGCCCGTTCGGCGGGGTTTCGTTCTTCTTAGAGGTTACATCAAACAGTGGCGTGGCAACTGGTAGGGTAAGGCAGGTGAAATTTTTTTTCACAAATTTTAATTCGTGGGTTCACTTCAAAGTGTTGAGATTGGAAATCAATATGCGTGTTGAAACGGGTGAGAGGGAGTTTGCAGGATGGCTCGAACAGCTGGGTCAAGGATCGATTAACGAAAGCGTTACGGACGATAGCAATAACGACGTTTGCCTGCCTGAACACTGCTTGACCGACAATCTCATCGGAGAGATTTTCGGCCGATACTTTGACGCCGGATTGCGTTCCCGGGAAATACCTCTCTCCGTAGCAACGATAGCGTGGCTTCAGGAGACGCAGATGAAATAGCAAACTATCGGTTGGAATATCTGAACAGTGTATCACCCAGTGGAATGCCCCTCCACGAACTCAAACTCAAAGTAGGCGTAACGGTTATACTTCTTCGAAATTTAAATTCCGATATGGACCACCCATTATGCGAAACGGCATTGCATTATTTGGCATTATTGGGATTATTATTAAATACACAACGATTTCTAGTACGACAGTCCGTAGAGTACAATCATACTGAGGAGGACTCTCCTCAAAAGAATTTATTGATGGTCCACGCCGCATAAGTGAGACAAACGGCATTCCACCTCCAATAGAAGTAATGTCTACCACAAGCCAGGCCTGGACAGAAGATGCCGAAGAGGGAGAATACATTACACCGAAAAAAGTGTGCAAGTCACCCGATAAAATCAGACCCCGACAACCAGAACAACCCCAAACATCTAACAAATTCGGCATACTCACCGAAGCAACCGAAGATGCGATGGACATAACCCCTGCTACAGCAACCCCTAACGTGCATACCCAACAGAAAACTCTCAAAAATCCGCCAATCACCATAATTGGGAAAATTGAGGATTACACTAAATTTCACAACCAAGTTAAAACCATAATAACCGGCAGCTTCAACATTAGATACAACGCAGAAGAAGTGAAAATCTTTGTAGCAGACCAATCAGACTACATCCAACTCAAAAGCACGCTACAAAGGGAAAAAATTGGATTCTTCTCCCATGCTAACAAGGATGAATTAACGAAGAAAATTGTCGTAAAAGCGGCTTGTTTCACGAGTCCTGAAGAAATCATCCAGAAAGTGGAAACACAGATGAAAATCCAAACCACAGAAGTTCAGTGCGTAAAAATGAAAGGAAGAAACCCCAACGCCCACTCGTTTCTAGTATCGGTACCTAAAGTGTGCAACCTTTCGGAATTGATAAAAATAAGTGAACTTGGCCACGTTAAGATACAGTGGCAAAAGTATATCAAGAAAAGCAGTGCGTCGCAGTGCTACAAATGCCAACGACTAGGTCATGGATCCAGCCAGTGCTACCTCCCACCGCGTTGTGTTAAGTGCGCGAAACAACACCTTACAGAGCAGTGCCCAATCAAAGAAAAACATAGTGCCCCGGTGCAATGTGCAAATTGCGGAGGTCCACACACAGCCAACCATAGACTATGTCCTGTCTACCAGAGGTATGTAGAAGGTCGTAATAGAATGCAACCCAACTCGCAAACCCACCCAAAAAAACCCAAAGCATACCAACCCTCTCCCAATTTCCACCCCTGAATGCTACTACCCCTCCAAATAACCAAGCCACTACCCCTTCTCAGCCACCTGCTACATCGTACAGCGCGGCAACTAAATCAAATCAATCAAAAGGAAACCAAGATAACTTTTCAAACTTTCAAACCCTTATATCTGAACTTAATGGACTTAACGAAATTTGCGACATTAATAAACTCCTTTCATTAGTAAGAGAGCTCAAGCATGTGTTAAAAAAAATGCCCAGTCCCCACTCGAAAAAATAGCGGCCTTGCAGAAACTTACTGAAGCCTATGGGTTCTAAGCCCATTAAAAAAGACCTCAATATTATATCGTGGAATGCTAATGGTATCTCCAACAAAATAGATTAATTAGACGTGCTCTGTAATGAAATTAAAGTAGAAATAGTCTGTATCCAAGAATCTAGGCTTGGTAAAAAATCCCCACCAAAACTTCCGAATTTTTACCACTTTCACAAAAATCTAACTAAACACGGCGGTCTAGTCATCTACTACCGTAAACACCTCAAATCAATCGTAATCCCAACTGAAAACAAAAATATTGAAAGCCTGGCCATCAACATCAACGACATCATCATCATAAACATCTACAACGGACACAAGACACCCTTAGACCCTAAAGAACTGACGGACCTCACTTGTCTCGGCAACAGAGTCGTCCTAGCGGGGGATTTAAACGCCAGAAGCACAGATTGGAATTGCCAATCCACAAACCCCAACGGCCAAATCCTCAAAAAATTCCTAAATAAAACCAATCACATACTGAATTTCCCCCAGAACTCATTCACCTACTACCCAGTACATAATGTAACCCCCTCCTCACTAGACCTATTCATCACCAAAAACACCATCCTCACATCACCTTTCACAATAAACGCCCTCGACTCTGACCACCTCCCTGTACTCTCCACACTCCCTAAAGCAAATGCCCACCCAAATCCGAACACATTCTCTAACTACGAAACAAACTGGAAAAAATTTCGAACACTACTAAACAGAGACATAAAACTAACCAACTTACTGACTGACGAGAACCAAATAAACGAAGCTATTAGTAACTTGACCGACCTCATACAACGTAGCCTGAAAAAATCCACCATAAAAACTAGAAACACGACGATTCAACAAACTCAACGGACCACGTCAAGCAATTAATCAACACCAAAAACAGACTGCGAAAAACGTTACAGACAAACTACTCAATAGAACTATACCAACGCTACAAAGACGTAGTCAAAACGACCCTCAATTCCATAAAAACGAAGAACTGGGAAGACTTCACGAAAAAACTGAGCAACTCCAACGATATGTTTAAAATTTCACGATCACTGAAAATGCGAAACCAAATACGTAACATAACAACACTCCACAGCCAAAACGGACTTATATTTGAAGACGAACACATTGCGAACCACATAGCAGAGACATACGAAAACATACACACCGAACACCTATCAGACAGCCCAACCACCAAAAGAGTCAAGAAATCTGCCAAGTCGCTAAAAGAAAAACCCGGTACCATTCCTTCGGACAAACTGACAAATCCCGCAGAAATAAAATCGATAATTAGAAACCTCAAAAACAACAAAGCTCCCGGACAAGATAGAATCAAACAAAACCCTCAAAAATCTCCCTCGAAAAGCTATAATCCAACTATATTACATATTCAACAGCTGCCTGCAATTGAACTACTTTCCCGACTCCTCGAAAAATGCAATAGTCCTTCCCATTCATAAGCCCTCAAAAGATCCCAAATTTGCCATAAACTACCGCCCAATAAGCCTCCTCTCATCGCTTTCCAAAATTCTTGAGAAAATAATACTGAACAGACTAGACGAGCATGATGACATCAACAACCAAATTATAGACGAACAATACGGATTCAGGAAAAAACACAGTACTATTATACTACAACTAGCGAACTTAACAGACCAAATAACAAACAACTATAACGAAAACAAAATAACCGCGATGATAAGCCTGGACATCGAAAAGGCTTTCGACACAGTCTGGCACGACGCTCTTATACACAAACTGATAACAAACAGCATACCAACTTACCTAATAAAAATAATACAATCATACCTGACTGGACGGACATTCCAAGTAAAAATTAATAAGACCCTTTCGAAAAAATTCCGAGCGAAAGCAGGAGTCCCTCAAGGCGGCCTCTTATCGCCCAAGCTATTCAACTACTACATAAACGACATACCAAAAACGAACAAATCAAAGTTATATCTATTCGCTGAGGATGCTGCGGTAACAGCAGAATCTTGGTCGAAAAAACAAGTCAACAAATACCTCCAAAACCACATAAACATCCTCCAACACTTCTACCATGAATGGAAAATTAAAATTAACCCTTCCAAAACATCCCTAACCTACTTCACCCACAAAAGACGACATACCACTCCCGAAAGATTAACCATATATAATCAAGAAGTGAAACAGCAACAATATACCAAATACCTCGGCGTCACGCTAGATGAAAAACTCTCCTTCAACAAGCACATTCAAGAAACCTCCAAAAAATCACATATAGCCCTCAGCAACCTATTCCCTTTAATCAACAAGCACAGTAAACTAGACCTAAAATCGAAAACTAGACTCTACAAACAGACCGTCAGACCCATCCTACTATACGCCAGCCCTACCTGGAGCATCACGAACAAGACAAATTACAGAAAACTACAAACAATACAGAACAAATTCCTCAGAATAATTCTAAACAAAGACAGAACCACCAAAATCACTGAACTCCACAAACTGACACAAACTGAAAACATCGAACAGCTGGTCAGAGCACAAACCTCATCCTTCTTCATAGACAAAACAAAAAATCTCACAAAAACCAAGCATCTGGGCAATTACAATAAACTAAACACTCCATCAAAATATAAACGGATACACCACCTACTAATGAATTAAATAACCCAACCCACCCCTCCCATTCACCGTCACTCCACCTGAGCGATAGTTGTGTTTCATTTCGACCGACTACATGCCTCTAGAAAATTTAACATGTTAACCTGTAAATAAATGTAAATAGTAATATAAAACTCTTAGGTAAGCATTCTGTTAGGTACTAAGCTAAACATAATACCCTAAACAAACTGTAACTGTAAATATTTCCCCCTGTAAATATTCCATGTACATAGTTTAGAAAATTTTGAATATAAAGAGCTGAAAAGCCAAGTTGTGTTTCATTTCATTATGCGAAACACTACCACGAAACCACAACATATAATAATGTAATATAATAATTTTAAGATATGTAATTTCATATAATACATAATATATTCTTAATACGTTTTATTAACACTGTTGTCAATTAATATTGATATAAAACCCTGTAAATATTTCAATATACCTAAGTTTCATTGTTGTTTTTATAATAATTAGTATTTTCATTTGAGCTTTTTTATATATTTAGTTCTAATTAAATTATTGCATATTTCATTTTGAATTTTGCAAGTTTCAAATTAATTTTTCGATTGAGATCACCTTTATTGTGATTTTTTTATTTGAAAATCTTTCTTCTGTATTAATAAATAGTAAGTTAAATAAATAGTAATTCTTAAATTTCATTTTACTCTGACGATGACGGTTCAGTTTCTATTTCAATTCCTAACAGATATTGGTCTATGTATTTCACGGATTCAGATTTATTTCATCTTAATTTTTTTCATGATGATAATCAGAATGTCATTTTCCTTCTGAATTTCAATTTAATTGATGATTAATTCACGTATTGACGGTATTGAAAGTATATTCATTGAAATTGAGATTAATTTTTTCTTTCATCAGATTCAGAATGCCTAAGAAGGGTTAAGAAAAGGGCGAGGATTACAGCTTCGATATCGTTGGATAATACCTCATTTTTCAATATAAAAGCATCAATATTTAAAATCAGACGTTTGAGTTGAAGAATAAGAAACTTCATACAGGATGCACCGAGTTTAAGTACCTATCTATCAGACGTTTTCCGACAAACCTTTTAAATTTAAATTGAAATTATAGTCGTCGTTCGAAATTCACTAAATAAAATTGAAATATTTTTGGGTACTGAATTTTTTAATTATACAGGAAATGGAACTAATTGAAAATTTTTGACGGTATCGAATATTCAATTCTAAATACCATTCTATAGAGATAAAAAATTTGATTAAGATATTCAATCCTCAGTAAGTATCTGATAAGGAAAATCCCCATTTTTCTTAAATACTTCATGACGAAAGACTCTGAAAATATGTTTCAAACTTTATAAATTCTAGAACTGATAAAATATCTTATGAATACGGCAACATGATGGGAACATTATATAAAATGAATCAAATGATAATTTATGCAAGTACTGTTTTGCGATATTGATTTTCCATCTCAGATGTACCTGATTATTCAGAAGGACAAAGGCCAATTCCTCTTTCGTCAAAGATGGATGAAACAATAGGTACTAGGGCGGAGTACATCAGGCAGATCCTTCATTCGAAAATCGTCAGGGGTTCTCGCAGCCAAAACAGCCCGAGGTATGGTGCCGACATGTGGAATCGTTAATGCACCGCAAACGCAGCTGTGCCAATAGCGTATGATAAATTGATTCCTTTTAAAGCGTGGCAATGTGCCATTATCGATAACGTTTCAGATCATGGCGATGAATTATTCAGAACATCCATTTCTGCACGCCGCCCAAGTAATAATAATTCATTGGAGATTATAGAAACTGAAACGATTACAGGTCACGTTCAATATTCAATAGAGAATTCTATAGAATTGGACATTCCTCTTGCCGAAGGACTATTTCGAATTTTTCAAAATTTTCAATCGGCAATATTCACGTCTGAGTGTCAATCTATTTGCGTGAAAAAAACACAAAATAAATTTTACCTTTTCGATTCTCATAGCCGTACGGCCACAGGAGTAGGTATAGATAGTGAAGATGTAAAGCCTGCTTGCTACAATTCGATAATTTAGATTGTATTAAGAGATTTTTATAGCGCAATTTTAATTGTAGAGAATTGTACACAGGAAGAAATATCAGGAGCAGAGAGTCATCCAAAATAGACGCGAAAACAATAAAATATCAGAACAGGATTTAGCAGAAGATTTGAAGAGAAAGCTTTATCCAGGAGTTAAGAACGGTGAGTCAGCGATGGACAGATTAGAAGCACTGACGACCAGCAAAGCTGTTACGCTCCTAGTTACTACCCGAGGAATTGGAATCGGAGTCACTCAATCATTTTATTCATTATACGAATTTCCGAACATTCCAGCTCGAGGAACAATCTACCAACTGTTTCGTGTAAGTATGGCGATATTTGAGACCAAGGTTGCGTTATGCCAAAGAGGCGTAATTGCAATACGGAACAACGACGATGACTATGCCCGCTTAATTAATGACGAGAACTTGATAAGCGCAATTAAGGCTGTAACTGTTTTACCTGATCAAATCACAAGCATCATTCGAAATATCGGAAAGGTACCCATAGGCGCGCGACTCTATGTTCCAAAGATGGCCATAGACGTATCCAGTCGTGATGGAAGATTCATACCACAGGCTGAGAACGTAAGATTCACTAACTTACGTAGAACCGTGCTTGCGTTATCCGATCACGTTACTCCAGTCAATTACAGGCGCAGATTTCATGCAAACAAATCACAACCTACTTTTTGCCATGGATATTCGGGAATGGGATGGGGTATGAGTGACTCTTTGAAGTTAATTCTAGAATACTTTTGACAAATGTCACATGATAATACTACATTTTCTATGTCACGAAACATATTTGGCAAATAAAGCAGTATTCCCAAAGCAGCCAGCAATTTTTAGGGCAGATGCCTAGGGAAATTGGTGAAGTAACAAAATTTTCTCAAAAAAGGGTATGGTCAGTTGAGGAAGAAGAGACATTGATTAGGCATGTCATGGAACGTCCTCCACTCTTCGACCATACAATTCCCTTGAGACAGAGAACAAGGCAAATATTGAAGAACTTGTGGAGAGTGACAATTGAAGAAATGAATGGTAATAATTTTTATAATAACAGTCATATTAGTAGTAAAAACTTTATTGAAACAATGTTTCGAATGATTCATATTCAGATTCCAACAATGATTAGGTAATAGTATTCATATAATATTTGTTATTTCAGTGGATGCACTATCAAAAAAAAGTGCATCGGGTTTTTGACAAAATGAGTTAAATGCCGCAATGAACCAAAAAAACCTTATTTATTCGGTGAAACAACGCCATAAGTGTAATTACACTCATGGCCGCTAGGAGGCAGTTGCGACCTTGTTGAAATATCCACTGTTGGTACAATTGTTCCGCGGGAACACTGACGCATTCGCCAGTTGTGGTGCAGCTGGGAATGTGCTTGTCTTGTGCAACATCGACGTAAGTGCTATTTGTGACTGAACAATTTAATTTGAACTCTTTCCTGGTGGAGAAACAACGACGTAAGTGTATTTTGTGTCTTTTTTTTCCTAAAAATATTTTACGCATTTTGATGCAACAAAGACCTAATTGTACTCTGCGCCCTTGTTGCTCTAGAGAAATGCAATTAATGTTCCTTACTTTAATAAAAGAAGGACTTAATTGTAGTATGTGTCTTTGTTTCTTCAAACCGTTAGCTTTATGTGCGTTCAAGACATAATTGTAATTGAGGAATATTCAAATTTTATTTCAATGTTTTAAACTTTAATTTATTTGAACAAACCCAAATATGACAAGTAAATTGCGACAAAGCATTAAAAAACTTTTTGTTTATTTATTGTTCATCTTGCTCTTTTTTTTGTTACAGAAAAATGAGTAGAGCAAGTAAAATAATGAAACTTGTAGAAATACAGGAACGAAAACGTCAACTTAGTGTTAATGTTACCCAAATTGAACAAAACAGTTCTGCGACTTCAGAAGATGTATTTAAGGACAAAGAAAATAATGTATCCCTCGCCAACCATTTTATTTGTGAAACGCTTACAGTTGGAGATACTACATCACAAATTGATGACATCAAGCAAAATACTATTCCCGGTGTTTCCTCCAGTTCTTCTATTTTAGAAGAAACTAATCAACAAGACAATATGAATGAACTCTGCCAAGTTCCTACCTCTTATTCGGTCATACAACATTCCTTTGTAAAAAAACCTAATACCTATACAACAGATATTAATAAAACCGTCATAAGCGAATTTGCTAGTAGTTATTCTACTACCGAAGATTATCCTGTAAAAGAAACTGAAGAACAAAATTACATGAATAATCCATCTACAAGTGTAGTTCCTAATGGTTCTTTATTAAGCTCCAGTCAAAATTCTGACAAATACATCATCCAAAGTCGAAGCTCTACGAAATTAAAACTGAGAAAAATTCAAACAAACTACATGGAATGCTATTCAGACCAAGAAGCGTTTTCTTCTGGATCGAGTGATAACTATAATCCGAACTCTTCAAGTGACTCGGATTCCTTATCAAACTCGTCGAAATCGAAGTCAGATGTTAAACATGCTGTTACGACTGATGAAAGACAAAAGTTACCAGTTCAAGGAAAAAAGCGAGTCAGAAACGAAAGCAACTGGAAAAAGGTGAAAAGCAAGACATTAAAAAACTTAGGCCAAGAATATAAATCACAAAGAGGCAAAATTGTAAAACCAAAAAGCATGAAAACTCCTTGTATTGATAAATGTATTCTGTCATGTTCTAAAAAATATCGGAAGAATATAGACAACAAGTTTTTGAAGAATATTGGAAGTTAGGAAGTTTGCAACGTCAACGAGATTTTCTAGGTGCATGCATCGAACAGCTTACCCTAAAATATAGAAGGATTTCTTCTGCCACGCCAAGGAACCCAAATTGTGCTTTCTATTTATGCAACAATGGGCAAAAAATTAGGATATGCAAAACTTTTTTAATAAATACATTAGGTATATCAGAGAAAACGCTACGAACGGTTATCAAATCAAGAGTATCTGGAAGAGGTTTAATAGTTGAAGATCGTAGAGGAAAACATAATAAGCATAAAAAAACTGATGAAGAGGTTGTAAATTCAGTAAGAGACCACATTAACTCAGTTCCTCGAGTTGAAAGCCACTATGTTCGTAAAGACACTTCTCGTGAGTTTATAGATGGCGGGCTTTCTATTGCCGAACTACACAGAAATTATTCTGAAGCAAGAAAGGCTTTGAAGAAAACGGTAGCAAATTACGACCTATATGCTAAAATATTTAATACAGAATTTAACATTGGGTTCTTTAATCCCAAGAAAGATCAATGTGATCTTTGTGAATCATATAAAAACAGTTTAGATAATGGAAAGGAGGAATTAGAAAAAAAATATCAAGAACATTTACAACAAAAAATATTAAGCCGTGAAGAGAAAGAAGAAGACAAAGAAAAGGCTAAAAATGGCGAAATTGCTCTAGCCGTATACGATTTACAGGCAGTGTTGCCTGTACCATTAGGTCAAACGTCGGCATTTTTCTATAAATCCCGTTTAAATTGTTACAATTTTACGGTAATTTTAATATTCTGTAGTCTGACAATAATTATTATTTTATCTAGTAAAAGTAATATTTTTTTAGATAACAGAAATAGTAAATGACAAAACTAAATCATTTTTTTGGCATGAAGGCCTCGGAAACAGAGGTGCCATAGAAATTGGAACTTGTGTGTTGATGTATTTAGAAGAAGTTTCAAAAATTCGACCAGGCGTAGACGTAGTCTTTTATTCTGATAATTGCGGTGGCCAACAAAAAAATAGGTATGTTATAAACCTTGTTCCTCAAGTGATGGGTTTTATAATTTTTTCGTTTTAGGTTTTTAATAGCAGCGTATTTGTATGCCGTGGAGCGATTTCAAATTAACTCTATTACGCATAAATATTTGATACGAGGACATACACAAAATGAGGGCGATACCATTCACAGTATAATTGAAAGATCTCTAAAGAGGTCAAAGAAGTCAGGACCCATCTATGTACCAGACCAGTACATCTCGATTATACGAAATTCCAAGAAGAAAGGGAATCCGATAGAAGTAAAAGAAATGGGGTTTAAAGATTTCTTTGATTTAAAAAAATTATTTGATGAAATGGGTCTAAGCTTTATTAAAAATGTTGATGGAAACGAGTTTAAAATAAACGATGTTAAAATAATGCAGTTTGAAAAGGGAAATGAAGTATTCCGCTACAAAACTAGTTACAAACATAACGAGTGGAGTTGTATTAATTTCAAACCGAAGAAAAGACGATCTGATTTAAAAGACCACAAAATCGCAACAATCAAACAAGCCTATTCAAACCAATTTCAGTTATCGAAAAATAAAAGAAAATATTTAAAAAGCTTAATTGACAGTAACATAATTCCTTCATTTTACAGACATTTTTTCGACTCTGTTTTAAACTAATCCGATAATTTTGTAATTCGATATTTAATAGTTTTTAAGGATTGTTATATTTCGTTATATATTTATGTAATCATATTGTATTCTGTAGACTTCTTTTTTTAAGAATGTATTATTTTAGTTAAACATTTCAAATAAAATAAAACAATAGCTTATACGCAAATGTATTATTTTGATTTATTTCAGGGAAACAACGACACATCTGCAAAATCTAATTCCCCCTACACTATAACAAAAAAATGTATACCGTATTTTAAACTAAACCTCTATTGTATATTATATATATTAATTATAGAAACAACAATAGATTAGTCTTCTTGTAACAGCTAATTCTAATAATAATAATTTGTTTTTTGCTTCTCCTAAACAATTTTACATTTTGCAGTTGTGTCGATGTTGTTCCGGAACGGCGATATGTGAAAATATCTCATTCGGAGGAAACATTTATATAAAATTGTTTAGTGATAACAAAATATAAAATAAACTTCATTCTGTGAACTAATTGTAATAATTTATTTACACTGTAGACTGTGAAATGAAAGAACATTCTTGTCATGGTCATTGTTTTCGAAGATTATTCGTATTTGAGAGATCAGATTGATTAGGAGTTATCGACGTTCATCTGCATCATTTTTTTATTTGCAATTCAATTGGAAAACCTTTCATAACAGGTAAAGTATATTTGATAGTCAAATTAAATGTATTTTAAACTAAATAAGTAATTATTATTATAGAATCAGTTGATTATATACCAAATTTCATGAGGCAATGTATTGTGTTGGTATTTTCTGATCTAAATAAAAAAATTCGTTATCTTCTTTTTGTTTATAAGTGACTTAAACCATAATTGAATTCATTTTGGTAATAATTTGAATATTTTTCAGGTGATATTCATATGTTCGATATGGTTAAAAGGAGGTTTACATTTAAACTTGTGAAATGAAAAAACATTATTAGTTATGGATATATTGTTTTCAAAGATTATTCGTATTTGAGAGACCTGATTGATTTGAAGCTATCAACATTCATCTGGCTCATTGTTTTAATTGTTATTCAATTAGAAAACCTTTCATAACAGGTAAAGTATATTTGATAGTCAAATTAAATGTATTTCAAACTGAATAAGTAATTTTTGATATAGAATCAGTTGATTATGAACCAAATTTCATGAGGCAATGTATTCTGTTCCTATTTTCTGAATTAAATAAAAAATTCGTTATCTAGTTATTGTTAATAAGTATATTCATCAGTTAAACCATATTTGTATTCATTCTGGTGACAATTTGATTATTGTTTGAAACATCAGAATAATTGAAAGCTGTCATCATTCACTTCGATCATTGTTTGAATTGCAATTTATTGATTAAAGATTTTTCAAGAGGTAAAGTGTGTTTTTAAAATTTATTTCAAATATTTTTATTGGCTAAAAATCATATTATATATTGAAAATAATTTTTAATATATTTGTATTCGATATTGAATAAATGTATTAATTACTAACTTTTATTATAGGTATTATAGGCCTATGCATCATATACTAAAATATTGTTTGCATGTTGCAATTAGGTTTATTGTTTCGAAACTTTTCAACTATGGAACATTTAACAGAAAATTTTTGTTTTAGCAGTTTATAATGTAAATATTTAATGATATTATTTTCAGTTTTCATTTAATATCTAATTCAGTGAATTCAAACTTAATTTTTTTCATATTATAAAATTGATTCATTTTAGTTTTCGAGTTTGTTATGACAAAAGAAATAATTTTAATAATATAAATATAACAATTGAATGATTGCTTCATTTTTTAATGATAATTCGCATTATAATCGTCTAGAACTCAACAAAATTTGTTTAATATTTTATAAAATGTCTCATATCATGAGGTTTTTTAGATTTTCGTTAATTTTTTCATTTTTTGTAGAATAATTCAATCACATATTTTATATTAACTGTTTCGGTCTTCCTTGACCTCGTCAGCGTGAGACGGTTGTAAAAATACAACACTCACGGAAAGTTTTTTTATTATTTCATTCCTTCGAGTTCACATAAATTAATTAGAAAATTCGTTATCTTGTTATTGTTTATAAGTATATCAATCATTGAAACCATAAATGTATTCATTTTGATAATAATTTGAATGTTTTTCAGCTCATATTCATATGTTTAATATGGTTAAAAGAAAATCTACACTGTAAACTGTGGAATGACATTTCTTGGACATTATGTTTTCTAATATTATTCCTATTTGAGTTATCTGATATCGGCGTTCATCTTGACCAATGTTTCAATTGAAATTCAACTGCGAAACCTTTTATAATAGGTAAAGTATATTTTATAGTCAAATTAAATATATTTCAAACTGAATAAGTAATTCTTATTATAGAATCAGTTGATTATGAATCAATATTTCATGAGACAATGTTTTGTGTTCATATTTTCTGAACTAATTGAAAAATTCGTTATCTTGTTATTGTTTATAAGTTTATCAATCATTGAAATCATAATTGTATTCATCTTGGTAATAATTTGAATGTTTTTCAGCTAATATTCATTGGTTCTATATGGTAAAAGGAAGATCTACATTGTAAACTGTGGAATATGACAAAAATCTAAATGTGGCTTACGTTGAAACCTAGAAATATACAAAGGAATAAATGATAATTAAATGAAGAACATTTCAATTGAGTTATCAAACTCAACTGATATTTTTTTTCGACACTAATGCAATCTATCAAAAACACATAAATCAGAAATCAAATTTATTCTCATAAATGATTTAAAATTTCATATTATTGTATATAATTCACATACATTTGAAGAAACATTGATTGAGTGAATTTATATTGAGAATTTCCATTCAATTCACACACATTGAAAAATTTTCATTTGAATGATGTAGATGAATAGCTCTATTCAATATAATGAATTGAATGGAATGTTTCAAATTTTGGTGGATATAACATCAATATTACTCAATTAATAAACATCAAAACTTTGGAAAAACTCTCCTGAAATATCCATCCATCAATCCAATTGAATGTTCGAATATGACAACAATCTAAATGTATCTAACGTTGAATTTATATATTGAAATCGATATATTTTTGGATTTAATAAAATCTGCAATGACAAATTCATTAATTCAACAACATTCATATAAATGATTTTTTATATATTTTGATAATAATTAATTTATGCACAAATGAATTATCACTAATATTTATGTAGGTATACGTTCAATTGAATGTCAAAATAAAATATTTTTAATTATATAATCAATAAAGAAGCTTCTCAGATGAGTATTATAATCGCAGTTGACCCAGATTTCAGCGTTAATATTCTAAGATGAGTTAAAACAAAAGGCTTACGAATTGATAGACTCGTCCTTCTTTACCTTATAACTTGGCAAATACGATTAAAAATATAGGAGTTGCACTTCATGTTATAACTTTTTTAGAAGGTTTTGTCCATCTACCGGCCAGTTGTTGAAAATGACCTTTACTTTTACAGATTTCTTCTAGGTAGTTGTGTTATAGAACTCTGAATAAGATTTGGTTGAGTGGTCTCTAGTTGAGAAACTTTCGTTTTCTTCCATAGATTTCTTTAAGGATTTTAGTCTATCGAACTAATAGTTCCATCGTGAAATTATAGATGTGTGAGATCAAAAAATAATTTTCTCTAGTTCTTGAGATAATGAAACGCTACGTTCTCTGGATATAACTTTTATATTCGATATTCGCAACTTTGCGTATATTTCATTTTCTTATTTTTTAACGAATTCTGTTCTCCTTAACATATTGACTGCCGCAATGGAAAATCAAATTTTACCCACGGGGCCGCATATTTCGAATTTCCGATTTCAGATCTAGCATCTCAATACCTTCAAAAAAAAATTTCGTATACAATAACGTGTTAAGTTCGGTAAATTGGCCCCAGGGCCATGCATGAACTGCCTGCGTTCACATTACACTTGTATGTGACTTGTATATGATTCACAGACCGTAAAAGCCCGTTCATATCTGGAGTTGCATTCAACTCACGCAACATCTAGACCAAATTCGTCGTGAGACAAATATAACTCACATGGCGTTTAACGTGTTAAACAATGGTAATATACAGTACTTAGAAATTTTTTTATTAAACTGTGATCGGCAGGGTTGATAGTTGGATGGGCGTACGCCTATATAATTTTTAACGTAATTCATACTCTGTTCACATGATCGTGATCTAAAGTGGTTATTTCTTTTTCGGTATTTTTTGCAGAGCAATATGTACTGTAGCAGATACTTTGTACCGTCCATTCGATTCCAAATATTTCAGATGAATCTGTACGATCTGTGGTCACGTGACTAAAAAATCTGTTTGCTCGCGGAATTCAATGTCGAATGGGCTTAGTTAAAGAACGATTATTCTATGATTCAGTCTATGATGACGATACTAAGATATATGTGACAACGTGATTTAAATTAAAAAAACTATTTTGTTGATTTTTGATTTATTGTATTAATATAAAAGTATGAGTATTAATTCGAAATTGTGGAATTATGATATATTTTAAAAAGCATTTAACATTATAAGTAACTGTTGATTAATTATGTTCTGTGCTGTTGAACATCGATATTTAATGAATTATTACTTTCTATGTTCTCGATGATAATTTGAATATAGAATCTTAATTTGATTTGATCGTTTTTAAAAATGGCTGATGAAGTAAGTTTGAATTTCATAATTATTCATAAAAATTTGAGTATATTAAATATAATTTTACGTTTTATTTGAATACTGAATTGATTCGAATAAGAATTTCAAATGGAAAAAAATGTAATCATCTTTAGTTTATCTTTTTATTGAGTTCATTTGACCTTTGATTTGTTCGTTGTTTTCAGGATATTAAGAAGATGCTTACTCAAAGCTATCAAGTGCTTTTAAATAACTCAGTGCTGATGAAGGAAATATATTTTGTAAGTGAATATAATCGAATATTTTAATCATTTTTTAGCTAACGATTCGAATTCATTATAAATATTTGTGATTTCATAGAACTTTAATATTATGAAAAATGTCGAGAAAATTTATTGAAACAGACATAATGGGCATTTCATAAAAAAATTCTTTTCATTCAATTCGAAGTGTCAATTAATAATCAAAATGAAAAAAATTTTTTTATTTGTTTTTATTTTTCGCGATATAGTATAATAATTATTTCAAATTGTTTCATAATTTCTTCATTTGGTTGATAGAATTGATCCAATTTAACTTTTTGTTATAGAAACAGAAAAGAAATGACCAAAAACAGTGGCAAAAGAAAAGATTGGAGAAGAGTCGAGCAGGAAAAACAGAGGGCACCTCCACCTCCTCATCTAAGGAGAAAAAGGAGCTTAGGAAAGACTCGAAAGAAGACGCCGAGACCTCCATGTCATCGACTGACGAAATGATTCAACAATTCGAAAATCTCGACAAAATGAATATTTGATATTTGTAATTAATCAAATATTCATTTTGTCGAAATTTTCGATTGATATTTGTAGTTTCAAAAAAAAATAAATTATTACTTGATATAATTATTTGTTATTTTAGATATAAGAATATTTCAAATTTGTAGTTGGTTTCTGAATGCTAACGCATGCGAGAATAGACAAATATCAACAATGTTATTGAGGTAGCGGACGCCCCTCAGTTACCTTAATGGAATCGCCTATTTTGGCATTTCCCTTGAACGTTGTGTCAATATGGCGGTTATTTGTGATTTCTGTGGTTTCTAATGTCACCTGTGTTGTTAGAAATTAATATGTAAATAATACTTTTTATATAATATATTCTATCATGTCGATCAACATTTCTACTAGAGTTGCTCTGCAACATCTGAGGTGTACGGACGTATGGTGATAAGAAGTATCATACCTAGTTTTGCAAAGTGGAAAACGCGAGATCATATAACGCGGAAGAGTTTGAGGCATTTATTACAGAAATGTCTCAAAATAGTGGAACATCAACAATTAATTCCTCCGAGGAATCGGAAAACAACGATCCAGAATTTACATTGGTGAATAGTAAAAAGAGAAAAAAACGAGGTAAACCTAAAAAAAACCCGCCAAAAAAATTCGACGATAAGAAGTCCCCGGAGATAAGAATGAACGAACCACAGCTGACAACCATAGAAAAACCAACACTTCCACAAATGTCAAAGCCGTCAACGTCAACACAGAATTCGCAAGAATTAATGGGAGGGAACACAGAAGACAAAAATGACAGCCCACATAACCTTCAAACACTACAAACAGAAACACCAACAACACAAATATTCTCATATAAAACATTCAAAAATTTATTCCACATTACAACTAAACCCAACACAACAAGGTTACATATTGTTAACCAATGGATGAAAATATTTCCGAACACAAGAGATATAATTTTCCAAACCCAACAAGGGTTCATCATTAAATCGAACAACTCAAAAGAAAATGTTGTTAAAGCACTTAACCACCTGAAGGAGATGAACGAAATTCTCAGCTTTTTGGAAACTTCAATGTCAGATACAACGCCGAGACCTAAAAGACATCTTGAATCATTTTCAGCTGTCATTTCACAAGTGGAAATGGAAATAAAAGAGGAAGAGATGAGTAGCTTTCTGATCAGTAATAATATAACACACCGTTACTGCAAAAGAATCATATCAAGAAAAACGGATAAACCATCATTGTTTATAAGAATAATCACAAGTGAAATACATTCATACGAAAAACTAATTAATGAGGGAGTTTTCTATAAGTGTAGACATTACACAGTTAAACCGAGCCATCCCCCAGATCCAATACCAGTACCTTGTATGAGATGCTCTCAATTCACACATACAACAGAAAAATGCAATTCAGCAATAACATGTACCAAATGCGGCCAACAACACAAAGAGTCAGAGTGTACCACTAGCCTACCACCAAAATGCTCGGCATGCCAATCAACAGACCATGTAGCATGGTCACTCAAGTGCCCAAAAAGACCTGTGAAACCAATAGAAGGTATACCAAACATTAAAATACGTTCAATCAACAAGAAAACTAGCGAAATAGATGTCAAGAAAACAAAGGACAGCCGAATGCACAAACCCATCACAATACACGATCACATCATAGAGACATATCTGAATAAAATAAACAATCCAAAAAATACGGATAGACAACAGTTAATACAAAAACTTCAAAGGAGATTTATCGATACTTTCAATATAAGCACGATACCCACATTTGTCGGCAACAGGTTGTATATACTGATGATTGATTTGGAGAAGGAAGAAAAACCAATGGACACAGAGCCTACTGAAGGAACACAATTATTCAGGAGCATTCAAGCTTAAATTTCTTTATTCAAACATTAACAGCTACAAGAACAAAAAAGAACTGATACGTCATTATATAGAAAAAAATAAAGTAAACTGCGCAATGTTTGTAGAAACCAAAACGGATGAGAAAAACACTTTCGGCTACAAGGACTGGAGAACAATATGCAAACATGGAACTATATTAAACCAGAATATCCGTGGGGGAACAATGGTACTGGCCGAGAGAATAGTCCAAATTGGAAAAAGCAACCCACCACATTTTAATAACCAGTGGAATGACGTCCTTCACTTCACTATCCCCTTCAAAAATGATAAACTCCACATATTTCTTGTATACATTCATCACTCTAGCAGACTGATTGAGGAAAATTTATTTGTCAAAGCTTCACAGTACAAATATTGCATTATTTTGGGAGATTTCAACATGAACACTCCAAGAAGAAACCAACTCCACAACTTCCTGAGGTACTCTGATTTCAGCAAAATCGACACCCCTCCAACATTCATAATGGGAAAAAACCCAGACTCTACACCTGATATCATTTTATGTACGAGAAATATAAGGAACAACATCCAAAACATAAACCTTAACCCTGATCTAGGATCCAACCACCTTGCAATCGAATTCACTATAAATACCAACAGAAACCCAGTAAGATACCCACAAGAAACAAGGTACATATTTGAAAAATGCAACATCGAGGAAGTAGATAAACAAATGTTGGAAATAATAGACCCAGAAATCGAAATCACCACAGAATACATAACATTCTTCCAAAATACTCTCTCAAATTAATAATTAAGCAAACACCCACCTCAAAGAAAAAATATTATAGCCAAACACTACCTCCATATATCCTCAAGTTAATACGGACGAAAAAACAATTATATCGCGAATTTCAAATTAATAACGACAGCAATTTGAAAATAAAATACAACAACCTCAATAAGGACATCCACAAACTCATTTTAACCTACAGGTCCCATAAGTATTTAGAAGCATGCAAAGAAATAGAGGAACAGAAGGGACGAACATACTGGAGGACAATCAAGAAATTAAGCAAATACACATCACATAATCTCACAGATCCAATACAGGTCAACGGTAAAACACTTATAAATGATAAAGAGATCACTAATGCATTTGCTAAACATTATCAAGAAATCTACAAAAAAACTACCAACGCAGACTTTGACAATGAACAGCATGATAGGATAGAATACTGGTATCGGTACACCTTCCCCCAAATACAAGCAGAAACAAACATGGAACCAATCACGGAAGAAGAATATTACAAAGCCCTACATCACGGAAAAAATACAACACCTGGATATGACAATATTCCCAGAAAAATACTGAGGAAACTGGACCCCCTTATACACAACCATATAAACAAAATATATAATTTCTGCATCACCAACTATTATTTCCCCAATGAATGGAAAAAGGGAACACTTATAACGATACCAAAAGCCAATACAAATCATTCAAAAATAGAAAATTACAGACCAATAACGTTACTCCCAGTGTTGGGAAAAAATTTTGAAAAAATTCTTACAGAAAGGATCCGTAAAGCAGTAGGAGAATGTATTCCCTTATACCAGTTTGGATTCAAAAGCCAAACCTCCACCACACACCCTCTTACAATTCTAACATCCAATATTCAGTGTAATAAGAAAAATGGAAAAAAGTCGGCAGCCCTATTTATTGACATACAAAAAGCTTTCGACAGTATCTGGCACAGCGGACTTCTATTCAAATTATACCAACTACAATGCCCAACATACCTCCTGAAGATCATTTCCAAGTTTCTATCGGGAAGAACTCTTCAAGTTAAAGTGAAAACTGAAACTTCAGAACCATTTGTGCCAATGCAAGGACTTCCACAAGGTTCCCCACTCTCTCCAACGTTATACAATTTATACTGTCACGATATATACAACCACAATGAAGAACCAGAACACCATATTAACAAACAAACATATATGCTGCAGTTTGCGGATGATACAACCCTTATTGCACATGGTACCACTATTAACAGCTGTATGGAAAAACTACAAAGACTAACAGATGTCACTGTGGCATGGATGAGACGCTGGAGAATTCAAGTTAACCCTACAAAAACAAGACTTCTGATTTTTCACCACAAAATCAAACCCAACTCCAAAACGATCCTAATTGGAAACTGCACAATTACACCCACCAACATGTGTAAATATCTTGGCATCAAAGTGGATCACAAATTAAATTTCAAATCCCACATAAAAACACAAAAGAAAGCAGCTATCACTCGAGCAGGACATTTTAGATCGCTCACATATAAGAAACTAGGAATCAGTATCAAAACAGCGACCACTATATACAAGATGATATGCAGGCCCTTATTGGAATATGGACACACAGTATTCTCGAATGCGCCAAAGTCAACAACAAAAGACATAGAAGTTGCAGAGAGAACATGCCTTAGAAAGGTCACAAAACTGAGACACCCAAACAATCCACTCCACAACCCTTCTAATCAACTACTCTACGAGACTACAGAAATGAAACCGATACTAGAAAGACTTGAACACCTCAACAGAAAATTCATCACCAACCAGAATAACATAAATATTATTAACCCACTTATTCACAGTTATCAAAGTACAACACCACCAAAAGCAAAACTACCAGCACTCCCAGTTTTTGAATACTTAAAATCACTACAATAAAAACAGAGATCTTTGTAAATGAAAGTGTATTTAACTGGCAGGAAGATTTAGGTCGATAGCCCTTTGATTGTTATGATCAATAAAGTTTATATCTCTCTCTCTCAAAATATAAAATAAACTTCATTCTGTGAACTAATTGTAATAATTTCTCAGTCTCAAATAACATCACAGTTTCAGTTATTTATCAGAATGCTTCAGCTAGTTGAAAGAAAATATTTCATTCAGAGGAAGCATTTAATCTTTTCTTGTCCCATTTCACACTGCATTCACAAAATTTGTTAGTTCAACCCACTTGATTTTCACCTCCTGTATAGTTCAAATGAGTGGGTTTTTCCAATCACTTTAATTCTATTATATTCAAGAAAGTTTATCAATACTTCCATTTAAATTTTCTTGATTTTCCTATTCCGCAACATTCTCTAAATTCTCATTACAAATGTTTGAAAACACAAAAATGTCATAACAAAACCTCAAAATAGTAGTTCAAATATTATATAATACAGTGTTGCCGGGTCTTGGATTGCCGATTCTCATAGCCATATTGCTAAGACGAAATTCATAACCAACATGACTATAACAGTCGAAACAGAATACGGAATACCGTAGTCATATTGCTATGCTATGAATTTGGGAGATAGCCATATTGCTCGGATAACAAGATTCATAGCAATGTGCGAACAAAATTATCTACTTTTTTCCCACAAAAATTTAAAAAAATAAACATCAGACAATACACAAAAAAAAACAGACTCACATTGAGGACTTCTTCTGGATTATGCCCATCGTATCCCGCGATGGCTAAAAATGGTGGTGGATCCCTTGAAACCTCGCCTGCCTTTCGGAGAACAACCTTGATCCAAGACTTTCAACACGAGGTCTCTACATTTATCAGCCGTAGGTATTCTGGGACAAGATACTGTAAAAACAAAACTTTAATAATAATAATAAGATTATATTGATAACTAGGACGTCTTGAATTTTTTTAAATTGGGAAAAAATTACAATTGAGATGAAAAATTCTCTTATCAATCACTTAAATTTCAGAAAAATCAATTCGTAGCTGAATGAAAAAACAAGAATTTCACATCAATAGAAATTTTCTGAACTTGATATCGGATTTAAAAATGTCGTTTTCACTTTGAAAAGTGAACGAGTGGGTGAAATATCTAAGGAATTCCCTTCGAATGAAACTGGCTTGAGAAACATCTTTAAATAAAGCATATTTGACTACAAAAATCAGATATTCGGCTGTCTTTTCAGAGAGAATCAATGTTTTCTCAAGTGAGATCTTCTCTGAGAAAATTCCCCATTATTCGATAATATCAAATTCAATATTAAATAATTCACATACCCTTTTTGAGGCCCCTCATGTCCCGTTAAAAGGCTTTTATTCAATACTCTCCATAACAATATCTGGTCCATCTAAGAGTTGAGTTGGCCTCAAGAGGCTATTGCTGTTAGGATGTTGAGCGGCTGAGGCCTTGGAATAATCAGTATAATCCCAAAGATGGAGTGAAGACAGGGCAGTGGCTTTCATTCACAAGCTGTGAAATTGTCCGTTCTTATTATCATCAAACATAGAATCATGACTACTATCATTCGGCAAATTATCAAACATAAAATGAGGTCGAATGACAAAATGCTACTCACCATAACAAAATATCTGGTCATCTTCGAGTTGAGTTGTATTCAGGAGGAGGCCTCTACTAGGATTCCAAATGACTTGGTCCAAGAAGTAATCAGGGTTACCGTAATCAGTTCTATTATGATCATAAGATATGAAGTCTTCCATTTTTCGCTTTTAGATTATTAAGGTACAAAATGTTGTTCATTTCCCTGAAAAAACAATAGAATATAAGAACACAAGTGCTTTTGATTCAAACAAAAGAAATAATTTCAGTGAATAATATTGAGCAACTCATATCAAACAATTCTCAATAAACCTTTGAAAATTATACACATACACCTTCTAAGATCAAACGATTATGAAAAACAATTTAAAATCGAGTGAAAGTTGCTATATAGTAAGTTCATACTGCAAAATGAAAATATTATTCGGAAATTAAGCATATGAAAAATTATATAAATCTTAAATCTCCATTTTTGCACAATTCACCTCTAAACGGCTACGCTTCTACACTATTTTAACTGTGATAATTTCAAGTCGGTCTCACCGGGAAGCGTATTGGCATTCTTTACTACGCTGCAACGCATGCATGGTGTTGCAACGCGGTAAAGAATGACTGAACGTATGTTCTCTCTATCCAGACATTTCTTACCACGGCTCAGCGCATGCAGGCGTTCAGACGTAGTAACTATTGTAATATTGATACGCTGCATTATCGAGACATTGTTTAGCGCTTTTTAATTCCAACCATGTTCAAATTTGCAGTTTTTTTTTAAAACCAATATACAAAAGACTACATCAAATGGAAATGCAAAATCCACTAACGTATACTACCTACTAGTGTGCATTGCCATGAGATTTTGCATTTGGTCTTTTAAGATCAATATTTTTCTTCAAAGACCTTCCTTTTTGGATTGTTCGCCATTTCTTTATTGGATGGCCTACCAGCTTGAATGCGCATTGCGCTGCATGTCAAACCACCTCTTATTTTTCTTCGACTCAGTGATGTCGGCTGAATAGAAATGTTTTTTCACAGAAATCTTTTGATACATGAATAAAATTGAGGAGGTCCGATGATGTAATTTTGTCTAAGGTTTTATTGAATATTTTTTATGGCATTAACCATATCAACCGTTTTACTTTTGGGATGCTATTTCACTTATGCGTTTAAAATTTTCTGATAGTTTTATTACAGCACCAGAATGTTCTTCAACTAAGTTTGTTTTACTAGCATTCTCGACAGAGTTGATTGTTTCCATGAGAAAATTATTCTGCTGCATAAAAACCTCGCTTTGCTCTAAACCAGTTGCCAAGTCATTTTGTGTACCCACATCAGTTGACATGTCCCCATAAAGTTCTGGGGATATGTTTTCTCCTAGAGCTAATTTTGCTAATGCTTTTCTATCATCGGTATTTATTTGCACACAGGTCCTGAAAGTTATTCCATACTTATTTTGTATGGCGCAAAGGTGCTTACAATACCTTCCACCCTGTCCAAAAATACAATCGCAAAATGCAATATCTACATAGGCAGTATGAAACATCTGATCATCGGTCTCCGAAGAAACTAAAAAGTATTTTCGTCGAAGTTTTGAACAGAGACATCAGCAGAATTCGACATTTTTCTAAAGAGTATTTCTTAGATCTTAGAGTTCCGCAAATTGGCAAATGACAGCAAGTGTCGTCTCTGATAGGACTCGAAAACATTGGCTACAAAATCCACCGAGGCACAAGCACTGAACGCTTTACATCTTTGTAGAACACTGTCTTTAAAAATACGAATGGATGCTTCTACATAATTGTTTGTATTATTTCCTCTTGTTAATAAATTACTTCTATAAGCCAACGACCACTCTTCCCTTCGATCCCAATAATTGGCTATATGGGCATCATTACGAATATGGTCATAAATCTATCGAATCTCTTCAATGGTTTTGGAATACAGAATTCTTCTGAATAATAACATGATAAGTCTTCTATCATCTTTTAAAATACCATGATGACTATCCCATAACCATCGCAAACATGCAGCATGCAGCGTATCAATATTATATTACAATAGTTACTACGTCTGAACGCCTGCCTGCGCTGAGACGTGGTAAGATATGTCTGGATAGAGAGAGCATACGTTCAGTCATTCTTTACCGCGTTGCAACACCATGCATGCGTTGCAGCGTAGTAAAGAATGCCAATACGCCACCGGGAACAATCAAAACGGCTCTTCTTTTACTATACTGGTTAGAATCTTTTCTATATGCAGAAATAGGAATAACATAATCAATTTCATATAAACCCCGAGTGACTATATTTACTGTGAATAATTCGAGAAAAAGTTTGAAACTTGAATCGAAAACTCATTTCCCATAAGAGTTTAAGAAATCACAAATCGACAAAAGACAAACGAAGAGGTTAACTTTGAGGTTAACCATAGACGCGGACAGATACAACCACAGAACATATAATAATACAACCACCGAAAGATCCTAATAAAAATTGATTGCGAATCCAAAAATCTAGACGCCCTCTAGTGGCTAATTCCCGAACCTACTTTGTCAGTACTGTTGTACTGTTTAGTTTGGTTGTCTCGACTTACGAAGTGTTTTTTATCATTTTTTGGAGTATTTATATAGTGGTTATTGTTATATTGTACTGGATTTTGCAGCAGAAATATTGAGTCAGGAAAAATATCCGAAAAATTATTTATATTAGTGCTTTCAAATGAATAGAGATTTAGGTTGAAACATTCACTTTGGAGCTAAGTTATGCAAAACTTTTTTAATAAATACATTAGGTATATCAGAGAAAACGCTACGAACAGTTATCAAATCAAGAGTATCTGGAAGAGGTTTAATAGTTGAAGATCGTAGAGGAAAACATAATAAGCATAAAAAAACTGATGAAGAGGTTGTAAATTCAGTAAGAGACCACATTAACTCAGTTCCTCGAGTTGAAAGCCACTATGTTCGTAAAGACACTTCTCGTGAGTTTATAGATGGCGGGCTTTCTATTGCCGAACTACACAGAAATTATTCTGAAGCAAGAAAGGCTTTGAAGAAAACGGTAGCAAATTACGACCTATATGCTAAAATATTTAATACAGAATTTAACATTGGGTTCTTTAATCCCAAGAAAGATCAATGTGATCTTTGTGAATCATATAAAAACAGTTTAGAAAATGGAAAGGAGGAATTAGAAAAAAAATATCAAGAACATTTACAACAAAAATATTAAGCCGTGAAGAGAAAGAAAGAAGACAAAGAAAAGGCTAAAAATGGCGAAATTGCTCTAGCCGTATACGATTTACAGGCAGTGTTGCCTGTACCATTAGGTCAAACGTCGGCATTTTTCTATAAATCCCGTTTAAATTGTTACAATTTTACGGTAATTTTAATATTCTGTAGTCTGACAATAATTATTATTTTATCTAGTAAAAGTAATATTTTTTTAGATAACAGAAATAGTAAATGACAAAACTAAATCATTTTTTTGGCATGAAGGCCTCGGAAACAGAGGTGCCATAGAAATTGGAACTTGTGTGTTGATGTATTTAGAAGAAGTTTCAAAAATTCGACCAGGCGTAGACGTAGTCTTTATTCTGATAATTGCGGTGGCCAAAAAAAAATAGGTATGTTATAAACCTTGTTCCTCAAGTGATGGGTTTTATAATTTTTTCGTTTTAGGTTTTTAATAGCAGCGTATTTGTATGCCGTGGAGCGATTTCAAATTAACTCTATTACGCATAAATATTTGATACGAGGACATACACAAAATGAGGGCGATACCATTCACAGTATAATTGAAAGATCTCTAAAGATGTCAAAGAAGTCAGGACCCATCTATGTACCAGACCAGTACATCTCGATTTATACGAAATTCCAAGAAGAAGGGAATCCGATAGAAGTAAGAAATGGGGTTTAAAGATTCTTTGATTTAAAAAATTATTTGATGAAATGGGTCTAAGCTTTATTAAAAATGTTGATGGAAACGAGTTTAAAATAAACGATGTTAAAATAATGCAGTTTGAAAAGGGAAATGAAGTATTCCGCTACAAAACTAGTTACAAACATAACGAGTGGAAGTGTATTAATTTCAAACCGAAGAAAAGATGATCTGATTTAAAAGACCACAAAATCGCAACAATCAAACAAGCCTATTCAAAACCAATTTCAGTTATCGAAAATAAAAGAAAATATTTAAAAAGCTTAATTGACAGTAACATAATCCTTCATTTTACAGACATTTTTTCGACTCTGTTTTAAACTAATCCGATAATTTTGTAATTCGATATTTAATAGTTTTTAAGGATTGTTATATTTCGTTATATATTTATGTAATCATATTGTATTCTGTAGACTTTTTTTTAAGAATGTATTATTTTAGTTAAACATTTCAAATAAAATAAAACAAGCTTATACGCAAATGTATTATTTTGATTTATTCAGGGAAACAACACATCTGCAAATCTAATTCCCCTACACTATAACAAAAAAAGTATTAACCGTATTTTAAACTATAGGTAACTAGCTGCCCGGTACGTGCTTCGCTACGTATAAGGCATAGTTATAAACTTTGAAATAAAACAAAAAAATAAAATTTATTACTTTCTCTAATTTCGTATGGAATGTATGGAACTGCTCATCAAAAGCCACTACAAAAACATAATGTAAATGTTTATATTATATTTATCAGCAATACACACAAAGATATACTTTAAATGTTATTTCTTAACTATGACAGAGTAAAAACTATATTATGTATATACATTCGAGTCAACATCCTAAAGACGTTGAATTGGCAATGCCTTCTAAATGATGAAGACTGCAAATAGTAAAAAGTAAAAAATTAAAAGAATTGGGTACTATCACTATGGTAGGTGTTAGTCTAAAACATTTGGATAAACAATATTTTTCGTTTTTCCATTTTCAGCATAAATAAATAAACAATTCGGAGTACCGACTCTGGAACAGGCAACATAAAGTTGGCCATGTGAAAAACATGATTCCTCCAAATTCACACCACAAACGCGAAGTGTTTGCCCTTGGGCCTTGTTTATGGACATCGCAAATGATAAACGCACAGGATATTGTAAACGTTTGAATTCAAATGGCATATCCGTTGGAATCATAGGAATACGCGGTATCAAACACACTTCTCCTTTTGATTTACCAGTTAAGATGGTAGCTTCAATCAAATTTGGCAATAACTTTTTTACTGCCAATCTGGTTCCATTACACAGTTTTGGTGGATTAAGGTTTCGCAACAAAATAATCAAAGAACCAACTTTCAGATTCAAGCAATGAGGTGGTATACCAGACGGTTCCAATGAATTCAAAAATTCAATTGGATAATTCATTGCCTCATCTTGATTCATAACAGTGTCAATTGATTTATATGTCGTGACTTCACCTGGCAGTTTTGCTTGAATTTGGAAATTAATGGCATTGATATGAATGTTCTTCGGTGCTAAAATGGCGCGTTCTCTCAACCAATCATGATTTCTGTAATTCTGAAGAATATTCGGAAAAACACATTCAATCAACTCATCTATCGATTGCGTAATTGTACAAAAATTGTTCGGTAAAGTGATCAATCCGTTGGTACTGTCAATTTGTATTTTGCCATCACCAATTTCTAACAATTGTTTCGAAAACTCATGGGCAGTTGCATCATTATTCAGGTGAATACGCATATTAATATTCAGTGTCAATTTTCGTACATATCTCCAAAGAACTGATGACTTCAAACAGGCATTTATTTCATCAGCAGGAGTTGATCGAGGAATGACAGGCAATGTTTGACGAAAGTCCCCTGACAGCAATATCAGAGCACCACCAAAAAGCTGTTGATTACCCCGTAAATCTTGCATTGTTCTATTGAATGCTTCTAGTAATTTTTTATTCGCCATTGTGCACTCATCCCATAAAATAATCGACGTTAATCGCAGAACTTTTGCCATAGCAGAATTTCTTGAAATATTACAGGTTGGAGTTTCAATAACCTGTACATTTAATGGCAATTTCAATGCAGAGTGTGCGGTCCGACCACCTTCTAACAATGTAGCAGCAATTCCCGATGATGCAAGTGCCAAGGCAATTTTCTGTTCCGATCGAATAGTCGCTAAAATCAATGATACAACAAAAGTTTTGCCTGTACCACCAGGTGCATCCAAGAAATATAATCCACCTGCATTATTGGAAACGGCTTGAATGATTGTGTCATATACATGTTTTTGTTGAATATTCAGTTTGGTTATATTCGATTGTACAAATAAACGTAAATCATTAGAATTGAACTCCTGCTCACGTTGCAATTCACGATCAAATAAATCATGTATCTCACGATTTGGTGCGGTCATACCCAATTGTTCTAATGATTTATTTCCAATGGTTAGACACATATCTTCAATTATTATCAAAGCTTCGTTGTACATTTCAAAGGTTATCAACAAATCAGGATTTCTTGCATGATGACGCATACGATTCAAAATATCTTCTGCCATATAATGTTTATATTTGTTCCATAATTCAAGTGGATTTGATGGCGAACATGTTGATAATATAATGGCAAATAGCATTCGTATTTGTTGTGGATGAGCTGAAGTAGATGCATCTTGAAGTGTTGAATCCCAATGTGCATCATCCTCCAACAAATGCAAGAGTTGACATGCTTCACGATATGTTTGACATAAAAGACCGTTAACTGTTCTCAATTCTTGAAATGATTTGGGTCCAGTGACATTAACTAACAACAATCGCAAATAAAAACATTCTGCATTGTTTGGATGTACTGTATATATTCTCCCAATAGCATCTGTTTTGAAAATGCCTGGATGCCCATCTACTGCCGCTCCTTGTTTACGTCTTTGAAATTTTTTCGAAGACGCATTCCATGTGTAATACTGGGGCACATCAGAATATAACAAATTTATTGCAAATGTATCTGTTTCGCATAATTTGAAAAAAGCGGTCAACGTAGTAGCTGGTGGGTTTGCTGCTCTTTCCAATACATTTGCTTCATTAAAATAAATACGTTGACCATTCTCAAGATGCACAGCCAAGTGAACAACCACCGGATGTCTTTCATGAATTGGAAACGACATAATCCTCCAGACAGCTTCATTACTACTTATATAGCGTCCCATTTGATATTGAGTAATTTCATCATTTCTATTGTCACCAGCAACTCCGAAAACAGCCATATCGCTCCCTTTATTTACATACTTGCAAATATATTTGATGGATTTGACTGAATTGCAATATTCCACATTTATATGAGCATTGAATATTTTCGATAATAATGGACAATACGGAACCACCCAACGATTATCAACTTCAACGTCCTGATTACGCATTCTAATGGTTGCCGTTTTGCCATTATCATTAGGTGATCTACGTCGATACAAAGGATATCCGTCATTTCCAGTTATTGTGTCTGAAGTCAATTGCCTTGGGTATCGTTTCGAACACTTTCCATCAATCATACATGGTGAATTCATATTTAGTTCACCGCACGGACCATGTATCATGTTTTTCACGATAATGTGAAATAACTCAGGATCGACAGTTTGATCGGGAATTTCAGCTGATATAACGTTATCGATTTGATCCGGAGTTATTTTATGTACCAGCCAAATTAATATATGTGCATGTGGCAATCCCCTTTTTTGCCATTCGATGGAGTACATATGGCAACGAACCTCTCCAAATACACATAATTTCACAATTAAATGCATAAGTGCTTTCAATTTTTGCCGAAAAACACGTGCTGTGATGTCATGACGATCAGTTGTAGACTGCCCTTCAAATAAATTGTTTTTGATGTCATCCCATTTTGAATTACATGTAAATGTAATGAACAGATCCGGTCGACCGTATTTTCGTACATAAGACATTGCGTCTTGTGCATATTCGTTCATATGCCTTGGGCTACCAATATATGACGATGGCAATATAGTTAAACGTCCAATGTCGTTAACATTAGCATCATTCGTTATCGCATCTCGCAAATGAATATATTCTTCCGATCTTAATTTTGCTTGGTTGAAACGAATATAATTAAGACGTTCAGTTTCTATTTTGGCATACATATCCACGATGTACTGATGATATAGTTTTCCACATCTCAAGAGATAATTTTCTTCTTGTGGACGAACCATCAATCGATACGAATAAAAGTTCATGGCACTAACTTTTTTCTGTACATGTAGACCTGAAAATAAGTAAAAAACCTGACATTAGAAAATTATACCAATGATGAAATGTTAACACACTCAAAATAGATCAATTATTTACCTGTTTGTGGATCAATCATTGGTATATTGATATGGTAGCCATCGTCACCTTTCCAATGCAATATTGGGTATTGTAATGCATCGTAACTACGATGCAGTTCCGAAACACGTTGCAATTGATCATTTCTGCGATGAAGTACAATATCACGGGATTGAAATTGTTCATCAAGAATAACAATTGCAACCTCATCAATTGTCGGTGCATTGAATCGCCTTGCATGTTCTCCAAAAGGTGTTCTATCAGCCCTTATTACAATTTTATGATCATCAGATGGCATACGATCGAGAGCAATTTTGAACAATTGAACTAATGCGTTATGCTGATGGAAAAACCTTTGTAGCTCACGAATAATTTCTCGCCTTGTATTTGAAAAAATTGCACAACGTTGATCCAATTCACTATTTTCATCACCAATGAAATATATTTGCAAAAATTGATGATCAGCGTTGGAGTATGGCAATAATGAACCAGCTCGATGATAAATCTGGCCCTGAATCTGAAACATATATGCAATTTTAAGTAGATGTTGGATTAGAATATTGATGTATTCACCTTAAAAGTCGGCATAAAATTATCCATAATAATTTTAGTAGCACCAAAAGAAGTCATTTGAAATGCCGAATTATATTGTTGGATATGACTCAAAAACTGCTTCGACGTTTGAGTTGTCCCAAAAATAAATGAATACAATGGTTCGGGTGGAGCTTCTAATGTTGGCAATCTCACTTTACCATTAGCACAACACATGCTGGGTGTTTCACCTGGAAAGTTAGCAGCATCACAATGTGGACATATTGCGTCCATCATTCCAATGCATCCGTATATACTGTAATCAATGTGACTGTTGTAATTAAAAGCAGCTCGCAGCATTTCAGCCAAAACAGCACGAGGTATTCGTGATCGCCGTGCAAGATCCAGTACAGGTACAGATCTATTGCGTGCATTACGTTCACGCTGCGATGCATTAGCTTGTGCACGTTCATCTGCAGTTTGAGATCGTCTCGATATAGCCATTTGATTTGCACGACGCGTTCGCCGGCTTAGGTTTGATCGTCTGGGTAGTGGCATTTTATAATTCACAATTCACTATTACACAATTTACATGGATTTACTAACTGATGGACGTCGAACTTTCTATCTGTCACACTCACAGAACAGACTTTACTTTCTTTATGGTCACACTGTCACCCACAAAACATATAACTGATGAAACTCGAATATTTTGATGTTCTATGACTTCTATGCCATCTGTGCTCGAATTTTTATTGAAACATAGACGTTCCTTTGAAAGAAGTGATGAAGAACGAACTCTGTATATTAGTGTTCTGTGAACTCTGAAATTACGGTCAAATAATAAATATTTCAGATTTCTTTGATTAGTTATTACAATAATGTACCATTATGATGATTATACACTGAAGTGTAATATCGGTAATTTTAATATTTCAATTCGTTGAAAATTGAAATCTCTAATAGTTTTTACAGGTTCGCCATCTATGACAATTTAATCAAAGATTATATGGAGTATGAAAAAATAGGAAACTGCCTTGCATTCGTAGTACTCGAAAACGACTACAGATGGCACTGAAAATGAAAAACCTGTAATGTTGATTTTACACTTTTCCAAGATTTCCTTTGAAATTTCTATACGTTTAAATCTTCCCTAGACTTCCACGAATAATTCAAGACCAAAATTAGCCAAATCGGTGAAGGCGTTGTTGAGTTATTAAGTCACAACGAAAATTGGCACTTATATTTATATATTAGATTAATTCTCTACAAACGCCCTATTGACCACTTTTTTCCATAACCTACCGTTTGAAATATATCGAATAAACTTGGAGGAGACAGAAAATGACATTTTTTCATCTATTAATGAAAATAAATCAGTCTTTGCTCACCGATCAGACTGATTCATACCTCATTTTATGGGTAAATTAATTCTCTATGAACGCTCACTTTCTTCCATAACCCTACCGTTTTGAAAATATATCGAATAAACTTGGGAGAATGGAAAATTACATTTTTCTTCTATTTATTGAAAATAAATCGGTCTCTGTTCATCCGATCAGAATGATTAATACCTCATTTTATAGGTAAATTAATTCTCTACAAACGCCTCATTGACCACTATTTTCCATAACCCCTCGTTTCGAAGTATATCGAATAAACTTGGGAGGAGATGGAAAAATGACATTATTTCATCTATTTATGAAATAAATCGGTCTCTGTTCATCCGATCAGAATGATAATACCTCATTTAAAGGTTAATTATTCGTTACAAACGCCCTATAGAACACTTTTTTTCCATAAACCCACGTTTCGAAATATATCGAATAAACTTGGGAGGAGATGGAAAATGACATTTTTTTCTCTATTATCGAAAATAAATCGGTCTCTGTTCATCCTATCAGAATGATTAATACCTCATTTTATAGGTAAATTAGTTTCTCTACGAACGCCCATTGACCACTTTTTTCCATAACCTACCGTTTTGAAAATATATCGAATAAACTTGGGAGGAGATGGAAAAATGACATTTTTTTCTTCTATTATCGAAAATAAATCGGTCTCTGTTCATCCGATCAGAATGATTAATACTCATATTATAGGTAAATTAATTCTCTACAAACGCCTTATTGAGCACTTTTTTCCATAACCCACCGTTTCGAAAATATATCGAATAAACTTGGGAGGAGATGGAAAAATGACATTTTTTTCATCTATTAATGAAAATAATCGGTCTCTGTTCATACGATCAGAATGATTAATACCTCATTTTATAGGTAAATTAATTCTCTAAAAACGCCCTATTGATTACTTTTTCCATAACCCACCGTTTTGAAAATATATCGAATAAACTTGGGAGGAGATGGAAAATGACATTTTTTCATCTATTATGAAAATGAATCGGTCTCTGTTCATCCGATCAGAATGATTAATACCTCATTTTATAGGTTAATTAATTCTCTACAAACGCCCTATTGACCACTTTTTTCCATAACCTACCGTTTTGAAAATATATCGAATAAACTTGGAGGAGATGGAAAAAATGACATTTTTCATCTATTAATGAAAATAAATCGGTCTCTGTTCATACGATCAGAATGATTAATACCTCATTTTATAGGTAAATTAATTCTCTAACAACGCCCTATTGATCACTCCTTCCATAACCCACCGTTTTGAAAATATATCGAATAAACTTGGGAGGAGATGGAAAATGACATTTTTTCATCTATTAATGAAAATGAATCGGTCTCTGTTCATCTGATCAGAATGATTAATACCTCATTTTATAGGTAAATTAATTCTCTACAAACGCCCTATTGACCACTTTTTTCCATAATCTACCGTTTTGAAAATATATCGAATAAACTTGGGAGGAGATGGAAAATGACATTTTTTCATCTATTAATGAAAATAAATCGGTCTCTGTTCATCCGATCAGAATGATTAATACCTCATATTATAGGTAAATTAATTCTCTACAAACGCCTTATTGACCACTTTTTTCCATAACCCACCGTTTCGAAAATATATCGATAAAAATTTGGTAGGAGATGGAAAAATGACATTTTTTCATCTATTAATGAAAATAAATCGGTCTCTGTTCATCCGATCAGAATGATTAGTACCTCATTTTATAGGTAAATTAATTCTCCACAAACGCCCTATTGACCACTTTTTTCCATAACCTACCGTTTTGAAAATATATCGAATAAACTTGGGAGGAGATGGAAAAATGACATTTTTTCATCTATTAATGAAAATAAATCGGTCTCTGTTCATACGATCAGAATGATTAATACCTCATTTTATAGGAAATTAATTCTCTACAAACGCCCTATTGATCACTTTTTTCCATAACCCACCGTTTCGAAAATATATCGAATAAACTTGGGAGGAGATGGAAAATGATATTTTTTCATCTATTAATGAAAATGAATCGGTCTCTGTTCATCTGATCAGAATGATTAATACCTCATTTTTTAGGTAAATTGATTCTCTACAAAAGATTCATTGACCAATTTTCTCCATAACCTACCGTTTTGAAAATATATCGAATAAACTTGGGAGGAGATGGAAAATGACATTTTTTCATCTATTATGAAAATAAATCGGTCTTTGTTCATCCGGTCAGAATGATTAATACCTCATTTTATAGGTAAATTAATTCTCTACAAACGCTCAATCGACCACTTTTTTCCATAACCTACCGTTTTGAAAATATATCGAATAAACTTGGGAGGAGACAGAAAATGACATTTTTTCATCTATTAATGAAAATAAATCAGTCTTTGCTCATCCGATCAGACTGATTCATACCTCATTTTATAGGTAAATTAATTCTCTATGAACGCTCACTTTCTTCCATAACCTACCGTTTTGAAAATATATCGAATAAACTTGGGAGGAGATGGAAAAATTACATTTTTTCTTCTATTATTGAAAATAAATCGGTCTCTGTTCATCCGATCAGAATGATTAATACCTTATTTTATAGGTAAATTAATTCTCTACAAACGCCTCATTGACCACTATTTTCCATAACCCACCGTTTCGAAAGTATATCGAATAAACTTGGGAGGAGATGGAAAAATGACATTATTTCATCTATTTATGAAAATAAATCGGTCTCTGTTCATCCGATCAGAATGATAAATACCTCATTTTATAGGTTAATTAATTCGTTACAAACGCCCTATAGAACACTTTTTTCCATAACCCACCGTTTCGAAAATATATCGAATAAACTTGGGAGGAGATGGAAAATGACATTTTTTCTTCTATTATCGAAAATAAATCGGTCTCTGTTCATCCGATCAGAATGATTAATACCTCATTTTATAGGTAAATTAGTTCTCTACGAACGCCCTATTGACCACTTTTTTCCATAACCTACCGTTTTGAAAATATATCGAATAAACTTGGGAGGAGATGGAAAATGACATTTTTTCTTCTATTATCGAAAATAAATCGGTCTCTGTTCATCCGATCAGAATGATTAATACCTCATATTATAGGTAAATTAATTCTCTACAAACGCCTCATTGACCACTTTTTTCCATAACCCACCGTTTCGAAAATATATCGAATAAACTTGGGAGGAGATGGAAAAATGACATTTTTTCATCTATTAATGAAAATAAATCGGTCTCTGTTCATACGATCAGAATGATTAATACCTCATTTTATAGGTAAATTAATTCTCTAAAAACGCCCTATTGACCACTTTTTTCCATAACCTACCGTTTTGAAAATATATCGAATAAACTTGGGAGGAGATGGAAAATGACATTTTTTCATCTATTAATGAAAATGAATCGGTCTCTGTTCATTAGATCAGAATGATTAATACCTCATTTTATAGGTTAATTAATTCTCTACAAACGCCCTATTGATCACTTTTTCCATAACCCACCGTTTTGAAAATATATCGAATAAACTTGGGAGGAGATGGAAAATGACATTTTTTCATCTATTAATGAAAATGAATCGGTCTCTGTTCATCGATCAGAATGATTAATACCTCATTTTATAGGTAAATTAATTCTCTACAAACGCCCTATTGATCACTTTTTTCCATAACCCACCGTTTTGAAAATATATCGAATAAACTTGGGAGGAGATGGAAAATGACATTTTTTCATCTATTAATGAAAATAATCGGTCTCTGTTCATACGATCAGAATGATTAATACCTCATTTTATAGGTAAATTAATTCTCTACAAACGCCCTATTGATCACTTTTTTCCATAACCCACCGTTTTGAAAATATATCGAATAAACTTGGGAGGAGATGGAAAATGACATTTTTTCATCTATTAATGAAAATGAATCGGTCTCTGTTCATCCGATCAGAATGATTAATACCTCATTTTATAGGTAAATTAATTCTCTACAAACGCCCTATCGACCACTTTTTTCCATAACCTACCGTTTTGAAAATATATCGAATAAACTTGGGAGGAGATGGAAAAATGACATTTTTTCATATATTAATGAAAATAAATCGGTCTCTGTTCATACGATCAGAATGATTAATACCTCATTTTATAGGTAAATTAATTCTCTACAAACGCCCTATTGATCACTTTTTTCCATAACCCACCGTTTTGAAAATATATCGAATAAACTTGGGAGAAGATGGAAAATGACATTTTTTCATCTATTAATGAAAATGAATCGGTCTCTGTTCATCCGATCAGAATGATTAATACCTCATTTTATAGGTAAATTAATTCTCTACAAACGCCCTATTGACCACTTTTTTCCATAACCTACCGTTTTGAAAATATATCGAATAAACTTGGGAGGAGATGGAGATTGGCTCGTTTTTCTAGCTTTAGGGTTGGATCTGTTATCAGTTTTTTGTATACTACGTTGTCAGCCAATAAATTAAGCATATATTCCCGATATTCACTTTTTAGCATCACAACTGTGGAGTTTCCTTTATCAGACCTCATCACTAACAAGTCCGGATGGTCTCTAAAAAAGGTTTTAGCTTCATAAAAGCAATCTCGAATGGGACAGGATCTGTTAGTTTGCTGGGATTTATACCAAAAATTTGTTATTATATTGATATTTTTAGCTCTGAGTAGATTCTTTTCTTCGTTAACTAAATCTAGATTTTGTATACAATTTTCTAAATCCTTTAATATGACCGGAATTGAGATGTTTTTTCTATCATTAAAGGGTAAGCCAAAGTTTGGACCTAGAGACAAAATTTTTTCGACATTTCTTGGCAAGTGAATGTTAGTAAAATTATGAATGAAGTCTTTACAACCTTCAGTTTTCCCACATAGGAAGTAACATGAATTATACAGGTTTCTGAGTTTACTGATGTTTTTTTCCCTGATACTGTTGAAAAGTTTGTTGAAGTTTTTGTTACATGAGTTGTTGAAATTAAAATAACTCTCAGGAGGTAAGTAACTTTGTAATTGTGAATTTACATTGAACATTTCATCTTGAACTTTCAAATGGTTATCTTTATTTCCAAATTAAGAATAGTCATTTTTCATCTCCCAAGTTTATTCGATATATTTTCAAAACGGTAGGTTATTAAAAAAAAGTGGTCAATTGGGCGTATGTAGAGAATTAATTTATCCATCAAATGAGGTATCAATCATTCTGATCAGATGAACAGAGACCGATTTATTTTCGTTAATAAATGAAAAAATATCATTTTCCATCTCCTTTCAAGTTTATTCGATATATTTTCAAAACGGTGGGTTATGGAAAAAAGTGGTCAATTGGGCGTTTGTAGAGAATTAATTTACCTAGAAATTGACGTATTAATTATTCTGATCGGATGAACAGAGACCGAATTATTTTCATTTATAGATGAAAAAATGTCATTTTCCATCTCCTCCCAAGTTTATTCGATATATTTACAAAACGGTAGGTTATGGGAAAAAGTAGTCAATGGGGCGTTTGTAGAGAATTAATTTACCTATAAAATGAGTTATTAATCATTCTGATCGGATGAACAGAGACCGATTTATTTTCATTAATATATGAAAAAATGTCATTTTTCCATCTCCTCCCAAGTTTATTCGATATATTTTCAAAACGGTAGGTTATGGAAAAAGTGGTCAATAGGGCGTTCGTAGAGAATTAATTTACCTATAAAATGAGGTCATTTTCCATCTCCTCCCAAGTTGATTCGTTACATCTCGTATAACATACCGTAAAAAAATCGTAAAATCCCGTTACAGGTCGTAACTTTCCGTAACATGTCTTCACATCTCGTATCATTTCGTTACATCTCGTAACATGACGTTACAAATCGTAACATGACGTACCATCCCGTAATAGGTCATAACATTCCGTAACAGGTCGTAACATTACGTAACATCTCGTAACATGCCGTAACATTTCGTATCATTCCGTAACAACGGAATGATACGGGGTGTTTCTCGTAACATGCCTTAACATTTCGTAACATTCCGTATCATCTTGTTACATACCGTGAAAAGTCGTAACATCCCGTAACAGGTCGTAACATGACGTAACATCTCGTAACATACCGTAACAACTCGTTACATGACGTTACATCCCTTTACATATCGTAACATCTCGTTACATCCCGTAACAAACAGTTCGTAATATGCCGTTACATACCGTGATATCTCGTAACATGCCGTAACATCTCGTAACATGTAGTTACTTTGTTACTAAAAGAGATACAGAAAAATGTTTTCTACAAAAATTTCACAAAGTCCACCGATGAAAAAAAAACTAAGAATGACCAAAACACATGGAGTAACTACAGCTTAACTGACCCCTCGAACCCGAATGAGAATCGAGGCAGACCCAGTGAGCAACGTTAATACTCCATACAATCCCAACCCACTCCCAACCAATCCTTTCGGGCAGTTGTATGAAGCAACTATGGTTTTACTGGCCCGTCGAACCTGAATACGGATCGAGGCAACGTTAGTACTCTATACAATCCAAACCCACTCCTTACCAATCCATCTCTGGCCAATATGAAGCAACTAAGGTTTTACTGGCCCCTCGATTCTGAATACGGATCGAGGCAGAACCAGTGAGCAACGTAAGTATTCCATACAATCCAAACCCACTCCTTACCAATCCATCTCTGGCCAATTTGAAGTAACTATCATTTTACTGGCCCCTTGAACCCGAACACGAATCAAGGCAGACCCAGTGAGCAATATTAGTACTGCATATAACCTAACCCACCCCTTATCATTCCCTCTCGGTCTAATGTATTGAGTAACTATGGTTTACTGGCCCCTCGAACCCGAATACGGATCGAGGCAGACCCAGTGAGCAATATTAGTACTGCTTATAACCCAACCCACTCCTTAACAATCCTTCTCAGGCTAATGTATGAAATAACTTTGATTTCACTGGCCCCTCGTACCAGAAAACGGACCCGGGGTAGACCCAGTGAGCAATATTAGCCACATCGTACGACCAGGCCAAAGAAGATGTGGAGTAACTATGGCTTAACTGGCCCTCGAACCCGAAAGAGAATCGTGGCAGACCCAGTGAGCAACGTTAGTACTCCATATAATCCAACCCACTCCTGACAAATCCTTTCCTAGCAGAAGTACGAAGTTACTAGGGTTTTACTGGCCCCCTAAATCGGAAGACGGATCGAGGCCGACCCAGTGAGTAACGTTAGTAATCCATACAATCCCAACCCACTCCTTACCAATCCATCGGGTTAATATACGATGTACCTAAGGTTTTACTGGCCCCTCGAACCAGAATACGGATTGAGGCAGACCCAGTGAGCAACGCTAGTACTCCATATAACCCAACCCACTCCTAACAACTCCTTTCCTAGCAGAATTATGAAGTAACTAGGGTTTTACTGGCCCCTCAAACCGGAGGACGGATTGAGGCAGTCTAAGTAGTAAACTAGTAAGTTGAATTTTTACACAATCAATTTCAGCAAAAGAATGATGAATCGCACTACCTGATCTGCCACATATAAAGGTAAAAATTAATAAAATCAGATGGTATTGAAAGCAACCATTGTATCTTCCGAACAAATCTACTGAGGAACCAAATTGAATATTTAAAATGTTCTGTTTTGAAGAAACTGACTGAACTATTCAGTACAGTGTGAAATCGATATAATTTCATCTACCGGAAAAATGAGATTCTGAAAACTAGAATGAGAACAAAAAAAAAATGTATTATGAATCTCCCAAACTTCACAGATTCTGAATGAGCTTGATATGCTAGTTTTCGAAATTACCATAGGTTTGAACATTTACTACAGAGTAGTTCGAATATCTGAATATCTGAATATCTCAAAAATTTATTTTTATAGATTCGCAATTGATTGGTTAGTACATACATGTGATCTCATGCTTTCATTTCTAATTAAATTGCATCAGTTCTTATTCTTCTTTGAGGCAGATAAAAAAGACTTGATTAAATCAATTTTTATCTATGAAATATATTTATTGTCTGATGTATTTCCATTAAATCCATTAAATTGAATTAGAAATGAAAGCATGAGAATGAATTTTCACACAATCAATTGCAACAGAAGAATGATGAATCGCACAACCTGGTCTGCCACATAGAAAGGTAAAAATTGATAAAATGAAATGGTATTGAAGGAAACCAATGTATCTTCTGAATAAATCTATTGAGGAACTATGAAATAGAATATTTGAAATGTTCGGTTTTGAAGAAACTGACTGAACTACTCAGTACAGTGTGAAATCGATATAATTTTATCTACCGAAGAAATGAGATTCTGAAAACTAGAATGAGAATAATCGAACAAAATGAATTATGAAACTCCTCAACTTCACAGTTTCTGAATGAGCTTGATATGTTAGTTTTCGAAATTACCATTGGTTTGAACGGTTACTACTACTAGTTCGAATTGTTCTGATCTGAATACTCAAAAATTAATTTTTTAGTTTCGCAATTGATTGGTTTGTACATACATGTGATCTCATGTTTAATTTCCAATTAAATTTCATCAGTTTTTATTCTTCCATGAGGCAGATAAAAAAGGCTTGATTAAATCAATATTGATCTATGAAATATAGTCTGATCTGGTGATCTGCCGCAAAGAAAGATGAGAATTGATTAAATAAAGCCTTCTGCATCTTGACTTAGAAATGAAAGCATGGAATGAATTTTTACACAATCGATTGCAACAAAAGAATGATGAATCGTACTACCTGATCTGCCACATTGAAAAGTAAAAATTGATAAAATCAATTGGAATTGAATGCAACAAATCTATTGAGGAACTATGAACTTAATTATTTGAAATATTCAGTTCTGAAGAAACTGACTGAACTACTCAGTACAGTGTGAAATCGATTTAACTTCATCTTTACTACTCAACACATTTCGTAATTTATATATTTCTGGGAACAAAAATGTGAACAAACTAACAAAGTGAAGTATGAATCTCTCGAATACCAAAGATAAAGTGTTCTCTATAGAGAACACTTATAAGCTTATAAGCTTTGAACACCTTATTCTTCATTGTAACAGTTTGAAACATATACCACATTACGTTACTCAGTAGTTCGAATCCTCTTGATCTAATATCTCAGTCATTTGATTTTATAGTTCCCCAATAGATTTGTTAGTAGATAGGTTATTGGTGGCATGAATTTTTTTCAATTTTAATATTCATTGTTGGTTTTCAAGAATCTAAGAGTTTGAAAATGTTCTTACTATTGATTTCTATATTATAATTAAGTAAAAATTGGTTGTCCATATCTTTTAAGATTTCTAGTTTTTCGAGTAGTATTATTTCAAAGTAGTTATTTTCTCTCTGAAGTATTTTCAGATTGTCAAATGTGATATGAGGTATCGTTAAAATGTGTTGAATCGTTGAAATGGGTTGATTTCTTTTGTGTTTATTGTTTCTTGTTCTACTTCACGAGTTGTCATTCCTATGTGGAATAAAGGGAAGTTTGTGCATGTTATCTGATAGACTCCGCTGATTATTCAAGTTTAGATTTTAATTTCATTATCAATCACAGATGTCAACTGTGGACACAGATGACAACCTCATTTTTCAAATGGAATGTTTTTTCATATTTGGCTACCTCTTTTTTCCCTGATATCGAAAACATATGTTGATCTATCTCTTTTGTTTTGATTACCACAGCGTTTCAAATTTAAAGAACCATTTTGAGATATTCAGATATTCAGATATTCGAACTACTCTGTAGTAAATGTTCTAACCTATGGTAATTTCGAAAACTAGCATATCAAGCTCATTCAGAATCTGTGAAGTTTGGGAGATTCATAATTTACTTTGTTCGTTTATAGTTCTCAGAACCTCATTTCTTCGGTAGATAAAATTATATCGATTTCACACTGAGTAGTTCAGTCAGTTTCTTCGAAACGGAACATTTTAAATATTCAATTTCATAGTTGCTCAGTAGATTTGTTCGGAAGATACATTGGTTGCTGCCAATACCATTTGATTTCATCAATTTTTACCTTTCTATGTGGCAGATCAGGTGGTGCGATTCATCATTCTTTTGCTGCAATTGATTGTGTAAAAATTCAACTTACTAGTTTACTACTTAGGCTTTCCTTATTGAATTTTTCAAGATGAAAGATTATGAGACTCAATATTTATTGTTGGTTTTCAAAAATCTACGAGTTTGAAAATGTTCTTACTATTGACTTCCATATTATATATAAATTAAATGAGAATTGGTGCTTAAGATTTCTAGTTGTTCGAGTAGTTTTATTTTAAAGTAGTTATTTTTTTTCTGAAGTTAAAATCGTGGCAGAAGCGAATGGGGTTGATTTCTTTTGTGTTTATCGAATCTTTTTCTACTTCACGAATTGTCATTACTATGTGAAATAATGGGAAGTTTGTGCATGTTAACTCATTGACTCCGCTGGATTATTCAAGTTTTGATTTTAATTTCATTATCAATTAGTACCCGAGAGGGATTGGTAAGGAGTGGGTTGGGATTGTATGGAGTACTAACGTTTCTCACAGGTTCTGCCTCGATCCGTCCTCCGGTTTGAGGGGCCAGTAAAACCCTAGTTACTTCATAATTCTGCTAGGAAAGGAGTTGTTAGGAGTGGGTTGGGTTATATGGAGTACTAGCGTTGCTCACTGGGTCTGCCTCAATCCGTATTCTGGTTCGAGGGGCCAGTAAAACCCGATGGATTGGTAAGGAGTGGGTTGGGATTGTATGGAGTACTAACGTTACTCACTGGGTCTGCCTCGATCCGTCTTCCGGTTTAGGGGGCCAGTAAAACCCTAGTTACTTCATACTTCTGCTAGGAAAGGATTTGTTAGGAGTGGGTTGGATTATATGGAGTACTTACGTTGCTCACTGGGTCTGCCACGATTCTCTTTCGGATTCGAGGGCCAGTTAGCCATAGTTACTCCACATCTTCTTTGGCCTGGTCGTACGATGTGCTAATATTGCTCACTGGGTCTACCCCGAGTCCGTTTACGGGTACGAGGGGCCATTGAAATCATAGTTACTTCATACATTAGCCTGAGAAGGATTGTTAAGGAGTGGGTTGGGTTATAAGCAGTACTAATATTGCTCACTGGGTCTGCCTCGATCCGTATTCGGGTTCGAGGGGCCAGTAAACCATAGTTACTCAATACATTAGACCGAGAGGGATTGATAAGGGGTGGGTTGGGTTATATGCAGTACTAATATTGCTCACTGGGTCTGCCTCGATCCGTATTCAGTATCGAGGGTCCAGTAAAACCTTAGTTACTTCATATTGGCCAGAGATGGATTGGTAAGGAGTGGGTTTGGATTGTATAGAGTACTAACGTTGCTCACTGTGTCTGCCTCGATCCGTATTCAGGTTCGAGGGGCCAGTAAAACCATAGTTGCTTCTTACAACTGCCCGAAAGGATTGGTTGGGAGTGGGTTGGGATTGTATGGAGTATTAACGTTGCTCACTGGGTCTGCCTCGATTCTCATTCGGGTTCGAGGGGTCAGTTAAGCTGTAGTTACTCCATGTGTTTTGGTCATTCTTAGTTTTTTTTCATCGGTTTTTTTTCATCGGTGGATTTTTGTAGAAAACATTTTTCTGTATCTCTTTAAGTAACAAATTTACTACATGTTACGAGATGTTACGGCATGTTACGAGATGTCACGGTATGTTACGGCATGTTACGAACTGTTTGTAACAGGATGTAACGAGATGTAACGATATGTAAATTGATGTAACGTCATGTAACGAGTTGTTACGGTATGTTACGAGATGTTACGTCATGTAACGACCTGTTACGGGATGTTACGACTTTTTACGGTATGTAACAAGATGTTACGGAATGTTACGAAATGTTAAGGCATGTTACGAGAAACACCTCGTAACATTCCGTTGTTACGGAATGATACGAGATGTTACGGCATGTTACGAGATGTTACGTAATGTTACAACCTGTTACGGAATGTTATGACCTATTACGGGATGGTACGTCATGTTACGAATTGTTACGTCATGTTACGAGATGTTACGACTTTTTACGGTATGTTACGAGATGTTACGAAATGATACGAGATGTGAAGACATGTTACGGAAAGTTACGACCTGTAACGGGATTTTACGATTTTTTACGGTATGTTATACGAGATGTAACGAATAAACTTCGGAGGAGATGGAAAATGACCTCATTTTATAGGTAAATTAATTCTCTACGAACGCCCTATTGACCACTTTTTTCAATAACCTACCGTTTCGAAAATATATCGAATGAACTTGGGGGGAGATGGAAAAATGACATTTTTTCATCTATTAATGAAAATAAATCGGCCTCTGTTCATCCGATCAGAATGATTAATACCTCATTATATAAGTAAATTAATTCTCTACAAACGTCTTCTTGACCTCTTTCTTTCATAACCTACCGTTTTGAAAATATATCGAATAAACTTGGGAGGAGATGGAAAATGACATTTTTTTATTTATAAATGAAAATAAATCGGTCTCTGTTCATCCGATCAGAACGATTAATACCTCATTATATAGGTAAATTAATTCTTTACAAGCCCACTTTTTTCCATAACCTACCGTTTTGAAAATATATCGAATAAACTTGGGAGGAGATGAAAAATGACATTTTTTCATCTAATAATGAAAATAAATCGGTCTCTGTCATCCGATCTGAATGATAAATACCTCATTTTATAGGTAAATTAATTCTCTTCGAACGCTCTCTTGATCATTTTTTTCTATAACCCACCGTTTTGAAAATATATCGAATAAACTTGGGAGGAGATGGAAAAATGACATTTTTTCATCTATTAATGAAAATAAATCGGTCTCTGTTCATCCGATCAGAATGATTAATACCTCATTTTATAGGTGAATTAATTCTCTACAAACGCCCTAGTGACCACATTTTTCCATAAACCACCGTTTCGAAAATATATCGAATAAACTTGGGAGGAGATGGAAAAATGACATTTTTCATCTATTAATGAAAATAAATCGGTCTCTGTTCATCCGATCAAAATGATTAATACCTCATTTTATAGGTAAATTCATTCTCTACAAACGCCCTATTGACCACTTTTTTCCATAACCCACCGACTCGAAAATATATCGAATAAACTTGGGAGGAGATGGAAAATGATATTCTTTCATCTATTAATGAAAATAAATCGGTCTCTGTTCATCTGATCAGAATGACTAAGACTTCATTTTTTAGGTAAATTGATTCTCCACAAAAGCCCTATTGACACTTTTCTTTCCTCTTCACCTACCTACCGTTTTGAAGAGATGGAAAATGACATTTTTCATCTATTAATGGAAATAAATCGGTCTCTGATCATCCGATCATTTTTTAGGTAAATTAATAATCTACAAACGCCCTATAGACCACTTTTTTCCATAACCTACTGTTTTGAAAATATATCGAATGAACTTGGGAAGAGATGAAAAATGACATTTTTTCATCCATTAATGAAAATAAATCGGTTTCTGTTCATCCGATCAGAATGATTAATACCTCATTTCATAGGTAAATTAATTCTCTACGAACGCCCTATTGACCACTTTTTTCCATAACCCACCGTTTCGAAAATATATCGAAAATCGAAAATATATTAATCATTCTGATCGGATGAACAGAGACCGATTTATTTTCATTAATAGATGAAAAAATGTCATTTTTCCATCTCCTCCCAAGTTTATTCGATATATTTTCAAAACGGTAGGTTATGGAAAAAAGTGGTCAATAGGGCGTTTGTAAAGAATTAATTTACCTATAAAATGAGGTATTAATCATTCTGATCGGATGAACAGAGACCGATTCATTTTCATTAATAGATGAAAAAATGTCATTTTCCATCTCCTCCCAAGTTTATTCGATATATTTTCAAAACGGTGGGTTATGGAGAAAAGTGATTAATAGGGCGTTTGTAGAAAATTAATTTACCTATAAAATGAGGTATTAATCATTCTGATCCTATGAACAGAGACCGATTTATTCTCATTAATAGATGAAAAAATGTCATTTTTCCATCTCCTCCCAAGTTTATTCGATATATTTTCGAAACGGTGGGTTATGGAAAAAAGTGGTCAATGAGGCGTTTGTAGAGAATTAATTTACCTATAATATGAGGTATTAATTATTCTGATCGGATGAACAGAGACCGATTTATTTTCGATAATAGAAGAAAAAATGTCATTTTTCCATCTCCTCCCAAGTTTATTCGATATATTTTCAAAACGGTAGGTTATGGAAAAAAGTGGTCAATGGGGCGTTCGTAGAGAACTAATTTACCTATAAAATGAGGTATTAATCATTCTGATCGGATGAACAGAGACCGATTTATTTTCGATAATAGAAAAAAAAATGTCATTTTTCCATCTCCTCCCAAATTTATTCGATATATTTTCGAAACGTAGGGTTATGAAAAAAAGTGTTCTATAAGGCGTTTGTAGCGAATTAATTTACCTATAAAATGAGGTATTAATCATTCTGATCGGATGAACAGAGACCGATTTATTTTCATAAATAGATGAAATAATGTCATTTTTCCATCTCCTCCCAAGTTTATTCGATATATTTTCGAAACGGTGGGTTATGGAAAATAGTGGTCAATGAGGCGTTTGTAGAGAATTTATTTACCTATAAAATGAGGTATTAATCATGCTGATCGGATGAACAGAGACCGATTTATTTTCAATAATAGAAGAAAAAATGTCATTTTTCCATCTCCTCCCAAGTTTATTCGATATATTTTCAAAACGGTAGGTAATGGAAAAAAGTGGTCAATGGGGCGTTCGTAGAGAATTAATTTACCTATAAAATGAGGTATGAATCATTCTGATCGGATGAACAGAGACCGATTCATTTTCATTAATAGATGAAAAAATGTCATTTTTCCATCTCCTCCCAAGTTTATTCGATATCTTTTCAAAACGGTAGGTTATGGAAAAAAGTGGTCAACAGGACGTTTGTAGAGAATTAATTTACCTATAAAATGAGGTATAAATCATTCTGATCGGATGAACAGAGACCGATTTATTTTCATTAATAGATGAAAAAATGTCATTTTTCCATCTCCTCCCAAGTTTATTCGATATATTTTCGAAACGGTGGGTTATGGAAAAAAGTGGTCAATAAGGCGTTTGTAGAGAATTAATTTACTTATAATATGAGGTATTAATCATTCTGATCGGATGAACAGAGACCGATTTATTTTCGATAATAGAAGAAAAAATGTCATTTTTCCATCTCCTCCCAAGTTTATTCGATATATTTTCGAAACGGTGGGTTATGGAAAAAAGTGGTCATTAAGGCGTTTGTAGAGAATTAATTTACTTATAATATGAGGTATTAATCATTCTGATCGCATGAACAGAGACCGATTTATTTTCGATAATAGAAGAAAAAATGTCATTTTTTCCATCTCCTCCCAAGTTTATTCGATATATTTTCAAAACGGTAGGTTATGGAAAAAAGTGGTCAAAAGGGCGTTTGTAGAGAATTAATTTATCTATAAAATGAGGTATTAATCATTCTGATCGGATGAACAGAGACCGATTTATTCTCATTAATAGATGAATAAATGTCATTTTTCCATCTCCTCCCAAGTTTATTCGATATATTTTCGAAACGGTGGGTTATGGAAAAAAGTGGTCAATAAGGCGTTTGTAGAGAATTAATTTACCTATAAAATGAGGTATTAATCATTCTGATCGTATGAACAGAGACCGATTTATTTTCATTAATAGATGAAAAAATGTCATTTTTCCATCTCCTCCCAAGTTTATTCGATATATTTTCAAAACGGTAGGTTATGGAAAAAAGTGGTCAATAGGGCGTTTGTAGAGAATTAATTTACCTATAAAATGAGGTATTAATCATTCTGATCGGATGAACAGAGACCGATTTATTTTCATTAATAGATGAAAAATGTCATTTTTCCATCTCCTCCAAGTTTATTCGATATATTTTCAAACGGTAGGTTATGAAAAAAGTGGTCAATGGGCGTTTTGTAGAGAATTAATTTACCTATAAATGAGGTATTAATCATTCTGATCGGATGAACAGAGACCGATTTATTTTCATTAATAGATGAAAAAATGTCATTTTTTCATCTCCTCTCAAGTTTATTCGATATATTTTCAAAACGGTAGGTTAAAAATGGTCAATGGTGGGTGGGCGTTTGTAGAGAATTAATTTACCTATAAAATGAGGTATTAATCATTCTGATCGGATGAACAGAGACCGATTTATTTTCATTAATAGATGAAAAAATGTCATTTTTCCATCTCCTCCCAAGTTTATTCGATATATTTTCAAAACGGTAGGTTATGGAAAAAAGTGGTCAATGGGGCGTTTGTAGAGAATTAATTTACCTATAAAATGAGGTATCAATCATTCTGATCGGATGAACAGAGACCGATTTATTTTCATTAATAGATGAAAAAATGTCATTTTTCCATCTCCTCCCAAGTTTATTCGATATATTTTCGAAACGGTGGGTTATGGAAAAAAGTGGTCAATAAGCGTTTGTAGAGAATTAATTTACCTATAATATGAGGTATTAATCATTCTGATCGGATGAACAGAGACCGATTTATTTTCATTAATAGATGAAAAAATGTCATTTTTTAATCTCCTCCCAAGTTTATTCGATATATTTTCAAAACGGTAGGTTATGGAAAAAAGTGGTCAATAGGGCGTTTGTAAAGAATTAATTTACCTATAAAATGAGGTATTAATCATTCTGCTCGGATGAACAGAGACCGATTCATTTTCATTAATAGATGAAAAAATGTCATTTTCCATCTCCTCCCAAGTTTATTCGATATATTTTCAAAACGGTGGGTTATGGAGAAAAGTGATCAATAGGGCGTTTGTAGAGAATTAATTTACCTATAAAATGAGGTATGAATCATTCTGATCGGATGAACAGAGACCGATTATTTTCATTAATAGATGAAAAAATGTCATTTTTCCATCTCCTCCCAAGTTTATTCGATATATTTTCGAAACGGTGGGTTATGGAAAAAAGTGGTCATTAAGGCGTTTGTAGAGAATTAATTTACTTATAATATGAGGTATTAATCATTCTGATCGCATGAACAGAGACCGATTTATTTTCGATAATAGAAGAAAAAATGTCATTTTTTCCATCTCCTCCCAAGTTTATTCGATATATTTTCAAAACGGTAGGTTATGGAAAAAAGTGGTCAATAGGGCGTTCGTAGAGAACTAATTTACCTATAAAATGAGGTATTAATCATTCTGATCGGATAAACAGAGACCGATTTATTTTCGATAATAGAAGAAAAAATGTCATTTTTCCATCTCCTCCCAAGTTTATTCGATATATTTTCGAAACGTAGGGTTATGAAAAAAAATGTTCTATAGGGCGTTTGTAGCGAATTAATTTACCCATAAAATGAGGTATTAGTCATTCTGATCGGATGAACAGAGACCGATTTATTTTCATAAATAGATGAAATAATGTCATTTTTCCATCTCCTCCCAAGTTTATTCGATATATTTTCGAAACGGTGGGTTATGGAAAATAGTGGTCAATGAGGCGTTTGTAGAGAATTAATTTACCTATAAAATGAGGTATTAATCATGCTGATCGGATGAACAGAGACCGATTTATTTTCAATAATAGAAGAAAAAATGTCATTTTTCCATCTCCTCCCAAGTTTGTTCGATATATTTTCAAAACGGTAGGTTATGGAAAAAAGTGGTCAATAGGGCGTTTCGTAGAGAATTAATTTACCTAAAATGAGGTATGAATTATTCTGATCGGATGAACAGAGACCGATTTATTTTCATTAATAGATGAAAAAATGTCATTTTTCCATCTCCTCTCCTCCCAGTTTATTCGATATATTTTCAAAACGGTAGGTTATGGAAAAAGTGGTCAATAGGCGTTTTGTAGAGAATTAATTTACCTATAAAATGAGGTATAAATTATTCTGATCGGATGAACAGAGACCGATTTATTTTCATTAATAGATGAAAAAATGTCATTTTTCCATCTCCTCCCAAGTTTATTCGATATATTTTCGAAACGGTAGGTTATGGAAAAAAGTGGTCAACAGGGCGTTTGTAGAGAATTAATTTACCTATAAAATGAGGTATAAATTATTTTGATCGGATGAACAGAGACCGATTTATTTTCATTAATAGATGAAAAAATGTCATTTTTCCATCTCCTCCCAAGTTTATTCGATATATTTTCGAAACGGTAGGTTATGGAAAAAAGTGGTCCATTGAGCGTTTGTAGAGAATTAATTTACCTATAAAATGAGGTATTAATCATTCTGACCGGATGAACAGAGACCGATTTATTTTCATTAATAGATGAAAAAATGTCATTTTCCATCTCCTCCCAAGTTTATTCGATATATTTTCAAAACGGTAGGTTATGGAGAAAAGTGGTCGATAAAGCTTTTGTAGAGAATCAATTTACCTAAAAAATGAGGTATTCATCATTCTGATCAGATGAACAGAGACCGATTCATTTTCATTAATAGATGAAAAATATCATTTTCCATCTCCTCCCAAGTTTATTCGATATATTTCGAAAGGGTGGGTTTATGGAAAAAAGTGATCAATAGGCGTTTGTAGAGAATTAAGTTACCTATAAAATGAGGTATTAATCATTCTGATCGTATGAACAGAGACCGATTTATTTTCAAAACGGTAGGTTATGGAAGAAAGTGGTCAATAGGGCGTTTGTAGAGAATTAATTTACCTATAAATGAGGTATTAATCATTCTGATCAGATGAACAGAGACCGATTTATTTTCATTAATAGATGAAAAATGTCATTTTTCCATCTCCTCCCAAGTTTATTCGATATATTTTCGAAACGGTGGGTTATGGAAAAAAGTGGTCAATGAGGCGTTTGTAGAGAATTAATTTACCTATAATATGAGGTATTAATCATTCTGATCGGATGAACAGAGACCGATTTATTTTCGATAATAGAAGAAAAAATGTCATTTTTCCATCTCCTCCCAAGTTTATTCGATATATTTTCGAAACGGTGGGTTATGGAAAAAAGTGGTCAATCAGGCGTTTGTAGAGAATTAATTTACCTATAATATGAGGTATTAATCATTCTGATCGGATGAACAGAAACCGATTTATTTTCATTAATAGATGAAAAAATGTCATTTTTCCATCTCCTCCCAAGTTTATTCGATATATTTTCAAAACGGTAGGTTATGGAAAAAAGTGGTCAATAGGGCGTTTGTAGAGAATTAATTTACCTATAAAATGAGGTATTAATCATTCTGATGGGATGAACAGAGACCGATTCATTTTCATAAATAGATGAAAAAATGTCATTTTCCATCTCCACCCAAGTTTATTCGATATATTTTCAAAACGGTGGGTTATGGAAAAAAGTGATCAATAGGGCGTTTGTAGAGAATTAATTAACCTATAAAATGAGGTATTAATCATTCTGATCGTATGAACAGAGACCGATTTATTTTCATTAATAGATGAAAAAATGTCATTTTTCCATCTCCTCCCAAGTTTATTCGATATATTTTCAAAACGGTAGGTTATGGAAAAAAGTGGTCAATAGGGCGTTCGTAGAGAACTAATTTACCTATAAAATGAGGTATTAATCATTCTGATCGGATGAACAGAGACCGATTTGTTTTCGATAATAGAAGAAAAAATGTCATTTTTCCATCTCCTCCCAAGTTTATTCGATATATTTTCGAAACGTAGGGTTATGGAAAAAAGTGTTCTATAGGGCGTTTGTAGCGAATTAATTTACCTATAAAATGAGGTATTAATCATTCTGATCGGATGAACAGAGACCGATTTATTTTCATAAATAGATGAAATAATGTCATTTTTCCATCTCCTCCCAAGTTTATTCGATATATTTTCGAAACGGTGGGTTATGGAAAATAGTGGTCAATGAGGCGTTTGTAGAGAATTAATTTACCTATAAAATGAGGTATTAATCATTCTGATCGGATGAACAGAGACCGATTCATTTTCAATAATAGAAGAAAAAATGTCATTTTTCCATCTCCTCCCAAGTTTATTCGATATATTTTCAAAACGGTAGGTTATGGAAAAAAGTGGTCAATAGGGCGTTCGTAGAGAATTAATTTACCTATAAAATGAGGTATGAATCATTCTGATCGGATGAACAGAGACTGATTTATTTTCATTAATAGATGAAAAAATGTCATTTTCCATCCCCTCCCAAGTTTATTCGATATATTTTCGAAACGATGGGTTATGGAAGAAAAAGGTCAATGAGGCGTTTGTAGAGAATTAATTTACCTATAATATGAGGTATTAATCATTCTGATCGAATGAACAGAGACCGATTTATTTTCGATAATAGAAGAAAAAATGTCATTTTCCGTCTCCTCCCAAGTTTATTCGATATATTTTCAAAACGGTAGGTTATGGAAAAAAGTGGTCGATTGAGCGTTTGTAGAGAATTAATTTACCTATAAAATTAGGTATTAATCATTCTGACCGGATGAACAGAGACCGATTTATTTTCATTAATAGATGAAAAAATGTCATTTTCCATCTCCTCCCAAGTTTATTCGATATATTTTCAAAACGGTAGGTTATGGAGAAAAGTGGTCGATAAAGCTTTTGTAGAGAATCAATTTACCTAAAAAATGAGGTATTAATCATTCTGATCAGATGAACAGAGACCGATTCATTTTCATTAATAGATGAAAAAATATCATTTTCCATCTCCTCCCAAGTTCGATATATTTTCGAAACGGTGGGTTATGGAAAAAAGTGATCAATAGGGCGTTTGTAGAGAATTAATTTACCTATAAAATGAGGTATTAATCATTCTGATCGTATGAACAGAGACCGATTTATTTTCATTAATAGATGAAAAAATGTCATTTTTCCATCTCCTCCCAAGTTTATTCGATATATTTTCAAAACGGTGGGTTATGGAAAAAAGTGGTCAATAGGGCGTTTGTAGAGAATTAATTTACCTATAAAATGAGGTATAATCATTCTGATCGGATGAACAGAGACCGATTTATTTTCATTAATAGATGAAAAAATGTCATTTTTCCATCTCCTCCCAAGTTTATTCGATATATTTTCGAAACGGTGGGTTATGGAAAAAAGTGGTCAATAAGGCGTTTGTAGAGAATTAATTTACCTATAATATGAGGTATTAATCATTCTGATCGGATGAACAGAGACCGATTTATTTTCGATAATAGAAGAAAAAATGTCATTTTTCCATCTCCTCCCAAGTTTATTCGATATATTTTCGAAACGGTGGGTTATGGAAAAAAGTGGTCAATCAGGCGTTTGTAGAGAATTAATTTACCTATAATATGAGGTATTAATCATTCTGATCGGATGAACAGAAACCGATTTATTTTCATTAATAGATGAAAAAATGTCATTTTTCCATCTCCTAACAAGTTTATTCGATATATTTTCAAAACGGTAGGTTATGGAAAAAAGTGGTCAATAGGGCGTTTGTAGAGAATTAATTTACCTATAAAATGAGGTATTAATCATTCTGATCGGATGAACAGAGACCGATTTATTTTCATTAATAGATGAAAAATGTCATTTTTCCACCTCCTTCCAAGTTTATTCGATATATTTTCGAAACGGTGGGTTATGGAAAAAAGTGGTCAATAAGGCGTTTGTAGAGAATTAATTTACCTATAAAATGAGGTAATAATCATTCTGATCGTATGAACAGAGACCGATTTATTTTCATTAATAGATAAAAAAATGTCATTTTTCCATCTCCTCCCAAGTTTATTCGATATATTTTCAAAACGGTAGGTTATGGAGAAAAGTGGTCGATTGGGCGTTTGTAGAGAATTAATTTACCTATAAAATGAGGTATTAGTCATTCTGATCGGATGAACAGAGACCGATTTATTTTCATTAATAGATGAAAAAATGTCATTTTTCCATCTCGTCCCAAGTTTATTCGATATATTCTCGAAACGGCGGGTTATGGAAAAAAGTGGTCAATAAGGCGTTTGTAGAGAATTAATTTACCTATAATATGAGGTATTAATCATTCTGATCGGATGAACAGAGACCGATTTATTTTCGATAATATAAGAAAAAATGTAATTTTTCCATCTATTCCCAAGTTTATTCGATATATTTTCGAAACGGTGGGTTATGGAAAAAAGTGGTCAATGAGGCGTTTGTAGAGAATTAATTTACTTTAAATTTGAGGTATTAGTCATTCTGATCGGATGAACAGAGACCGATTTATTTTCATTAATAGATGAAAAAATGTCATTTTTCCATCTCCTCCCAAGTTTATTCGATATATTTTCAAAACGGTAGGTTATGGAAAAAAGTGGTAAATGGGGCGTTTGTAGAGAATTAATTTACCTATAAAATGAGGTATTAATCATTCTGATCGGATGAACAGAGACCGATTTATTTTCGATAATATAAGAAAAAATGTCATTTTTCCATCTCCTCCCAAGTTTATTCGATATATTTTCGAAACGGTGGGTTATGGAAAAAAGTGGTCAATAAGGCGTTTATAGAGAATTGATTTACCTATAATATGAGGTATTAATCATTCTGATCGGATGAACAGAGACCGATTTATTTTCGATAATAGAAGAAAAAATGTCATTTTCCGTCTCCTCCCAAGTTTATTCGATATATTTTCAAAACGGTAGGTTATGGAAAAAAGTGGTCGATTGAGCGTTTGTAGAGAATTAATTTACCTATAAAATGAGGTATTAATTATTCTGATCGGATGAACAGAGACCGATTTATTTTCATTAATAGATGAAAAAATGTCATTTTCCATCTCCTCCCAAGTTTATTCGATATATTTTCAAAACGGTAGGTTATGGAGAAAAGTGGTCGATAAAACTTTTGTAGAGAATCAATTTACCTAAAAATGAGGTATTAATCATTCTGATCAGATGAACAGAGACCGATTCATTTTCATTAATAGATGAAAAAATATCATTTTCCATCTCCTCCCAAGTTTATTCGATACTAGCAGACCCAACAGACGTTGTTCTGTATACACAAAAATTCATTCAATTCGATCGAGCCGTTTAGTTGCAGAGTAGATGAATAACCTGAATAACGACTTCAGCGCCATCTGTTGATCTGATTTGTGGTCATAAACATACGGGCATAGGTAATCCAAAATACATTCATATACAAAACATCCCTCACACTTCGGTACCTTCTCCTACCCGCCTAGTGCCTACCTCGGAGATATTTTGGTGCGATTTCATCTTCAACCTGCCAAATCTTTTGATGTATTGATCATAATTGAATGATGTAAGAGGCAATTTCGTTCTGAATTAAATACTGGGTATGAACGACGTATTTAATTGGATAAGGATCAATAGCGTATCCATAAAAAATACTCCCAAATAATGCATAATTTTGAGAAACCTTTCAAAGGTAATACCGAGTAAACCTTGAAAGATAGATATATGCTATCGCGGACTTTTTTGTAGAACTATTGAAGAGGTACATTTTCGTCATACATTGTTTTCATGTACGTCTTACGGTTTTTGCAGCGCACCTGAAAATAGCTGATTATGGCTGATTTTGGTACTCATATTTATTATCATTGAAGTTATAGTAGGTTTCCTCAATTTCTCGGGTGAAAAGTATAGCCTATGTTACAGGGATAGTGTAGCATTCTAAGGGTGAAATAATTATTGAAATCTCTATTAGCTTATGAGTTAACTCGTATCAAACCCTCCAACCCACAAACATACAAATCTTTCCTCTTTATAATATAAGTATAAGTAATATTAGTAGATATAGATCAATTCTCTACAAACGCCCTATTGACCACTTTTTTCTATAACCTATCGTTTTGAAAATATCTCGAATAAACTTTGGAGGAGATGGAAAATAACATTTTTTCATCTTCTAATGAAATAAATCGGTCTGTGCTCATTCGATCAGGACGATTGATACCTCATTTAATGGGTTAATTAATTCTCTACAAACGCCCTATTGACCACTTTTTTCTAAAACCTACCGTTTTGAGCAGAATCCATACCAACTTAAGACACCGGGATCTGAATAAGAAGATCAGTTTTCAGAATATGAAGAAAAAAATGGATAAAAAACTTTCCAAATTCACGAATTATAAATGACATTCATAGAAATTTCCTAAACATGATAAACATATTTTCATTTATTCGAAGTTTTTAAATGAAACTTGAATAATTTATTCTCTATTAACAAATACTCGTAAATACTTAGCACTAACATCCATATTTATACAACTTCATTGATATATTCCAGGATCAACAAAAAAAAACATCGAAGATATTTCATTTGAAATAGTAAGTTGATTGCATTTTCAATGAAACTTGCGATTAATTGCATTATTCCAATTTCCAATCATTCCCTCGAGTTCTAACACTTCCATTCCGCAAATGCAATGGAAATTCTCCGCAGTGACATCACATCTCGATGCTCCTCGGCATACCGGTGTGTATCGTGCTCGGAGACGCAATTCGATAATGGTGCGATTTCATCTTCAACCTGCCATATCTTTTGATGTATTCATCATAATTGAATGATGTAAAAGGCAATTTCGTTCTATATTAAATACTGGGTATGAAGGACGTATTTAATTGGATAAAGATCAATAGCGTATTCATAAAAAAATACTCCCAAATAATGCATAATTTTGAGAAACTTTCGGAAAACTTTAAAAGGTGATACCGAGTAAACCTTGAAAGATAGATATATGCTATCGCGGACTTTTTTGTAGAACTATTGAAGAGGTACATTTCCGTCATACATTATTTCCACGTACGTCTTACGGTTTTCGCAGCGCACCTGAAAATAGCTGATTTTGGTACTCATATTTATTATCATTGAAGTTATAGTAGGTTTCCCGAATTTTCTCGGATGAAAAGTATAGCCTATGTTACTCAAGAATAATGTAGCTTTCTAAGGGTGAAAGAATTATTGAAATCGGTCCAGTAGCTTATGAGTGATGTCATATCAACGCCACAAACACACCAAACACACAAACACACAAAAACACACAAACATACAAATCTTTCCTCTTTATAATATTAGTATAGATATTTTCGAAACGGTGGGTTATGGAAAAAAGTGATCAATAGGGCGTTTGTAGAGAATTAATTTACCTATAAAATGAGGTATTAATCATTCTGATCGTATGAACAGAGACCGATTTATTTTCATTAATAGATGAAAAAATGTCATTTTTCCATCTCCTCCCAAGTTTATTCGATATATTTTCAAAACGGTAGGTTATGGAAAGAAGTGGTCAATAGGGCGTTTGTAGAGAATTATATTACCTATAAAATGAGGTATTAATCATTCTGATCGGATGAACAGAGACCGATTTATTTTCATTAATAGATGAAAAAATGTCATTTTTCCATCTCCTCCCAAGTTTATTCGATATATTTTCGAAACGGTGGGTTATGGAAAAAAGTGGTCAATAGGGCGTTTGTAGAGAATTAATTTACCTATAATATGAGGTATTAATCATTCTGATCGGATGAACAGAGACCGATTTATTTTCGATAATAGAAGAAAAAATGTCATTTTTCCATCTCCTCCCAAGTTTATTCGATATATTTTCGAAACGGTGGGTTATGGAAAAAAGTGGTCAAACAAGCGTTTGTAGAGAATTAATTTACCTATAATATGAGGTATTAATCATTCTGATCGGATGAACAGAAACCGATTTATTTTCATTAATAGATGAAAAAATGTCATTTTTCCATCTCCTCCCAAGTTTATTCGATATATTTTCAAAACGGTAGGTTATGGAAAAAGTGGTCAATAGGGCGTTTGTAGAGAATTATTTACCTATAAAATGAGGTATTAATCATTCTGATCGGATGAACAGAGACCGATTTATTTTCATTAATAGATGAAAAAATGTCATTTTTCCATCTCCTCCCAAGTTTATTCGATATATTTCGAAACGGTGGGTTATGGAAAAAGTGGTCTAAGGCGTTTGTAGAGAATTAATTTACCTATAAAATGAGGTATTAATCATTCTGATCGGATGAACAGAGACCGATTTATTTTCATTAATAGATGAAAAAATGTCTTTTTCCATCTCCTCCCAAGTTTATTCGATATATTTTCAAAACGGTAGGTTATGGAAAAAAGTGGTCAATAAGGCGTTTGTAGAGAATTAATTTACCTATAATATGAGGTATTAATCATTCTGATCGGATGAACAGAGACCGATTTATTTTCGATAATATAAGAAAAAATGTCATTTTCCATTCCTCCCAAGTTTATTCGATATATTTTCGAAACGGTGGGTTATGGAAAAAAGTGGTCAATAAGGCGTTGTAGAGAATTAATTACCTATAATATGAGGTATTAATCATTCTGATCGGATGAACAGAGACCGATTTATTTTCATAATAGATGAAAAAATGTCATTTTTCCATCTCCTCCCAAGTTTATTCGATATATTTCAAACGGTAGGTTATGGAAAAAATGGTCAATGGGGCGTTTGTAGAGAATTAATTTACCTATAATATGAGGTATTAATCATTCTGATCGGATGAACAGAGACCGATTTATTTTCATTAATAGATGAAAAAATGTCATTTTCCATCTCCTCCCAAGTTTATTCGATATATTCAAAACGGTGGGTTATGGAAAAAGTGGTCATAGGGCGTTTGTAGAGAATTAATTTACCTATAAAATGAGGTATTAAACATTCTGATCGGATGAACAGAGACCGATTTATTTTCATTAATAGATGAAAAAATGTCATTTTCCATCTCCTCCCAAGTTTATTCGATATATTTTCAAAACGGTGGGTTATGGAAAAAAGTGGTCAATAGGGCGTTTGTAGAGAATTAATTTACCTATAAAATGAGGTATTAATCATTCTGATCGGATGAACAGAGACCGATTTATTTTCATTAATAGATGAAAAAATGTCATTTTCCATCTCCTCCCAAGTTTATTCGATATATTTTCAAAACGGTGGGTTATGGAAAAAAGTGATCAATAGGGCGTTTGTAGAGAATTAATTTACCTATAAAATGAGGTATTAATCATTCTGATCGTATGAACAGAGACCGATTTATTTTCATTAATAGATGAAAAAATGTCATTTTCCATCTCCTCCCAAGTTTATTCGATATATTTCCGAAACGGTGGGTTATGGAAAAAAGTGGTCAATGGGACGTTTGTAGAGAATTAATTTACCTATAATATGAGGTATTAGTCATTCTTATCGGATGAACAGAGACCGATTTATTTTCGATAATAGAAGAAAAAATGTCATTTTTCCATCTCCTCCCAAGTTTATTCGATATATTTTCAAAACGGTAGGTTATGGAAAAAAGTGGTCAATAGGGCGTTCGTAGAGAACTAATTTACCTATAAAATGAGGTATTAATCATTCTGATCGGATGAACAGAGACCGATTTATTTTCATTAATAGATGAAAAAATGTCATTTTCCATCTCCTCCCAAGTTTATTCGATATATTTTCGAAACGGTAGGGTTATGGAAAAAAGTGGTCATTGAGCGTTTGTAGAAAATTAATTTACCTATAAAATGAGGTATTAATCATTCTGATCGGATGAACAGAGACCGATTTATTTTCATAATAGATGAAAAAATGTCATTTTCCATCTCCTCCCAAGTTTATTCGATATATTTTCAAACGGTAGGTTATGGAAAAAAGTGGTCGATTAAGGCTTTTGTAGAGAATTAATTTACCTATAAAATGAGGTATTAATCATTCTGATCGGATGAACAGAGACCGATTTATTTTCATTAATAGATGAAAAAATGTCATTTTTCCATCTCCTCCCAAGTTTATTCGATATATTTTCAAAACGGTAGGTTATGGAAAAAAGTGGTCAATAGGCGTTGTAGAGAATTAATTTACCTATAAAATGAGGTATATAATCATTCTGATCGGATGAACAGAGACCGATTTATTTTCATTAATAGATGAAAAAATGTCATTTTCCATCTCCTCCCAAGTTTATTCGATATATTTCAAAACGGTAGGTTATGGAAAAAAGTGGTCAATAGGGCGTTTTGTAGAGAATTAATTTACCTATAAAATGAGGTATTAATCATTCTGATCGGATGAACAGAGACCGATTTATTTTCATTAATAGATGAAAAAATGTCATTTTTCCATCTCCTCCCAAGTTTATTCGATATATTTTCAAAACGGTAGGTTATGGAAAAAAGTGGTCAACAGGGCGTTTGTAGAGAATTAATTTACCTATAAAATGAGGTATGAATCATTCTGATTGGATGAACAGAGACCGATTATTTTCATTAGGTAATAGATGAAAAAATGTCATTTTTCCATCTCCTCCCAAGTTTATTCGATATATTTTCGAAACGGTGGGTTATGGAAAAAAGTGGTCATTAAGGCGTTTGTAGAGAATTAATTTACTTATAATATGAGGTATTAATCATTCTGATCGGATGAACAGAGACCGATTTATTTTCATTAATAGATGAAAAAATGTCATTTTTCCATCTCCTCCCAAGTTTATTCGATATATTTTCAAAACGGTGGGTTATGGAAAAAAGTGGTCAATAGGGCGTTTGTAGAGAATTAATTTACCTATAAAATGAGGTATTAATCATTCTGATCGGATGAACAGAGACCGATTTATTTTCATTAATAGATGAAAAAATGTCATTTTTCCATCTCCTCCCAAGTTTATTCGATATATTTTCGAAACGGTGGGTTATGGAAAAAAGTGGTCAATAGGCGTTTGTAGAGAATTAATTTACCTATAAATGAGGTATTAATCATTCTGATCGGATGAACAGAGACCGATTTATTTTCATTAATAGATGAAAAAATGTCATTTTCCATCTCCTCCCAAGTTTATTCGATATATTTTCAAACGGTGGGTTATGGAAAAAAGTGGTCAATAGGGCGTTGTAGAGAATTAATTTACCTATAAATGAGGTATTAATCATTCTGATCGGTGAACAGAGACCGAATTTATTTTCATAATAGATGAAAAAATGTCATTTTTCCATCTCCCCCAAGTTTATTCGATATATTTTCGAAACGGTGGGTTATGGAAAAAAGTGGTCAAGGGCGTTTGTAGAGAATTAATTTACCTATAAAATGAGGTATTAATCATTCTGATCGGATGAACAGAGACCGATTTATTTTCATTAATAGATGAAAAAATGTCATTTTTCCATCTCCTCCCAAGTTTATTCGATATATTTTCGAAACGGTGGGTTATGGAAAAAGTGGTCAATCAGGCGTTTGTAGAGAATTAATTTACCTATAATATGAGGTATTAATCATTCTGATCGGATGAACAGAAACCGATTTATTTTCATTAATAGATGAAAAAATGTCATTTTCCATCTCCTCCCAAGTTTATTCGATATATTTTCAAAACGGTAGGTTATGGAAAAAAGTGGTCAATAGGGCGTTTGTAGAGAATTAATTTACCTATAAAATGAGGTATTAATCATTCTGATCGGATGAACAGAGACCGATTTATTTTCATAAATAGATGAAAAAATGTCATTTTCCATCTCTTCCCAAGTTTATTCGATATATTCTCAAAACGGATGATTATGAAAAAAAGTGGTCAATAAGGCGTTTGCAGAGAATTTACCTATAAAATGAGGTATTAATCATTTCGATCGGATGAACAGAGACCGATTTGTTTTCATTAATAGATGAAAAAATGTCATTTTTCCATCTCCTCCCAAGTTTATTCGATATATTTTCAAAACGGTAGGTTATGGAAAAAAGTGGTCAATAGGGCGTTCGTAGAGAGAATTAATTTACCTATAAAATGAGGTATATCATTCTGATCGGATGAACAGAGACCGATTTATTTTCATAATAGATGAAAAAATGTCATTTTTCCATCTCCTCCCAAGTTTATTCGATATATTTTCGAACGGTAGGTTATGGAAAAAAGTGGTCAATAGGCGTTTGTAGAGAATTAATTTACCTATAAAATGAGGTGGTATAATCATTCTGATGGAGATGAACAGAGACCGATTTATTTTCATAATAGAGAAAAAATGTCATTTTCCATCTCCTCCCAAGTTTATTCGATATATTTTCGAAACGGTGGGTATGGAAAAAAGTGGTCAATGAGGCGTTTGTAGAGAATTAATTTACCTATAAAATGAGGTATTAATCATTCTGATCGGATGAACAGAGACCGATTTATTTTCATAATAGAAGAAAAAATGTCATTTTCCATCTCCTCCCAAGTTTATTCGATATATTTCAAAACGGTAGGTTATGGAAAAAGTGGTCGATTGAGCGTTTGTAGAGAATTAATTTACCTATAAAATGAGGTATTAATCATTCTGATCGGATGAACAGAGACCGATTTATTTTCATTAATAGATGAAAAAATGTCATTTTCCATCTCCTCCCAAGTTTATTCGATATATTTTCGAAACGGTAGGTTATGGAAAAAAGTGGTCAATGAGGCGTTTGTAGAGAATTAATTTACCTATAAAATGAGGTATTAATCATTCTGATCGGATGAACAGAGACCGATTTATTTTCATTAATAGATGAAAAAATGTCATTTTCCATCTCCTCCCAAGTTTATTCGATATATTTTCGAAACGGTGGGTTATGGAAAAAAGTGGTCAATAGGGCGTTTGTAGAGAATTAATTTACCTATAAAATGAGGTATGAATCATTCTGATCGGATGAACAGAGACCGATTATTTTCATTAATAGATGAAAAAATGTCATTTTTCCATCTCCTCCCAAGTTTATTCGATATATTTTCGAAACGGTGGGTTATGGAAAAAAGTGGTCAATAAGGCGTTTGTAGAGAATTAATTTACCTATAATATGAGGTATTAATCATTCTGATCGGATGAACAGAGACCGATTTATTTTCGATAATAGAAGAAAAAATGTCATTTTTCCATCTCCTCCCAAGTTTATTCGATATATTTTCGAAACGGTGGGTTATGGAAAAAAGTGGTCAATCAGGCGTTTGTAGAGAATTAATTTACCTATAATATGAGGTATTAATCATTCTGATCGGATGAACAGAAACCGATTTATTTTCATTAATAGATGAAAAAATGTCATTTTTCCATCTCCTAACAAGTTTATTCGATATATTTTCAAAACGGTAGGTTATGGAAAAAAGTGGTCAATAGGGCGTTTGTAGAGAATTAATTTACCTATAAAATGAGGTATTAATCATTCTGATCGGATGAACAGAGACCGATTTATTTTCATTAATAGATGAAAAAATGTCATTTTTCCATCTCCTTCCAAGTTTATTCGATATATTTTCGAAACGGTGGGTTATGGAAAAAAGTGGTCAATAAGGCGTTTGTAGAGAATTAATTTACCTATAAAATGAGGTAATAATCATTCTGATCGTATGAACAGAGACCGATTTATTTTCATTAATAGATAAAAAAATGTCATTTTTCCATCTCCTCCCAAGTTTATTCGATATATTTTCAAAACGGTAGGTTATGGAAAGAAGTGGTCGATTGGGCGTTTGTAGAGAATTAATTTACCTATAAAATGAGGTATTAATCATTCTGATCGGATGAACAGAGACCGATTTATTTTCATTAATAGATGAAAAAATGTCATTTTTCCATCTCGTCCCAAGTTTATTCGATATATTCTCGAAACGGCGGGTTATGGAAAAAAGTGGTCAATAAGGCGTTTGTAGAGAATTAATTTACCTATAATATGAGGTATTAATCATTCTGATCGGATGAACAGAGACCGATTTATTTTCGATAATATAAGAAAAAATGTCATTTTTCCATCTATTCCCAAGTTTATTCGATATATTTTCGAAACGGTGGGTTATGGAAAAAAGTGGTCAATGAGGCGTTTGTAGAGAATTAATTTACCTATAATATGAGGTATTAATCATTCTGATCGGATGAACAGAGACCGATTTATTTTCATTAATAGATGAAAAAATGTCATTTTTCCATCTCCTCCCAAGTTTATTCGATATATTTTCAAAACGGTAGGTTATGGAAAAAAGTGGTAAATGGGGCGTTTGTAGAGAATTAATTTACCTATAAAATGAGGTATTAATCATTCTGATCGGATGAACAGAGACCGATTTATTTTCGATAATATAAGAAAAAATGTCATTTTTCCATCTCCTCCCAAGTTTATTCGATATATTTTCGAAACGGTGGGTTATGGAAAAAAGTGGTCAATAAGGCGTTTATAGAGAATTGATTTACCTATAATATGAGGTATTAATCATTCTGATCGGATGAACAGAGACCGATTTATTTTCGATAATAGAAGAAAAAATGTCATTTTCCGTCTCCTCCCAAGTTTATTCGATATATTTTCAAAACGGTAGGTTATGGAAAAAAGTGGTCGATTGAGCGTTTGTAGAGAATTAATTTACCTATAAAATGAGGTATTAATTATTCTGACCGGATGAACAGAGACCGATTTATTTTCATTAATAGATGAAAAAATGTCATTTTCCATCTCCTCCCAAGTTTATTCGATATATTTTCAAAACGGTAGGTTATGGAGAAAAGTGGTCGATAAAACTTTTGTAGAGAATCAATTTACCTAAAAAATGAGGTATTTATCATTCTGATCAGATGAACAGAGACCGATTCTTTTTCATTAATAGATGAAAAAATATCATTTTCCATCTCCTCCCAAGTTTATTCGATACTAGCAGACCCAACAGACGTTGTTCTGTATACACAAAAATTCATTCAATTCGATCGAGCCGTTTAGTTGCAGAGTAGATGAATAACCTGAATAACGACTTCAGCGCCATCTGTTGATCTGATTTGTGGTCATAAACATACGGGCATAGGTAATCCAAAATACATTCATATACAAAACATCCCTCACACTTCGGTACCTTCTCCTACCCGCCTAGTGCCTACCTCGGAGATATTTTGGTGCGATTTCATCTTCAACCTGCCAAATCTTTTGATGTATTGATCATAATTGAATGATGTAAGAGGCAATTTCGTTCTGAATTAAATACTGGGTATGAACGACGTATTTAATTGGATAAGGATCAATAGCGTATCCATAAAAAATACTCCCAAATAATGCATAATTTTGAGAAACCTTTCAAAGGTAATACCGAGTAAACCTTGAAAGATAGATATATGCTATCGCGGACTTTTTTGTAGAACTATTGAAGAGGTACATTTTCGTCATACATTGTTTTCATGTACGTCTTACGGTTTTTGCAGCGCACCTGAAAATAGCTGATTATGGCTGATTTTGGTACTCATATTTATTATCATTGAAGTTATAGTAGGTTTCCTCAATTTTCTCGGGTGAAAAGTATAGCCTATGTTACACAGGGATAGTGTAGCATTCTAAGGGTGAAATAATTATTGAAATCTCTATTAGCTTATGAGTTAACTCGTATCAAACCCTCCAACCCACAAACATACAAATCTTTCCTCTTTATAATATAAGTATAAGTAATATTAGTAGATATAGATCAATTCTCTACAAACGCCCTATTGACCACTTTTTTCTATAACCTATCGTTTTGAAAATATCTCGAATAAACTTTGGAGGAGATGGAAAATAACATTTTTTCATCTTCTAATGAAAATAAATCGGTCTGTGCTCATTCGATCAGGACGATTGATACCTCATTTAATGGGTTAATTAATTCTCTACAAACGCCCTATTGACCACTTTTTTCTAAAACCTACCGTTTTGAGCAGAATCCATACCAACTTAAGACACCGGGATCTGAATAAGAAGATCAGTTTTCAGAATATGAAGAAAAAAATGGATAAAAAACTTTCCAAATTCACGAATTATAAATGACATTCATAGAAATTTCCTAAACATGATAAACATATTTTCATTTATTCGAAGTTTTTAAATGAAACTTGAATAATTTATTCTCTATTAACAAATACTCGTAAATACTTAGCACTAACATCCATATTTATACAACTTCATTGATATATTCCAGGATCAACAAAAAAAAACATCGAAGATATTTCATTTGAAATAGTAAGTTGATTGCATTTTCAATGAAACTTGCGATTAATTGCATTATTCCAATTTCCAATCATTCCCTCGAGTTCTAACACTTCCATTCCGCAAATGCAATGGAAATTCTCCGCAGTGACATCACATCTCGATGCTCCTCGGCATACCGGTGTGTATCGTGCTCGGAGACGCAATTCGATAATGGTGCGATTTCATCTTCAACCTGCCATATCTTTTGATGTATTCATCATAATTGAATGATGTAAAAGGCAATTTCGTTCTATATTAAATACTGGGTATGAAGGACGTATTTAATTGGATAAAGATCAATAGCGTATTCATAAAAAAATACTCCCAAATAATGCATAATTTTGAGAAACTTTCGGAAAACTTTAAAAGGTGATACCGAGTAAACCTTGAAAGATAGATATATGCTATCGCGGACTTTTTTGTAGAACTATTGAAGAGGTACATTTCCGTCATACATTATTTCCACGTACGTCTTACGGTTTTCGCAGCGCACCTGAAAATAGCTGATTTTGGTACTCATATTTATTATCATTGAAGTTATAGTAGGTTTCCCGAATTTTCTCGGATGAAAAGTATAGCCTATGTTACTCAAGAATAATGTAGCTTTCTAAGGGTGAAAGAATTATTGAAATCGGTCCAGTAGCTTATGAGTGATGTCATATCAACGCCACAAACACACAAACACACAAACACACAAACACACAAACATACAAATCTTTCCTCTTTATAATATTAGTATAGATATTTTCGAAACGGTGGGTTATGGAAAAAAGTGATCAATAGGGCGTTTGTAGAGAATTAATTTACCTATAAAATGAGGTATTAATCATTCTGATCGTATGAACAGAGACCGATTTATTTTCATTAATAGATGAAAAAATGTCATTTTTCCATCTCCTCCCAAGTTTATTCGATATATTTTCAAAACGGTAGGTTATGGAAAGAAGTGGTCAATAGGGCGTTTGTAGAGAATTATTTTACCTATAAAATGAGGTATTAATCATTCTGATCGGATGAACAGAGACCGATTTATTTTCATTAATAGATGAAAAAATGTCATTTTTCCATCTCCTCCCAAGTTTATTCGATATATTTTCGAAACGGTGGGTTATGGAAAAAAGTGGTCAATAGGGCGTTTGTAGAGAATTAATTTACCTATAATATGAGGTATTAATCATTCTGATCGGATGAACAGAGACCGATTTATTTTCGATAATAGAAGAAAAAATGTCATTTTTCCATCTCCTCCCAAGTTTATTCGATATATTTTCGAAACGGTGGGTTATGGAAAAAAGTGGTCAATCAGGCGTTTGTAGAGAATTAATTTACCTATAATATGAGGTATTAATCATTCTGATCGGATGAACAGAAACCGATTTATTTTCATTAATAGATGAAAAAATGTCATTTTTCCATCTCCTCCCAAGTTTATTCGATATATTTTCAAAACGGTAGGTTATGGAAAAAAGTGGTCAATAGGGCGTTTGTAGAGAATTAATTTACCTATAAAATGAGGTATTAATCATTCTGATCGGATGAACAGAGACCGATTTATTTTCATTAATAGATGAAAAAATGTCATTTTTCCATCTCCTTCCAAGTTTATTCGATATATTTTCGAAACGGTGGGTTATGGAAAAAAGTGGTCAATAAGGCGTTTGTAGAGAATTAATTTACCTATAAAATGAGGTAATAATCATTCTGATCGTATGAACAGAGACCGATTTATTTTCATTAATAGATGAAAAAATGTCATTTTTCCATCTCCTCCCAAGTTTATTCGATATATTTTCAAAACGGTAGGTTATGGGAAGAAGTGGTCTACAGAACGTTTGTAGAGAATTAATTTACCTATAAAATGAGGTATTAATCATTCTGATCGGATGAACAGAGACCGATTTATTTTCATTAATAGATGAAAAAATGTCATTTTTCCATCTCGTCCCAAGTTTATTCGATATATTCTCGAAACGGCGGGTTATGGAAAAAAGTGGTCAATAAGGCGTTTGTAGAGAATTAATTTACCTATAATATGAGGTATTAATCATTCTGATCGGATGAACAGAGACCGATTTATTTTCGATAATATAAGAAAAAATGTCATTTTTCCATCTCCTCCCAAGTTTATTCGATATATTTTCGAAACGGTGGGTTATGGAAAAAAGTGGTCAATAAGGCGTTTGTAGAGAATTAATTTACCTATAATATGAGGTATTAATCATTCTGATCGGATGAACAGAGACCGATTTATTTTCATTAATAGATGAAAAAATGTCATTTTTCCATCTCCTCCCAAGTTTATTCGATATATTTTCAAAACGGTAGGTTATGGAAAAAAGTGGTAAATGGGGCGTTTGTAGAGAATTAATTTACCTATAAAATGAGGTATTAATCATTCTGATCGGATGAACAGAGACCGATTCATTTTCATTAATAGATGAAAAAATGTCATTTTCCATCTCCTCCCAAGTTTATTCGATATATTTTCAAAACGGTGGGTTATGGAAAAAAGTGATCAATAGGGCGTTTGTAGAGAATTAATTTACCTATAAAATGAGGTATTAATCATTCTGATCGTATGAACAGAGACCGATTTATTTTCATTAATAGATGAAAAAATGTCATTTTTCCATCTCCTCCCAAGTTTATTCGATATATTTTCAAAACGGTAGGTTATGGAAAAAAGTGGTCAATAGGGCGTTTGTAGAGAATTAGATTACCTATAAAATGAGGTATTAATTATTCATCTCCTTCCAAGTTTATTCGATATATTTTCGAAACGGTGGCTTATGGAAAAAAGTGGTCAATAAGGCGTTTGTAGAGAATTAATTTACCTATAAAATGAGGTATTAATCATTCTGATCGTATGAACAGAGACCGATTTATTTTCGATAATAGAAGAAAAAATGTCATTTTTTCCATCTCCTCCCAAGTTTATTCGATATATTTTCAAAACGGTAGGTTATGGAAAAAAGTGGTCGATTGAGCGTTTGTAGAGAATTAATTTACCTATAAAATGAGGTATTAATCATTCTGATCGGATGAACAGAGACCGATTTATTTTCATTAATAGATGAAAAAATGTCATTTTTCCATCTCCTCCCAAGTTTATTCGATATATTTTCAAAACGGTAGGTTATGGAAAAAAGTGGTCAATAAGGCTTTTGTAGAGAATTAATTTACCTAAAAAATGAGGTATTAATCATTCTGATCGGATGAACAGAGACCGATTTATTTTCATTAATAGATGAAAAAATGTCATTTTCCATCTCCTCCCAAGTTTATTCGATATATTTTCGAAACGGTGGGTTATGGAAAAAAGTGGTCAATAGGGCGTTTGTAGAGAATTAATTTACCTATAAAATGAGGTATTAATCATTCTGATCGTATGAACAGAGACCGATTTATTTTCATTAATAGATGAAAAAATGTCATTTTTCCATCTCCTCCCAAGTTTATTCGATATATTTTCAAAACGGTAGGTTATGGAAAAAAGTGGTCAATAGGGCGTTTGTAGAGAATTAATTTACCTATAAAATGAGGTATTAATCATTCTGATCGGATGAACAGAGACCGATTTATTTTCATTAATAGATGAAAAAATGTCATTTTTCCATCTCCTCCCAAGTTTATTCGATATATTTTCGAAACGGTGGGTTATGGAAAAAAGTGGTCAATAAGGCGTTTGTAGAGAATTAATTTACCTATAATATGAGGTATTAATCATTCTGATCGGATGAACAGAGACCGATTTATTTTCATAATAGATGAAAAAATGTCATTTTTCCATCTCCTCCCAAGTTTATTCGATATATTTTCGAAACGGTGGGTTATGGAAAAAAGTGGTCAATAAGGCGTTTGTAGAGAATTAATTTACCTATAATATGAGGTATTAATCATTCTGATCGGATGAACAGAGACCGATTTATTTTCATTAATAGATGAAAAAATGTCATTTTTCCATCTCCTCCCAAGTTTATTCGATATATTTTCAAAACGGTAGGTTATGGAAAAAAGTGGTCAATAGGGCGTTTGTAGAGAATTAATTTACCTATAAAATGAGGTATTAATCATTCTGATCGGATGAACAGAGACCGATTTATTTTCATTAATAGATGAAAAAATGTCATTTTTCCATCTCCTCCCAAGTTTATTCGATATATTTTCGAAACGGTGGGTTATGGAAAAAAGTGGTCAATAAGGCGTTTGTAGAGAATTAATTTACCTATAAAATGAGGTAAATCATTCTGATCGTATGAACAGAGACCGATTTATTTTCATTAATAGATGAAAAAATGTCATTTTTCCATCTCCTCCCAAGTTTATTCGATATATTTTCAAAACGGTAGGTTATGGAAAAAAGTGGTCAATAGGGCGTTTGTAGAGAATTAATTTACCTATAAAATGAGGTATTAATCATTCTGATCGGATGAACAGAGACCGATTTATTTTCATTAATAGATGAAAAAATGTCATTTTTCCATCTCCTCCCAAGTTTATTCGATATATTTCGAAACGGTGGGTTATGGAAAAAAGTGGTCAATAAGGCGTTTGTAGAGAATTAATTTACCTATAATATGAGGTATTAATCATTCTGATCGGATGAACAGAGACCGATTTATTTTCGATAATAGAAGAAAAAATGTCATTTTTCCATCTCCTCCCAAGTTTATTCGATATATTTTCAAAACGGTAGGTTATGGAAAAAAGTGGTCAATAGGGCGTTCGTAGAGAATTAATTAACCTATAAAATGAGGTATTAATCATTCTGATCGTATGAACAGAGACCGATTTATTTTCATTAATAGATGAAAAAATATCATTTTTCCATCTCCTCCCAAGTTTATTCGATATATTTTCAAAACGGTAGGTTATGGAAAAAAGTGGTCGATAGGGCGTTTGTAGAGAATTAATTTACCTATAAAATGAGGTATTAAATATTCTGATCGGATGAACAGAGACCGATTCATTTTCATTAATAGATGAAAAAATTTCATTTTCCATCTCCTCCCAAGTTTATTCGATATATTTTCAAAACGGTGGGTTATGGAAAAAAGTGATCAATAGGGCGTTTGTAGAGAATTAATTTACCTATAAAATGAGGTATTAATCATTCTGATCGTATGAACAGAGACCGATTTATTTTCATTAATAGATGAAAAAATGTCATTTTTCCATCTCCTCCCAAGTTTATTCGATATATTTTCGAAACGGTGGGTTATGGAAAAAAGTGGTCAATAGGGCGTTTGTAGAGAATTAATTTACCTATAAAATGAGGTATTAATCATTCTGATCGGATGAACAGAGACAGATTTATTTTCGATAATAGAAGAAAAAATGTCATTTTTCCATCTCCTCCCAAGTTTATTCGATATATTTTCGAAACGTAGGGTTATGGAAAAAAGTGTTCCATAGGGTGTTTGTAGAGAATTAATTAACCTATAAAATGAGGTATTAATCATTCTGATCGTATGAACAGAGACCGATTTATTTTCATTTATAGATGAAAAAATGTCATTTTTCCATCTCCTCCCAAGTTTATTCGATATATTTTCAAAACGGTAGGTTATGGAAAAAAGTGGTCAATAGGGCGTTTGTAGAGAATTAATTTACCTATAAAATGAGGTATTAATCATTCTGATCGGATGAACAGAGACCGATTCATTTTCATTAATAGATGAAAAAATGTCATTTTCCATCTCCTCCCAAGTTTATTCGATATATTTTCAAAACGGTGGGTTATGGAAAAAAGTGATCAATAGGGCGTTTGTAGAGAATTAATTTACCTATAAAATGAGGTATTAATCATTCTGATCGTATGAACAGAGACCGATTTATTTTCATTAATAGATGAAAAAATGTCATTTTTCCATCTCCTCCCAAGTTAATTCGATATATTTTCGAAACGGTGGGTTATGGAAAAAAGTGGTCAATAAGGCTGAATTTATTTGAAAAGTATGGCAGACTTTATTAAGTTTGGTATGTTTTTATAGGTTTTCGAGGTAGCTGAATATGAATAAAAAATTTTCGAATCGATATCTGCAAGCGTTTAGAATTTCACCGTTCAAATGGCATTTTTTCCAAAACTCGATATTTCAAACTTCCATAATTTCCGTTTGAACAGGCGGAATAAAAAATGGATTGCAGATTCTTTTTCAGTCTGTAGTCCCCTTCAATATAAGCACATAAAATGATCATCTTAAATTTTGAAATTTTGGACGAAAAATGAGTAAGGGGTTGACCCCCCGTAAAACGCTATATTTCATTATTTTGCGAAAATTCTGTAGGATCTGCAAGAACGGTTATCACTGATAATAATAAATCTCGGTCTAATGAATCGATTGACGTTGAAAATTCATCGATCCGAAGCGAACTGCATTAAGCAGGCGCTCTCGAACGCAACTCCAAAATGAAAAATGCAAAATCTATAAACTGAATTTATTTGGAAAGTATGGCAGACTTTATTGAATTTGGTATGTTTTTATAGGTTTTCGAGGTAGCTGAATATAAATAGAATACTTTCGAATCGATATCTGCAAGCGTTTAGAATTTCACCGTTCAAATGGCATTTTTTCCAAAACTCGATATTTCAAACTTTCATAATTTCCGTTTGAACAGGCGGAATAAAAAATGGATTGCATATTCTTTTTCAGTCTGTAGTCCTCTTCAATATAAGCTAATAAAATGATCATCTTAAATTTTGAAATTTTGGACGAAAAATGAGTAAGGGGTTGACCCCCCCTAAAACGATATATTTCACCATTTTGCGAAAATTCTGTAGGATCTACAAGAACGGTTATCACTGATAATTATGAATCTCGGTCTAATGAATCGACTGACGCTGAAAATTCATCGATCCGAAGCGAACTGCATTAAGCAGGCGCTCTCGAACGCAACTCAAAAATGAAAAATGCAAAATCTATAAACTGAATTTATTTGAAAAGTATGGCCGACTTTATTGAATTTGGTATGTTTTTATAGGTTTTCGAGGTAGCTGAATATAAATAAAATACTTTCGAATCGATATCTGCAAGCGTTTAGAATTTCAATGTTCAAATGGCATTTTTTCCAAAACTCGATATTTCAAACTTCCATAATTTCCGTTTGAACAGGCGGAATAAAAAATGGATTGCAGATTCTTTTTCAGTCTGTAGTCCCCTTCAATATAAGCACATAAAATGATCATCTTAAATTTTGAAATTTTGGACGAAAAATGAGTAAGGGGTTGACCCCCCCTAAAACGCTATATTTCACCATTTTGCGAAAATTCTGTAAGATCTACCAGAACATTATCACTGATAATTATGAATATCGGTCTAATGAATCGATTGACGTTGAAAATTCATCGATCCGAAGCGAACTGCATTAAGCAGGCGCTCTCGAACGCAACTCGAAAATGAAAAATGCAAAATCTATAAACTGAATTTATTTGGAAAGTATGGCAGACTTTATTGAATTTGGTATGTTTTTATAGGTTTTCGAGGTAGCTGAATATAAATAGAATACTTTCGAATCGATATCTGCAAGCGTTTAATTTCCGTTTGAACAGGCGGAATAAAAAATGGATTGCATATTCTTTTTCAGTCTGTAGTCCTCTTCAATATAAGCACATAAAATGATCATCTTAAATTTTGAAATTTTGGACGAAAAATGAGTAAGGGGTTGACCCCCCCTAAATCGATATATTTCACCATTTTGCGAAAATTCTGTAGGATCTACAAGAACGGTTATCACTGATAATCATAAATCTCGGTCTAATGAATCTATTGACGTTGAAAATTCATCGATCCGAAGCGAACTGCATTAAGCAGGCGCTCTCGAACGCAACTCAAAAATGAAAAATGCAAAATCTATAAACTGAATTTATTTGAAAAGTATGGCCGACTTTATTGAATTGGTATGTTTTTATAGGTTTTCGAGGTAGCTGAATATAAATAAAATACTTTCGAATCGATATCTGCAAGCGTTTAGAATTTCACCGTTCAAATGGCATTTTTTCCAAAACTCGATATTTCAAACTTCCATAATTTCCGTTTGAACAGGCGGAATAAAAAATGGATTGCAGATTCTTTTTCAGTCTGTAGTCCCCTTCAATATAAGCACATAAAATGATCATCTTAAATTTTGAAATTTTGGACGAAAAATGAGTAAGGGGTTGACCCCCCCTAAAACGCTATATTTCACCATTTTGCGAAAATTCTGTAGGATCTACCAGAACAGTAATCACTGATAATTATGAATCTCGGTCTAATGAATCGATTGACGTTGAAAATTCATCGATCCGAAGCGAACTGCATTAAGCAGGCGCTCTCGAACGCAACTCGAAAATGAAAAATGCAAAATCTATACACTGAATTTATTTGGAAAGTATGGCGGACTTTATTGAATTTGGTATGTTTTTATAGGTTTTCGAGGTAGCTGAATATAAATAAAATACTTTCGAATCGATATCTGCAAGCGTTTAGAATTTCACCGTTCAAATGGCATTTTTTCCAAAACTCGATATTTCAAACTTCCATAATTTCCGTTTGAACAGGCGGAATAAAAAATGGATTGCATATTCTTTTTCAGTCTGTAGTCCTCTTCAATATAAGCACATAAAATGATCATCTTAAATTTTGAAATTTTGGACGAAAAATGAGTTAGGGGTTGACCCCCCCTAAAACGCTATATTTCACCATTTTGCGAAAATTCTGTAGGATCTACCAGAACGGTTATCACTGATAATTATAAATCTCGGTCTAATGAATCGATTGACGTTGAAAATTCATCGATCCGAAGCGAACTGCATTAAGCAGGCGCTCTCGAACGCAACTCGAAAATGAAAAATGCAAAATCTATAAACTGAATTTATTTGAAAAGTATGGCAGACTTTATTGAATTTGGTATGTTTTTATAGGTTTCGAGGTAGCTGAATATAAATAAAATACTTTCGAATCGATATCTGCAAGCGTTTAGAATTTCACCGTTCAAATGGCATTTTTTCCAAAACTCGATATTTCAAACTTCCATAATTTCCGTTTGAACAGGCGGAATAAAAATGGATTGCAGATTCTTTTTCAGTCTGTAGTCCTCTTCAATATAAGCACATAAAATGATCATCTTAAATTTTGAAATTTTGGACGAAAAATGAGTAAGGGGTTGACCCCCCCTAAAACGCTATATTTCACCATTTTGCGAAAATTCTGTAGGATCTACAAGAACGGTTATCACTGATAATTATAAATCTCGGTCTAATGAATCGATTGACGTTGAGAATTCATCGATCCGAAGCGAACTGCATTGAGCAGGCGCTCTCGAACGCAACTCGAAAATGAAAAATGCAAAATCTATAAACTGAATTTATTTTGAAAGTATGGCAGACTTTATTGAATTTGGTATGTTTTTATAGGTTTTCGAGGTAGCTGAATATAAATAAAATACTTCGAATCGATATCTGCAAGCGTTTAGAATTTCACCGTTCAAATGGCATTTTTTCCAAAACTTGATATTTCAAACTTCCATAATTTCCGTTTGAACAGGCGGAATAAAAAATGGATTGCAGATTCTTTTTCAGTCTGTAGTCCTCTTCAATATAAGCACATAAAATGATCATCTTAAATTTTGAAATTTTGGACGAAAAATGAGTAAGGGGTTGACCCCCCCTAAATCGATATATTTCACCATTTTGCGAAAATTCTGTAGGATCTACAAGAACGGTTATCACTGCTAATTATAAATCTCGGTCTAATGGATCGATTGACGTTGAAAATTCATCGATCCGAAGCGAACTGCATTAAGCAGGCGCTCTCGAACGCAACTCCAAAATGAAAAATGCAAAATCTATAAACTGAATTTATTTGGAAAGTATGGCAGACTTTATTGAATTTGGTATGTTTTTATAGGTTTTCGAGGTAGCTGAATATAAATAAAATACTTTCGAATCGATATCTGCAAGCGTTTAGAATTTCACCGTTCAAATGGCATTTTTTCCAAAACTCGATATTTCAAACTTCCATAATTTCCGTTTGAACAGGCGGAATAAAAAATGGATTGCATATTCTTTTTCAGTCTGTAGTCCTCTTCAATATAAGCACATAAAATGATCATCTTAAATTTTGAAATTTTGGACGAAAAATGAGTAAGGGGTTGACCCCCCCTAAAACGCTATATTTCACCATTTTGCGAAAATTCTGTAGGATCTACAAAAACGTTTATCACTGATAATTAAAAATCTCGGTCTAATGAATCGATTGACGTTGAAAATTCATCGATCCGAAGCGAACTGCATTACGCAGGCGCTCTCGAAGGCAACTCGAAAATGAAAAATGCAAAATCTATAAACTGAATTTATTTGAAAAGTATGGCAGACTTTATGGAATTTGGTATGTTTTTATTTTTTTTTTTTTTTCGGTTCGAGGTAGCTGAAATAAATAAAATACTTCGAATCGATATCTGCAAGCGTTAGAATTTCACCGTTTCAAATGGCATTTTTCCAAAACTCGATATTTCAAACTTCATAATTTCCGTTTGAACAGGCGGAATAAAAAATGGATTGCATATCTTTTTCAGTCTGAGTCCTCTTCAATATAAGCAATAAAATGATCATCTAAATTTGAAATTTTGGACGAAAAAGATGAGTAAAAATGACATTTTTTCTTCTATTATGAAAATAAATCGGTTCTGTTCATCCGATCAGAATGATTAATACCTCATTTTATAGGTAATAAATTCTCTACAAACGCCTTATGACCTTTTTTTCCATAACCCATCGTTTCGAAAAAATATATCGAATAAACTTGGGAGGGGATGAAAAATGACATTTTTTCATCTATTAATGAAAATAAATCGGTCTCTGTTCATCCGATCAGATGATTCATTACCTCATTTTATAGGTAAATTAATTCTCTACGAACGCCCTTTGACCACTTTTTCCATAACCTACCGTTTGAAAATATATCGAATAAACTTGGGAGGAGATGGAAAAATGACATTTTTCTTCTATTATTGAAAATAAATCGGTCTCTGTTCATCCGATCAGAATGATTAATACCTCATTTATAGGTAAATTAATTCTTACAAACGCCTCATTGACCACTATTTTCCATAACCCACCGTTTCGAAAATATATCGATAAACTTGGAGGAGATGAAAAATGACATTTTTCATCTATTTATGAAAATAAATCGGTCTCTGTTCATCCGATCAGAATGATTAATACCTCATTTTATAGGAAAATAATTCTCTACAAACGCCCTATTGAACACTTTTTCCATAACCCTACGTTTCGAAAATATATCGAATAAACTTGGGAGGAGATGGAAAAATGACATTTTTTCTTCTTTATCGAAAAAAAATCGGTCTCTGTTCATCCGATCAGAATGATTAATACCTCATTTTATAGGTAAATTAGTTCTCTACAAACGCCTATTGACCACTTTTTCCATAACCTACCGTTTTGAAAATATATCGAATAAATAAACTGGGAGGAGATGGAAAAAATGACATTTTTTCTTCTATTATCGAAAATAAATCGGTCTCTGTTCATCCGATCAGAATGATTAATACCTCATATTATAGGTAAATTAATTCTCTACAAACGCCCCTATTGACACACTTTTTCCATAACCCACGTTTGAAAATATATCAAATAAATTGGGAGGAGATGGAAAATGACATTTTTTCATCTATTAATGAAAATAAATCGGTCTCTGTTCATCCGATCAGAATGATTAATACTCATTTTATAGGTAAATTAATTCTCTACAAACGCCCTATGACCACTTTTTTCCATAACCAACCGTTTGAAAATATATCGAATAAACTTGGGAGGAGATGGAAAAATGACATTTTTTCATCTATTAATGAAAATAAATCGGTCTCTGTTCATCCGATCAGAATGATTAATACCTCATTTTATAGGTAAATTAATTCTCTACAAACGCCTCATTGACCACTTTTTCCATAACCCACCGTTTCGAAAAATATATCGAATTAAACTTGGGAGGAGATGGAAAATGACATTTTTTCATCTATTAATGAAATAAATCGGTCTCTGTTCATCCGATCAGAATGATTAATACCTCATTTTATAGGTAAATTAATTCTCTACAACCCGCCCTATTGACCACTTTTTTCCATAACCCACCGTTTTGAAAATATATCGAATAAACTTGGGAGGAGATGAAAAATGACATTTTTTCATCTATTAATGAAAATAAATCGGTCTCTGTTCATCCGATCAGAATGATTAATACCTCATTTATAGGTAAATTAATTTCTCAAAAACGCCTATTGACCACTTTTTCCATAACCTACCGTTTTGAAAATATATCGAATAAACTTGGGAGGAGATGGAAAAATGACATTTTTTCATCTATTAATGAAAATAAATCGGTCTCTGTTCATCCGATCAGAATGATTAATACCTCATATTATAGGTAAATTAATTCTCTACAAACGCCTTATTGACCACTTTTTTCCATAACCCACCGTTTCGAAAATATATCGAATAAACTCGGGAGGAGATGGAAAAATGACATTTTTTCATCTATTAATGAAAATAAATCGGTCTCTGTTCATCCGATCAGAATGATTAATACCTCATTTTATAGGTAAATTAATTCTCTACAAACGCCCTATAGACCACTTTTTTCCATAACCTACCGTTTTGAAAATATATCGAATAAACTTGGGAGGAGATGGAAAAATGACATTTTTTCATCTATTAATGAAAATAAATCGGTCTCTGTTCATCCGATCAGAATGATTAATACCTCATTTTATAGGTAAATTAATTCTCTACAAACGCCCCTTGACCATTTTTTTCCATAACCTACCGTTTTGAAAATATATCGAATAAACTTGGGAGGAGATGGAAAAAATGACATTTTTTCATCTATTAATGAAATAAATCGGTCTCTGTTCATCCGATCAGAATGATTAATACCTCATTTATAGGTAAATTAATTCTCTACAAACGCCTCATTGACCACTTTTTCCCATAACCCACCGTTTCGAAAAATATCGAAATAAACTGGGAGGAGATGGAAAAATGACATTTTTTCATCTATTATGAAAATAAATCGGTCTCTGTTCACCGATCAGAATGATTAATACCTCATTTTATAGGTAAATTAATTCTCTACAAACGCCCTATTGACCACTTTTTTCATAACCCTACCGTTTCGAAAATATATCGAATAAACTTGGGAGGAGATGAAAAATGACATTTTTTTCTATTATTGAAAATAAATCGGTCTCTGTTCATCCGATCAGAATGATTAATACCTCATTTTATAGGTAATTATTCTCTACAAACGCCCCATTGACCACTTTTTCCATAACCACCGTTTTGAAAATATATCGAATAAACTTGGGAGGAGATGGAAAATGACATTTTTCTTCTATTATCGAAAATAAATCGGTCTCTGTTCATCCGATCAGAATGATTAATACTCATATTATAGGTAAATTAATTCTCTACAAACGCCTTATTGACCACTTTTTTCCATAACCCACCGTTTCGAAAATATATCGAATAAATTGGGAGGGAGGAGATGGAAAAATGACATTTTTTCATCTATTAATGAAAATAAATCGGTCTCTGTTCATCCGATCAGAATGATTAATACCTCATTTTATAGGTAAATTAATTCTCTACAAACGCCCTATTGACCACTTTTCTCAATACCACCGTTGAAAATATATCGAATAAACTTGGGAGGAGATGGAAAATGACATTTTTTCATCTATTAATGAAAATAAATCGGTCTCTGTTCATCCGATCAGAATGATTAATACCTCATTTTATAGGTAAATTAATTCTCTACAAACGCCATATTGACCACTTTTTTCCATAACCTACCGTTTTGAAAATATATCGAATAAACTTGGGGAGGAGATGGAAATGACATTTTCATCTATTAATGAAAATAAATCGGTCTCTGTTCATCCGATCAGAATGATTAATACCTCATATTATAGGTAAATTAATTCTCTACAAACGCCTCATTGACCACTTTTTTCCATAACCCACCGTTTCGAAAATATATCGAATAAACTCGGGAGGAGATGGAAAAATGACATTTTTTCATCTATTAATGAAAATAAATCGGTCTCTGTTCATCCGATCAGAATGATTAATACCTCATTATATAGGTAAATTAATTCTCTACAAACGCCCTATAGACCACTTTTTTCCATAACCTACCGTTTTGAAAAAATATCGAATAAACTTGGGAGGAGATGGAAAAATGACATTTTTTCATCTATTAATGAAAATAAATCGGTCTCTGTTCATCCGATCAGAATGATTATACCTCATTTTATAGGTAAATTAATTCTCTACAAACGCCCTATTGACCACTTTTTTCCATAACCCACCGTTTCGAAAATATATCGAATAAACTTGGGAGGAGATGGAAAATGACATTTTTTCATCTATTAATGAAAATGAATCGGTCTCTGTTCATCCGATCAGAATGATTAATACCTCATTTTATAGGTAAATTAATTCTCTACAAAAGCCCTATTGACCACTTTTCTCCATAACCTACCGTTTTGAAAATATATCGAATAAACTTGGGAGGAGATGGAAAAATGACATTTTTCATTATTATGAAAATAAATCGGTCTCTGTTCATCCGATCAGAATGATTAATACCTCATTTTATAGGTAAATTAATTCTCTACAAACGCCCCATTGACCACTTTTTTCCAACCTCCGTTTTGAAAATATATCGAATAAACTTGGGAGGAGATGGAAAATGACATTTTTTCTTCTATTATCGAAAATAAATCGGTCTCTGTTCATCCGATCAGAATGATTTATACCTCATTTTAAGGTTAAATTAATTCTCTACAAACGCCTTATTGACCACTTTTTTCCATAACCCACCGTTTCGAAAATATATCGAATAAACTTGGGAGGAGATGGAAAAATGACATTTTTTCATCTATTAATGAAAATAAATCGGTCTCTGTTCATACGATCAGAATGATTAATACCTCATTTTATAGGTAAATTAATTCTCTACAAACGCCCTATTGATCACTTTTTCCATAACCCACCGTTTGAAAAATAATCGAATAAATTGGGAGGAGATGGAAAAATGACATTTTTTCATCTATTAATGAAAATGAATCGGTCTCTGTTCATCCGATCAGAATGATTAATACCTCATTTATAGGTAAATAATTCTCTACAAACGCCCCTATTGACCCACTTTTTCCATAACCTACCGTTTTGAAAATATATCGAATAAACTTGGGAGGAGATGGAAAATGACATTTTTTTTTCATTTTATTAAATGAAAATAAATCGGTCTCTGTTCATCCGATCAGAATGATTAATACCTCATTTATAGGTAAATTAATTCTCTACAAACGCCTGATTGACCACTTTTTCCATAACCACCGTTTCGAAAATATATCGAATAAACTTGGAGGAGATGGAAAATGACATTTTTTCATCTATTAATGAAAATAAATCGGTCTCTGTTCATCGATCAGAATGATTTAATACCTCATTTATAGGTAAATTAATTCTCTACAAACGCCTATGGACCACTTGTTTCATAACCCACTGTTTCGAAAACGATCGAATAACTTGGAAGGAGATGGAAATGACTATTTTTTCATCTATTAAACCTACCGTTTGAAAATATATCGAACTAGCTGACCCGTGCCCACTCCGTTGGGCATAATGTTAATAATCCTTTTTTAGTACAGAGTGTTATGTTTTGATTTCTAACTGCCAAAAAGGAGGTTTATACACAGGTATATTTGTATTGCATGCTAATACAAAATTGGAAAGTAACTCTGTCCTAAAAAAACATTTGAGGGATTTGCGATAAACGAATTCCAGGGGGACCAAGTCGCGGTTAAAGTTAGTTTGGTAATGGTTAATTTTAATTGTTCAAAACAATATTGGATATAATGTTCATTTGGTAGCAAAATACAGGGTCTTTATAAATGATTGTAACAGCGCAGTTGGCTTTGGATAGCAGAATACCAATCTCTAACCAATCAGAGCATACCATGATCACAGAATTCTGTGGTTTGCATAATCCAAAGCCAACTGCGCTGTTACAATCATTTATAGAGACCCTGTATATTGTCTGTCAGGAGTTCTAACCCGAGATAAGCCAACATGTAACTGCCAATGGAAAAAAACACGGCTTTCTCAGGTCAAGGCCCACCAGAGAGAAAATGTATCACCTTGGGACTTGTTAATAGTGAGGGCAAAAGAGATCTTCACTGGAGGAAACTGTAGCCTTTTAAACGGTATGGGTAAATCAGTGGGAATCATGGGTATCCGCGGAATATAGGCCAGTTGTCCCACTGCTGGCCCTGATAATGGTCGCCACGATTATACTGTCCCGTAACTGTTTTGTAAGCAGCATTTTCTCATTACACATGCTGGGGGGGCTCAAGTTTCTTAATAGCATGATAGGAATGCCAGCTTTCGTGAGGAAGTAAGCTAGAAGAGAAGGGTTCAAAGAATTTAAAATTTGGGGATAGACTTATAGTGATTGACCTGACCGGGCATTTTCTCTGAAATGAGTTTATTTGTTTCATTCACTGTATCGTTTCTGGGTGACAATATTGCCCTAGAACAAAGCAAATGATAATCTCCAATAAATTTCAAGACCGGGATATATTGCATCAGTAAGATGTTCCAACCTGTGCAATATGTATCCTAATGTCCCGTCAAGTTTTTACGTCATTGCTGTTGGTGTTAGAAGAGACAATTTATTCTTCGCTAAGATTGAGTAGTTTACGCGGAAAGTCGTCATCGTCGTTGTCGCTCAAATGGGCTCTCATGTTTGTTCGTAAATTGGGAGATGCAACCGAACTCCGTAAGTGAGATGATTTTAAGCATGCTCTGATGATATCGGCGCGTGTTCCTTTTGTTACTACAGGCAGTGTTTGCAGAAAATCGCCCGCAAAAACAAAATTAACACCACCCATTACAGCATCAGAGTTTCTGAGGTATTTGATAGTACATTTGTCCCATATAATTAAAGATGTTTTTCGTAAAAGTTTCCCGAGTGGCCCATTTTTACGTATGGAACAAACTGACTGTTGCTCTAGTTAGACTGTCAGAGGTAGCTTAAAGGTGGAGTGTGCTGTTTTCCCATCATTTAACAGAGTAGCGGCAATCCCCGAAGAGGCAACAGCTAGTCCATTTCTCCCGGATTGTCTTACTTTTGCCAATACCAAATTTGCAAGAAACGATTTGCCAGTGCCTCCCGAGGCGTCAAGAAAGAAGTTAAACGTCTGTTATTAAGCACACAGTGAATTTTGTGCATCAAAAGCTTGTTTCTGGCCTTTAACTAATTTCGGTACATTTTCATTAATAAAAACTGACAACTCATTGGTATCCTACGAACGTATCAGTAGTATGTCCGTTTCATTCTTATGTGGCCGAAGCCGAATATCGAAGTGTGCTAATTCTGTTTCGAAGAATTCAATTCCGATGACGTCCGCTGCGCCTGCGTAAGGAGACGCGACGCGACTGAGCTGCGATCACGCGATCAGATGTAAAAGGCCACGCCCCCTTCTCCCGAAGCGAGCACTAACGCAAACCGAATTAAACCGAAGCCCTGGCGCGTCTTCCGCTGATTTGGCTGGCTTTCATACGATTTTTACCCGATTCACTTTGCAAAACCGACTACCACGTGAAAGCCTTCTTATTTTTTGGTGTTTTATATAGCCTATGGCACTCTTGAATAATGTGGCTTTCTATTGGTGAAAGAATTTTTAAAATCGGTTCAGTAAATCCCGAGATTAGCCCTTTCCATTTACAAATATACAAATATACAAACACACAAACTTTACCTCTTTATAATATTAGTATAGATAAACTTGGGAGGAGATGGAAAATGACATTTTTTCATCTATTAATGAAAATAAATCGGTCTCTGTTCATCCGATCAGAATGATTAATACCTCATTTTATAGGTAAATTAATTCTCTACGAACGCCCTATTGACCACTTTTTTCCATAACCCACCGTTTTGAAAATATATCGAATAAACTTGGGAGGAGATGGAAAAATGACATTTTTCTTCTATTATTGAAAATAAATCGGTCTCTGTTCATCCGATCAGAATGATTAATACCTCATTTTATAGGTAAATTAATTCTCTACAAACGCTTCATTGACCACTTTTTTCCATAACCCACCGTTTCGAAAATATATCGAATAAACTTGGGAGAGATGGAAAATGACATTTTTTCATCTATTAATGAAAATAAATCGGTCTCTGTTCATCCGATCAGAATGATTAATACCTCATTTTATAGGTAAATTAATTCTCTACAAACGCCTTATTGACCACTTTTTTTCCATAACCTACCGTTTTGAAAATATATCGAATAAACTTGGGAGGAGATGGAAAAATGACATTTTTTCATCTATTAATGAAAATAAATCGGTCTCTGTTCATCCGATCAGAATGATTAATACCTCATATTATAGGTAATTAATTCTCTACAAACGCCTATTGACCACTTTTTTCCATAACCCACCGTTTTGAAAATATATCGAATAAACTTGGGAGGAGATGGAAAATGACATTTTTTCATCTATTAATGAAAATAAATCGGTCTCTGTTCATCGATCAGAATGATTAATACCTCATTTTATAGGTAAATTAATTCTCTACAAACGCCCTATTGACCACTTTTTTCCATAACCTACCGTTTTGAAATATATCGAATAAACTTGGGAGGAGATGGAAAATGACATTTTTTCATCTATTAATGAAAATAATCGGTCTCTGTTCATCCGATCAGAATGATTATACCTCATTTATATAGGTAAATTAATTCTCTACAAACGCCCTATTGATCACTTTTTTCCATAACCCACCGTTTTGAAAATATATCGAATAAACTTGGGAGGAGATGGAAAATGACATTTTTTCATCTATTAATGAAAATAAATCGGTCTCTGTTCATCCGATCAGAATGATTAATACCTCATTTATAGGTAAATTAATTCTCTACAAACGCCTATTGACCACTTTTTTCCATAACCTACCGTTTTGAAATATATCGAATAAACTTGGAGGAGATGGAAAAATGACATTTTTCATCTATTAATGAAAATAAATCGGTCTCTGTTCATCCGATCAGAATGATTAATACCTCATATTATAGGTAAATTAATTCTCTACAAACGCCTCATTGACCACTTTTTTCCATAACCCACCGTTTCGAAAATATATCGAATAAACTTGGGAGGAGATGGAAAAATGACATTTTTCATCTATTAATGAAAATAAATCGGTCTCTGTTCATCCGATCAGAATGATTAATACCTCATTTTATAGGTAAATTAATTCTCTACAAACGCCCTTCTGACCACTTTTTTCCATAACCTACCGTTTTGAAAATATATCGAATAAACTTGGGAGGAGATGGAAAAATGACATTTTTTCATCTATTAATGAAAATAAATCGGTCTCTGTTCATACGATCAGAATGATTAATACCTCATTTTATAGGTAAATTAATTCTCTACAAACGCCCTATTGACCACTTTTTTCCATAACCCACCGTTTCGAAAATATATCGAATAAACTTGGGAGGAGATGGAAAAATGACATTTTTTCATCTATTAATGAAAATAATCGGTCTCTGTTCATCCAATCAGAATGATTCATACCTCATTTTATAGGTAAATTAATTCTCTACAAACTTTACGACCACTTTTTCCCATAACTACCGTTTTGAAAATATATCGAATAAACTTGGGAGGAGATGAAAAATGACATTTTTTCATCTATTAATGAAAATAAATCGGTCTCTGTTCATCCGATCAGAATGATTAATACCTCATTTTATAGGTAAATTAATTCTCTACAAACGCCCAATCGACCACTTTTTTCCATAACCTACCGTTTTGAAAATATATCGAATAAACTTGAGGAGATGGAAAATGACATTTTTTTTCTATTATCGAAAATAAATCGGTCTCTGTTCATCGATCAAATGATTAATACCTCATATTATAGGTAAATTAATTCTCTACAAACGCCCATTGACCACTTTTTCCATAACCCACCGTTTCGAAAATATATCGAATAAACTTGGGAGGAGATGGAAAATGACATTTTTTTCATCTATTAATGAAAATAAATCGGTCTCTGTTCATCCGATCAGAATGATTAATACCTCATTTTATAGGTAAATTAATTCTCTACAAACGCCCTATTGACCACTTCTTTCCATAACCTACCGTTTTGAAAATATATCGAATAAACTTGGGAGGAGATGGAAAATGACATTTTTTCATCTATTATTGAAAATAAATCGGTCTCTGTTCATCCGATCAGAATGATTAATACCTCATTTGATAGGTAAATTAATTCTCTACAAACGCCCATTGACCACTTTTTTCCATAACCCACCGTTTCGAAAATATATCGAATAAACTTGGGAGGAGATGGAAATGACATTTTTTCATCTATTATGAAAATAAATCGGTCTCTGTTCATCCGATCAGAATGATTAATACCTCATTTTATAGGTAAATTAATTCTCTACAAACGCCCTATTGACCACTTTTTCCATAACCTACCGTTTTGAAATATATCGAATAAACTTGGGAGGAGATGGAAAAATGACATTTTTTCATCTATTAATGAAAAAAATCGGTCTCTGTTCATCGATCAGAATGATTAATACCTCATTTTAGGTAAATTAATTCTCTACAAACGCCTATTGACCACTTTTTTCCATAACCACCGTTTTGAAAATATATCGAATAAACTTGGGAGGAGATGGAAAAATGACATTTTTCATCTATTAATGAAAATAAATCGGTCTCTGTTCATCCGATCAGATTGATTAATACCTCATTTTATAGGTGAATTAATTCTCTACAAACGCACTCTTGACCACTTCTTCCATAACCTACCGTTTTGAAATTATATCGAATAACTTGGGAGGAGATGGAAAAGGACATTTTTTCATCTATTAATAAAAAAAATGGTCTCTGTTCCTCCGATCAGAATGAATAATACCATATTTTATAGGTAAATTAATTCTCTATGAACGCCCTATTGACCACTTTCTTCTATAACCTACCGTTTCGAAAATATATCGAATAAACTTGGGAGGAGATGGAAAATGATGATTTTTTTCATCTATTATGAAAATAAATCGGTCTCTGTTCATCCGATCAGAATGATTAATACCATTTTATAGGTAAATTAATTCTCTACAAACGCCCATTGACCACTTTTTTCCATAACCACCGTTTCGAAAATATATCGAATAAACTTGGGAGGAGATGGAAAATGACATTTTTTCATCTATTAATGAAAATAAATCGGTCTCTGTTCATCCGATCAGAATGATTAATACCTCATTTTATAGGTAAATTAATTCTCTACAAACGCCCTTTGACCACTTTTTTCCATAACCTACCGTTTCGAAAATATATCGAATAAACTTGGGAGGAGATGGAAAAATGACATTTTTTCATCTATTAATGAAAATAAATCGGTCTCTGTTCATACGATCAGAATGATTAATACCTCATTTTATAGGTAAATTAATTCTCTACAAACGCCCTATTGACCACTTTTTTCCATAACCACCGTTTCGAAAATATATCGAATAAACTTGGGAGGAGATGGAAAAATGACATTTTTTCATCTATTAATGAAAATAAATCGGTCTCTGTTCATCCGATCAGAATGATTAATACCTCATTTTTTAGGTAAATTAATTCTCTACAAAAGCTTCATTGACCACTTTTCTCCATAACCTACCGTTTTGAAAATATATCGAATAAACTTGGGAGGAGATGGAAAATGACATTTTTTCATCTATTAATGAAAATGAATCGGTCTCTGTTCATCCGATCAGAATGATTAATACCTCATTTTATAGGTAAATTAATTCTCTACAAACGCTCAATCGACCACTTTTTTCCATAACCTACCGTTTTGAAAATATATCGAATAAACTTGGGAGGAGACGGAAAATGACATTTTTTTTTCTATTATCGAAAATAAATCGGTCTCTGTTCATCCGATCAGAATGATTAATACCTCATTTTATAGGTAAATTAATTCTCTACAAACGCCTTATTGACCACTTTTTTCCATACCCACCGTTTCGAAAATATATCGAATAAACTTGGGAGGAGATGGAAAATGACATTTTTTCATCTATTAATGAAAATAAATCGGTCTCTGTTCATCCGATCAGAATGATTAATACCTCATTTTATAGGTAAATTAATTCTCTACAAACGCCCTATTGACCACTTTTTTCCATAACCTACCGTTTGAAAATATATCGAATAAACTTGGGAGGAGATGGAAAAATGACATTTTTTCATCTATTATTGAAAATAAATCGGTCTCTGTTCATCCGATCAGAATGATTAATACCTCATTTTATAGGTAAATTAATTCTCTACAAACGCCCATTGACCACTTTTTTCCATAACCCACCGTTTCGAAAATATATCGAATAAACTTGGGAGGAGATGGAAAAATGACATTTTTTCTCTATTTATGAAAATAAATCGGTCTCTGTTCATCCGATCAGAATGATTAATACCTCATTTTATAGGTAATTAATTCTCTACAAACGCCCTATTGACCACTTTTTCCATAACCTACCGTTTTCGAAAATATATCGAATAAACTTGGGAGGAGATGGAAAATGACATTTTTTCATCTATTAATGAAAATAAATCGGTCTCTGTTCATCCGATCAGAATGATTAATACCTCATTTATAGGTAAATTAATTCTCTACAAACGCCTTATTGACCACTTTTTTCCATAACCCACCGTTTCGAAAATATATCGAATAAACTTGGGAGGAGATGGAAAAATGACATTTTTTCATCTATTAATGAAAATAAATCGGTCTCTGTTCATCCGATCAGAATGATTAATACCTCATTTTATAGGTAAATTAATTCTCTACAAACGCCCTATTGACCACTTTTTTCCATAACCTACCGTTTTGAAAATATATCGAATAAACTTGGGAGGAGATGGAAAAATGACATTTTTTCATCTATTAATGAAAATAAATCGGTCTCTGTTCATCCGATCAGAATGATTAATACCTCATTTATAGGTAAATAATTCTCTACAAACGCCTATTGACACTTTTTTCCATAACCCACCGTTTCGAAAATATATCGAATAAACTTGGGAGGAGATGGAAAATGACATTTTTTCATCTATTAATGAAAATAATCGGTCTCTGTTCATCCGATCAGAATGATTAATACCTCATTTTATAGGTAAATTATTCTCTACAAAGCCTTATTGACCACTTTTTTCCATAACCTACCGTTTTGAAAATATATCGAATAAACTTGGGAGGAGATGGAAAATGACATTTTTTCATCTATTAATGAAAATAAATCGGTCTCTGTTCATCCGATCAGAATGATTAATACCTCATTTTATAGGTAAATTAATTCTCTACAAACGCTCATTGACCACTTTTTTCCATAACCTACCGTTTTGAAAATATATCGAATAAACTTGGGAGGAGATGGAAAATGACATTTTTTCATCTATTAATGAAAATAAATCGGTCTCTGTTCATCCGATCAGAATGATTAATACCTCATTTTATAGGTAAATTAATTCTCTACAAACGCCCTATTGACCACTTTTTTCCATAACCTACCGTTTTGAAAATATATCGAATAAACTTGGGAGGAGATGGAAAAATGACATTTTTTCATCTATTAATGAAAATAAATCGGTCTCTGTTCATCCGATCAGAATGATTAATACCTCATTTTATAGGTAAATTAATTCTCTACAAACGCCATTGACCACTTTTTTCCATAACCCACCGTTTCGAAAATATATCGAATAAACTTGGGAGGAGATGGAAAAATGACATTTTTTCATCTATTTATGAAAATAAATCGGTCTCTGTTCATCCGATCAGAATGATTAATACCTCATTTTATAGGTAAATTAATTCTCTACAAACGCCCTATTGACCACTTTTTCCATAACCCACCGTTTCGAAAATATATCGAATAAACTTGGGAGGAGATGGAAAAATGACATTTTTTCATCTATTAATGAAAATAAATCGGTCTCTGTTCATCCGATCAGAATGATTAATACCTCATTTTATAGGTAAATTAATTCTCTACAAACGCCTATTGACCACTTTTTTCCATAACCCACCGTTTCGAAAATATATCGAATAAACTTGGGGGAGGGAAAATGACATTTTTTTCATCTATTAATGGAAATAAATCGGTCTCTGTTCATCCGATCAGAATGATTAATACCTCATTTTATAGGTAAATTAATTCTCTACAAACGCCTCATTGACCACTTTTTTCCATAGCCTACCGTTTTGAAAATATATCGAATAAACTTGGGAGGAGATGGAAAATGACATTTTTTCATCTATTAATGAAAATAAATCGGTCTCTGTTCATCCGATCAGAATGATTAATACCTCATTTTATAGGTAAATTAATTCTCTACAAACGCCCTATTGACCACTTTTTTCCATAACCTACCGTTTTGAAAATATATCGAATAAACTTGGGAGGAGATGGAAAATGACATTTTTTCTTCTATTATCAAAAATAAATCGGTCTCTGTTCATCCGATCAGAATGATTAATACCTCATATTATAGGTAAATTAATTCTCTACAAACGCCTCATTGACCACTTTTTTCCATAACCCACCGTTTCGAAAATATATCGAATAAACTTGGGAGGAGATGGAAAATGACATTTTTTCATCTATTAATGAAAATAAATCGGTCTCTGTTCATCCGATCAGAATGATTAATACCTCATTTTATAGGTAAATTAATTCTCTACAAACGCCCTATTGACCACTTTTTTCCATAACCTACCGTTTCGAAAATATATCGAATAAACTTGGGAGGAGATGGAAAAATGACATTTTTTCATCTATTAATGAAAATAAATCGGTCTCTGTTCATCCGATCAGAATGATTAATACCTCATTTTATAGGTAAATTAATTCTCTACAAACGCCTATTGACCACTTTTTTCCATAACCCACCGTTTTGAAAATATATCGAATAAACTTGGGAGGAGATGGAAAATGACATTTTTTCATCTATTAATGAAAATAATCGGTCTCTGTTCATCCGATCAGAATGATTAATACCTCATTTTATAGGTAAATTAATTCTCTACAAACGCCCTATTGACCACTTTTTTCCATAACCTACCGTTTTGAAAATATATCGAATAAACTTGGGAGGAGATGGAAAAATGACATTTTTTCATCTATTAATGAAAAAATCGGTCTCTGTTCATCCGATCAGAATGATTAATACCTCATATTATAGGTAAATTAATTCTCTACAAACGCCTTATTGACCACTTTTTTCCATAACCCACCGTTTCGAAAATATATCGAATAAACTTGGGAGGAGATGGAAAAATGACATTTTTTCATCTATTAATGAAAATAAATCGGTCTCTGTTCATCCGATCAGAATGATTAATACCTCATTTTATAGGTAAATTAATTCTCTACAAACGCCCTATTGACCACTTTTTCCATAACCTACCGTTTTGAAAATATATCGAATAAACTTGGGAGGAGATGGAAAATGACATTTTTTCATCTATTAATGAAAATAAATCGGTCTCTGTTCATCCGATCAGAATGATTAATACCTCATTTTATAGGTAAATTAATTCTCTACAAACGCCCTATTGACCACTTTTTTCCATAACCCACCGTTTCGAAAATATATCGAATAAACTTGGGAGGAGATGGAAAATGACATTTTTTCATCTATTAATGAAAATAAATCGGTCTCTGTTCATCCGATCAGAATGATTAATACCTCATTTTATAGGTAAATTAATTCTCTACAAACGCTTTATTGACCACTTTTTCCATAACCTACCGTTTTGAAAATATATCGAATAAACTTGGGAGGAGATGGAAAATGACATTTTTTCATCTATTAATGAAAATAAATCGGTCTCTGTTCATCCGATCAGAATGATTAATACCTCATTTTATAGGTAAATTAATTCTCTACAAACGC
>CM024248.1:46177295-46256975 GCA_013421045.1 Propylea japonica | reverse complement strand
CGACATTATAAATGATCGTAAATTATAAAGACAATTGGACTTGCAGAGAATTTCAATTTAACACACCTTGTAACTTCCATTAGCTTCGCTCTAGAGGTAATTTTATCGATGCGGTTTGTTTTAGGATAGTGAGCAGCGACATTTTTCTTGAGTTCTATATTTGGTTTTCTGGAAAGGGGTTACTTCGTCAAGGAAGAGGAGGGGGTAACTGAAAGCCATTCTTGAATTTATGGAAATAACAGGATATGAGCAAGTACAGACTGGCCGCAAAATTTGGATGACATGGAAACTGGCCATTCTTGTACATGGTGTAAGGCAACTAGTCAGTCGTCTTGCATTGATTGAAGTACCTGTCTAATGCACTTTGAATGCGCTAATATTCAAGCTCAATGTTTTACAATTATCTCACTGCACTTCGAAAGAGATAACTTAACAAGATCTATTGTTGTCAAAACACGAGTTTTGGGACTTAACAATGTGTTCTCTATTTCTCCTATATAATTCACCTTTATTATCAGATACAATGTATGATCTAGGTTCTTCACGTTCACCAACTCCTTTTCCTTTTTTTCCAGTTTTTCAATCTGAAATGAATTTCATCGTCAACAGCATTCTCCCCGTTTTTGAATTTCATCACTATCCGTCTGTGTGGTGTTTTCATGACTGTGCTCACTCAGTAGAGAGGTGTTGAACCATCTGCTTCAATCACTATCTTATGTAAGTCCAATGTGTTTGAATTGTTTACAAAGTAATCTCTTAAGTTGTTATCTGTTCAGCAGCCATTTTCTTTATGTCCACAAAGTATTGTCTGCCTTGAGTTCTTGGCATCGTTGTTCTTTCAACACAGCATTTAGGATGATGCTTGTTGGCTTTTGTACACAGTGTTATCATTTTCCGTTGGAGATGATCGAGATCTGTATTAGTCCACTTCACGATTCCGGAAGAGTAGATGAGAACTGAGCAAGCGTAGGTGTTAATAGCTTTTGTGAGATTTTTGCTGTTCAGTTTCGTTTTCAGCACGCTTCTCATTCTTCTGGTAAACTCTGCTGTTAGTTCGTCCTCCCATCGCTGCTGGTCTATCCTTTGACCTTGCTTCATACCTAGGTATTTGTATAGATTACCTGCCAGCATTGCCTTAATTTCTTCTCCGTTAGATAAAGTGAGAGGTGTCTGTTGGTTTTTTCCTTCTGCTATATCTAGGGAACGACATTTGTCTAGTTCTAAGTTCATGCTGACGTCTTCGGAAAACTTCTCCACAACACGTAGTAGGCACTCTAGTTGGTCTCTGTTTGCTGCAATCAGTTTCAAGTCATCGGCGTATAAAAGATGGTTAATCAACATGTTGCGAGTGTTGCCTCTCATGTTGAATCCCTTTCCGGAGGATTTTAAAATAGTTGAAAACGGGTTCATTACCATGTAGAACCACAATGAACTCAGAGAGTCTCCTTGAAAAATTCCTCTCTTGATGGATACTGTGCCTGTTCCTCTGATTTCGATGTTAGTGGGCCAAGTTGCCATAACTGTTTGGAGAAAGCTCACTATTCTCGGATCTTCTTTATAGATCTCTAAAACTGTTATGAGCCATTCATGAGGCATGGAGTCGAAAGCTTTCTTGTAGTCAAGATGAGCCGTGAACAAATTCCTCCTCTTCTTATTGGCTTGGTTGCATATTGTAGAGTCAATTATCATTTGTTCTTCGGATCCCATTGCACCCCTGAAGCATCCTTTCTGTTTCGATGCAATTATATTAATTTGTTCGCTATTGGAGTATATTCGACGCGTAATGCAAGATGTCATGAGCTTGTACATAGTTGACAGGCAAGTCACTGGCCTGTACGTTGCTGAATCGTATGTACTTTGGTGATTTTTCGGCAGAACGTTAGTTATACCCTCTGTCAGGAAGAAGGGCATACTCTCTGGACCGCTTAGAATTTCATTCACTGCCTTAGTTAAATTACTATGCAAACAGTTGAATTGTTTCAGTCAAAATTGTGGAGCCCGTCTGGTCCAGGTGATTTCCAGCAGTGCATTCTTTAAGAATGTCCGAAAGCTCTCGTTGTGTGATGACTGTAACAGACATTTGTTCGATGTTGGTTTGAGTTTTTTTTATCCACTCGGCATATTTGTTGTAAGTAGTAGGTATTGACAGTTGTTCGGTCCAAAATTTATCCATGTCATCCTTATTCGGATAGATGTTTTGGGGAGTTCTGTTGTTTTCCATATAGATGTCTGTAGAAATTTTTCGCTGAGTTTTCAAAGGAGATATTATCTTGCTTCCTACTGGTGCTCTCTTTATATCTTCGCTGTCTCTCGGTGAAGGCTTCGAGTTTTTGTTTCAGTGTGTCGATGCACTGCTTTACTCTTGAGTTTTCTTCTTCATAGCTGGAGTGCTTGCGATTTCGATAGATAATAATCGATTCAACCTACGATTTCAGCCTGATTGTTCTGATGCCATTTTCATATTGTGTAAGCTTTCCTATGTCCTACCGACAGCGTTGAACTTTTTCTCCAGCCTTCTTTGCCAGTGAGGTAGGCGAGGTTGTGGACAGGGTTGAATTGTGTGCTGTCTTGGTTTGGTCTTCATGTCCAGCACTTCTACTACAGTTGTTGTGGCACAATAAAGGATGAGATGGATTGTTTCCAGTTGTCTTGCCATCGAGAGGAATTTTGGTATGACATCAGTGTTTATTATCTTGAGGATGACCGCAATCTTTTTGGATAATTTGATCCTGGGTAGTGTTGGTCTGGAGAGTGGATCAGTGCCGTTGCATTCGCTGAATAATCTCTGCATTGCTGATTGAAGACGTTTCACTAGAGCTTGTCGTTCTTCGTTCGAAATTTGATGGGCAGTTTCTACCGAAGTATAAACCTGAGATGATGAATGTTCATTATGTGTCTTTTCATCTGTGTTGACATCTTGTTGGAGAGGAAATTGGTGTTCAGTTGTTCTCTCTTCATGTGTTGTTCCATGGTTGTGTGTTTTTCTCTGTTATGGTCTTACTCGTTGTTTTATTCATTTACGACTTCATTTTTAATTACCTGCCGCCTGTCTTCTGATATAAGTTTGTCTCCGAGGATTACTCGATACTGCTCAGCTATCCTCTGTTCAGTTACTTATAGGTCTGGAAAACATCGCTTGTATTAATTGAATAACTGTTATCTGTATCCAGTCAGTGCTTGACCTACGTTTGTTATTATATAGTTGATGCGCAAAATCGTTTCATTCACATAACTTGTTCATTTCATACGTCTTCTGGGTAACCCTGCTTGAGTGAAAACTGGTGAACACTTTAAATTTCGAAATTTTCAACATTGGTTCAAGATTTGGACAGAAGAGTTGAAATCATTAAGAAGTTCAATGGAACCATTAGCTTACAGGATATTTAAAAGGCTTAAATGGAATCACTCTATTCACCGATTGGACGATAGGTGCAAGGATTACAAAAAGAGTGCATGATAAATCACCCCAGTAAGACGATCAAAAGATCGATTGACAGCCTGTTGCTGGACCTGGTATGATGGCCATGAAAAAAAACAGGCAATTATGCCTAATTCGAAGAGAAAAGAAGACTCTGAACTGGATGTAATTTATTGCGTGTATCTATAATGCACTCAGCTCTATATGGCCTTATCTATATGGATATGTATGCATAGCATATAGTTTTCCAATTCTTCATAGCTAAGATAAAGTGGTCAATTTCCTTGGCGTAAATGAAGCTTTTCTTCAAAGGTCGAAGTAATTTAATTTTTTCATTCAGAAGAAAGAGGATGCCACTTTAGAAATTGACTTGTATTCTGTTTTTATTGCTCTATGGTTTCGTTCAATCACTTGTTGAACAGTTTTTTGCAATTAAAAATTCGAAACCTTGCTTTTCTCCCATTGCATGGGGATTTTTATAGCTCAAGAAATCATAATTAGGTAGGCCAGAATCTATGGGTTTTAAGATTCGAGTGCGCTAATTGAATAGTTTTCATTGTGAAAGCAAATTATTTTTAATAGCTAAAGCAAGATAGGAAAGTTGTCAATTGAGATAAAGCAATTCCTTTTCAAGAACAGTGACGTTTCCTGAAATGTTCTAATGGTTATTCAACTAGTTTATGAATCACTATAATATAACAAACGAATTGATCACAAGATTTTACCGTCGATCACATTTAAAATTGAGTATAAATTCTTAATTCAAATACATTTTCATTTTCCACAAGCAATACACATATGATAAAACATAAATTTTTGTATTTCAATAGAGTTGTAACACTACTTATATTGCTTCTAAATACTTTGTGTTCGGATGCCTATGACAATTGCACACTGAAATAGTAGAAATCGAGCAATTAAATGGTTGATTATCGATCAATTTCGTGTATTTACGTTTAACTGAGTTTCTATTTTGAGGTCGACGAAAGACCTACTTCATTGAAAATAATCTGTGCTATCATTTGTTGGAATATTTCACACTAAGTCCGTTGCTTCTGCCCACTCGTACACTTCTCTTGAAGTGTATGGAGCTCCCAAATGAGTCAGGATTGCCTGACTCATTTGAAATGTGAAAAGGTGAAAATGAATTCATCGATAAGAAGTTGACGCAAGTAATTGTTGAGGTAAATTTCGAAAGAATCCTTGTCGAAATGATTCCTTATTACCCTGAACATCGAATGGAAATCTTTCTCAATTCTTCGAGCAGCACAACATGATGAGGAGAGCAACCCTAGGTAATGCCTATAGGTAAATTCAGTTTGCTTTAAATGTTCTGAAAATTCAACAGCTGCCATGCGAACGTTCAACAATGATTCCTTATGAATCTTGTGAGTAGAATGGAAACTACACATCAGGAATTCAATAAATTCATTTTCGTCTCACCAAAAAATACTTAACTTCCATAATAAGCGAATTATTCTAATAGAGTATGCTCAACAATATTCAAACCTAACAGGAAAACCCTTCTGGCAAATTAAACTTATCTGATTTATGATATCTGAACTATATTTATGGTCGCGATCATATATGAATTATAATTCAATTTTAGTCGCACCGTTAGTGCGGGTAAACTGGAATATGAAGTACTTATACAAGTAGTTTTGATGTATGTTGAAACTGCGTGAAATGAAAAGCATTCGCTATATTTCATAAGAATCGAACCATTATAAATTCAAGAAATGAACAGTAGGTACTGGTGGCAATTTCCTTGCAACGTTGAAAGTATGATACTAAACTAGCAGTGATCCTTGATTTGAATTTGTTCACTACAAATATCTTTCAGCTTTGCCTTTGTGAAAACATATTTTGAGACCAGCAGAACAGCAATGAATTTTGTTGTACATTTCAATAGCATCCCGGACATGCAGCAAAAAAGTACTGAAATGAATGACTGATTTGATTCCAGCAAATCCGAAAATCAGTCGTCAATAGCTTTAACTGCCGAAGGAAAATGCAAATCTACTACAATCACCAATCATGAGAACAAAACTTTCCAACTTCACGTGGCATTACAAGATGATATTCCCCACTCGTAGGTTCCTTCAATGTTGCCGAGACTACCTTTAGTGAATGAGTTGCATTTTTTATGTCCAAATTCAATTTTCTATTTTGCTCATGATTTTTAGTTCAAATATAAGCGACAGAGCTGAGATATCGCCAATAAACCGCGAATGCTTCATGAGGGAATCAACATAGTTTTATTGAGTCAACACTTAAATAAAAACCTGAAAGACAGGTAGCTTGAATAACTGTTTTGTCAACTGAAGAAAGCCTTGACATTATGTCGGAAGCATTAGCGTGTTTGTATATATCGGCTGAAGGTTAATTCAAATTTGAATATCCTGAGGGCTATTGGTTTGAATATTTTCATTCATGTTTTCAACTTATCATGCTAATCTCAAATGTTACCTGGAAATTTTAAATTATTCAGTTATAATGTCTACACCTTGCCGTTGTCCACCCGTAGAGCCGGACGGCTGGACAGAACTATTTTTGTCCTGAAATCCGCCATCGCTGATTACAACAGGGTCGGTATCAAAAGTCGTGAATATCATACATCTGGACATAATTATAGAATGCTGTTCCACTAAGAACAAATTGAGGAACGGAAACGAAAGAAGAAAATCATATCCTGCCAAATGGCCGAAGGCCAGAAAGTGGCTTAATCATTAATTTGCTCAACGAGCTAGATCAAAAAAATCTTTTCACTACATAAGAACTGAAGAGAACTCTGTTGCCAAAAGGTAGACAGAGCGGGTTTATACGATAAATCTCACCTTCGAGCTGTTGCGAAGTCTACTTCGCTTAATTATCGCCCATCTCCCGATCTAATCTAATGTTAACTTTTCTAGGAAAAAGCGGCACAAGCGCGCAAGAAGATCATCAACCCTTTCACGATTTCTGTGGAGAAATCCGCATAGATGCAAATCATGAACATAAAAAAAAATCCGCGAACTCTTCAGGCAATATAGCTGTTTTTTTATATTTTTATATTATGCCAACTCTAAGCTGGACCAATACTTCATGTTCAGCATAATATGCATCACTGAATTCTTATTCCAACTTCACTGATGTCTCAACTTAGTTCGCTTACCCAAAGATGATGAAAAATTAATAAACAGATATGATTTAAAAACTGTTTTTAAGGACTTCGAAAGAAATTCCTTCATTAATATTTCAGACATGTAATGTCGATGACATTCTGAACACTCATAAACCTCGACAATATTATTTGATCGGCTCGAGCCAGGGAGAGAGGAAATTAAACCGACAAGCAGCCATCAGTTTCGCCAATTTCGTATTTGGGACGAAGAAAAGTTGAACGTGGCATTCTACCATAAACGATTCGTCGGTTGTCTCCGAACATTGCGAAACAATTTGTTCATTTTTCCTCTCTATTCATATATAACTAGAGTGGTAAAGGCTGTCCATAATAAAGGGAGAGTTTGATCGAAGTTTGATGAATAATTTGGGATGATATATGGAACAGCGGGGATTTCGCATCAATTTATGTAGAAATATGTTTATGAGGAAAAGATGAATTATTATTTTTTTATTGCTAGTCAAGAGTAACGTTTTCAGTATGAAATAACTTTGACAATAATTATGAAGTGAATGAGCTACAAAGACTTTTGACAGAAAAAATCTAGCATTCGAGTCATTATTATAAAATGTTTCTTAGTTGAAGCCGCACTTCTGGTGAAATATTTTTGTGAACATTCAGTTATTCTGACGGAGCAAGAAGGGTGGTTTGACTTCAGATATTTTTAGTTACAACTTTAAGAGCTTCAGTTTGTTAAATCGAGTACGATCTGTTGAAATCTACCCTCTGTCAGATTCATATGAAAGTTGTGTGATGAATTTAGATATACAGGTTCGGAAATTCGCATCGGCAACATTTATGATATTCAATGCATAAAACAGAGGATTTTGCAGTCCAGTTGAACTCTTGTATATTCGTACAATATACATAAATGGCCGATTGCAATAATGTGTCTCTTCTCTCATCATTGGAAGTGGCTTAATCTCTCTCCTCATTGAGAGTGGCTTAATTCAAGCAGTATGCTAGGGAACCTGAGGCTACATTGAAAAAAGCAGATTTTGAATCAATCATAGAGCAGCTGATAATTTGAAGATTGACTGACATGTGTTTACTGTTTACATTTTCGTCAGATTGACATTTAAAAATATTCCGGTTTTAATTTTCATTTTATTTATTTAAGTTATTTCGAGGTTGAAATTATGGGATTTTCTTCAACTCAAGTAAGAAAAGATTGTTGTACTTATTTGCGTTAGACGGAATTATTTGGTTTTCGATGATGATATGAAAATGGGCAATGATGACATTGCTACGCAAAGGCAACTTTGCGAGTAAATTGAAAATTTCTTCGATTATTGACTTTATTTTCAGATTTCATCTTATCCAACAATCCAGGGAAAATGTGGCATCAGTAAAAAGCCGAATAATGACATGACGAACAAGCACACGAATCAATTTATACTTTACAATTTGTCTACAGAACATAGACCTCATTCAGCAGCTTTTACTCTCATTTGAAAGTATTATTACAATTGTTTTAAGTTTTGTATTTTTCAGTTAGTTGTTAAATGAATAGAATCTAGTGAATCTAGTGAAGATTCACTAATACAGAACTACTTATTATACCAAAAAATAATACTACTACTTCTTGTCATGAATTGATTGAATCTTTTTGTCTTATATAAGGGTAAAAGACAAAAAGATTGATTTATATTGGAATCATTATAAAACAAGAGGAATAACTAACACATATTTTACTTTCCAACGTTTTTTCGTTATTAATAATAATAATAATAAGCCCTCAGGGGCTCTGGAATGGTAAGTTCTAGAGTACGGGCTTAGCAAACCCGAGGTACCCGAGCTAAACCTGGCAGTAGGTATAAAATGCAACCCATAATGATGGTGCAATTAAGGAGTAGAAATATTGAGTCGCTGCCTGAGGATCGTCAGGGCATGTCTGGAGCTGGCGCTGGGCATGACAGCATGCGGGACGTCAGTGGCAGGGCGCTGAGGAGGCGGGCCCCTGTCATACAAAACACTACAGCTCAACAGGAAGAACCAAGGAGGCAAACAACAGCAGTGCCACCCCCTACAAATAGTGCTACGCAGGATCTTCAACCAGCGTTCACTCAAGCAGGGTTACCCAGAAGACGCATGAAATGGACAAGTTGTATCAATGAAACGATCATGCGCATCTACTATAAAATAACAAACATGGGTCAAGAACTAACTGGATACAGACAACGGTTATTCAATGAATTCAAGCGATGTTTTCCAGATCTACAAGTAACTGAACAGAGGATAGCTGACCAATATCGCGTAATCCTCAGAAACAAACTTATATCAGAAGACAGATTGCAGGAAATTAAAAATGAAGTTGTCAATGAATTAAACAACGAAGAAAACCATAATAGAGAAGAACACACAACTTCTGAAAACAGAGAGCACAACCATGGAGCAACACATGAAGAAAGAACAACTGAACTCCAATTACCGCTCCAAGAAGATATTCAAACGGACGATGAAACACAGAATGAACATTCATCACCTCAGGTTCATACCTCGGTAGAAACTGCCCATAAAATTTCGAACGAAGAACGACAAGCTCTAGTGGAACGTCTTGAATCAGCAATGCACAGATTATTCAGCGAATACAACGGCACTGATCCACTCTCCAGACCAACACTACCTAGGATCAGATCATCCAAAAAGCTTGCAGTCACCCTCAAGATAATGAACACTGATGTCGTACCAAAATTCCTTTCAATGGCAACACAACTGGAAACGATCCATCTCATCCTTTATTGTGCCGCAACAACTGTAGTGGAAGTGCTGGGCATAAAGACCAAACCAAGACAGCACTCAAATCAACCCTGTCCACAACCTCGCCTACCTCACTGGCAAAGGAGGCTGGAGGAAAAAGTTCAACGCTGTCGGCAGGACATAGGAAGGCTGACACAATATGAAAATGGCATCAGAACAATCAAGCTGAAATCGTTGGTGGAATCGATTATCTATCGAAATCGCAAGCACTCAAGCTATGAAGAAGAAAACACAACAGTAAAGCAGTGCATCGACACACTGAAACAAAAACTCAGTGTCTACTCCGAGAGATTGCGAAGATATAAAGAGAGCAACAGGAGGAAGCAAGATAACATCTCCTTTGAAAACTCGGAGAAAAATTTCTACAGACATCTGGATGGAAAACAACAGAACTCCCCAAACATCTATCCGAATAAGGATGACATGGAAAAATTCTGGACCGAACAACTGTCAACACCTACTACTTACAACAAAAATTCCGAGTGGATAAAAAACGAAGAGAAAACTCAAACCAACACCGCACAAATGTCCCTTACGGTCATCACAGAACAAGAGCTTTCGGATATTCTCAAAGAAATGCACAACTGGAAATCATCTGAACCAGACGGGCTCCACAGTTTTTGGCTGAAAAAATTCAACTGTTTGCATAGTAATTTAACTAACGCAGTTAATGAAATTCTACGAGATCCAGAGAGTATGCCCTCCTTCCTGACAGAGGGTATAACTTATCTTCTGCCAAAAAATCACCAAAGTACAGACGATCCAGCAACGTACAGGCCAGTGACATGCCTGCCAACTATGTACAAGCTCATAACATCTTGCATTACACGTCGACTATACTCCCATTGCGAACGAAATAATATAATTGCATCAGAACAGAAAGGATGCTCCAGAGGTGCAATGGGATCCAAAGATCAACTGATAATCGACTCTATAATCTGCAACCAAGCCCATAAGAAGAGGAGAAATTTGTTCACGGCTTATCTTGACTACAAGAAAGCTTTCGACTCCATGCCGCATGAATGGCTCATAAAAGTTTTAGAGATCTATAAAGTAGATCCAAGAATAGTGAGCTTTCTCAAAACAGTTATGTCAACTTGGCGAACTAACATCGAAATCAGCGGAACAGGCATAAGAACTGGCACAGTATCCATCAGGAGAGGAATTTTTCAAGGAGACTCTTTGAGTTCATTGTGGTTCTGCATGGCAATGAACCCGTTATCAACTATTTTAAAATCCTCCAGAAAGGGATTCAACCTGAAAGGCAACACTAGCAATATGTTGATTAACCATCTTTTATACGTCGATGACTTAAAACTGATTGCAGCAAACAGAGACCAACTAGAGTGCCTACTACGACTAGTGGAGATGTTTTCCAAAGACGTCAGCATGAACTTTGGACTGGACAAATGTCGTTCCCTAAATATAGCAGGAGGAAAAATCCAACAGACACCTCTCACCTTATCTAACGGAGAAGAAATAAAGGCAATGCTGGCAGGTGATCTATACAAATACCTAGGTATGAAGCAATGTCAAAGGATAGACCAACGAGTGATGAAGGACGAACTAACAGCAGAGTTCACCAGAAGAATGAGGAGCGTTCTGAAAACGAAACTGAACAGCAGAAATCTCACAAAAGCTGTTAACACCTACGCTTGCTCAGTTCTCACCTACTCTTTCGGAATAGTAAAGTGGAGTAATACAGATCTCGATCGTCTCCAACGGAAAATGAGAACACTATGTACAAAGGCCAACAAGCATCATCCTAAATGCTGTGTTGAAAGAACAACAATTCCAAGAACTCAAGGCGGACAAGGCTTTGTGGACATAAAGAAAATGGCAGCTGAACTAAACAACTTGAGAAAGTATTTTACAGATAAGGCAAACACATCGGACTTACATAAGATACTGATTGAAGCAGATTGTTCAACACCTCTATTACTAAGCGAGCACCCTCATGAAAACACCACACAGACGGATAGTGATAAAATTCAAAGATGGAGAGAAAAGCCCCTAAATGGAAGACACCTGAACGAGGTCACCCAGGAACATGTCGACATTCCTGCGTCGAACTACTGGCTGACTTCTGGAAGATTGTTTCCTGAGACAGAAGGTTTCCTCCTTGCCATTCAAGATCAAGTAGTGCAAACTAAAAACTATCAGAAATATATCATGAAGGATAGGAGCCTCACCGACGATAGATGCCGCTACGGATGCCAAACATCAGAAACAATCCAACATATCACAGGAGGCTGCCAAATGTTTGCTGGAAATGAATATAAGAGTCGACATGATGCAGTTTGTAAAATACTTCATCAGGAACTCGCCGTCCAACTGAAGATTCTGCAGTCCGAAACAATTCCATATTATAAGTATCAGCCTGAAGTAATACTGGAGAACAACCTTTACAGGTTATACTGGGACCGCACAGTACTTACAAATTTAACAGTTGCTAATAACAGGCCAGATATAATCCTAGTGAAGAAAAAAGAGAAGAGAGCAATACTTATAGACGTAGCCATCCCGAACAACAACAATCAACGTCAAAAATATGCTGAAAAAATATCGAAATATCGAGAGCTTGTACTTCAGATTAAAAGGCAGTGGGGAATGTCTAGTACCAGAACCATTCCCATTCTCATATCAACCACAGGAATTATTCCTAAGAGCCTCAAGTCCAACCTCAAGGAGCTAGATTTGGATGAAAACCTGTTTAAAGTAATGCAAAAAGCAGTACTTCTTGGTACTGCTAGAACGGTAAGGAAGTTTGTGGGTCACGATGGACACCAGGAACAACCATGGAGGGAAACATTGCAAAACCAACTACCACGACATCAACCGAGAGATCCAGGACCAAGCAACGAAGGACGAACAACCCAGGACCCAGGAGAAGAAGAACACCGAAGACCTCAGAGCTCAATCCCCCTGATACTTGCTATCCGGGATGAGTGAATGTTCCCCTTAGTAGGGAGTGTGATAGCCGATCGCTAGGGGGTGTGAAAAATCACACCCTTTCTACGCTAATAGGCTCAAGTCGATAATAATCACGGCTTATCTTGACTACAAGAAAGCTTTCGACTCCATGCCGCATGAATGGCTCATAAAAGTTTTAGAGATCTATAAAGTAGATCCAAGAATAGTGAGCTTTCTCAAAACAGTCATGTCAACTTGGCGAACTAACATCGAAATCAGCGGAACAGGCATGAGAACTGGCACAGTATCCATCAGGAGAGGAATTTTTCAAGGAGACTCTTTGAGTTCATTGTGGTTCTGCATGGCAATGAACCCGTTATCAACTATTTTAAAATCCTCCAGAAAGGGATTCAACCTGAAAGGCAACACTAGCAATATGTTGATTAACCATCTTTTATACGTCGATGACTTAAAACTGATTGCAGCAAACAGAGACCAACTAGAGTGCCTACTACGACTAGTGGAGATGTTTTCCAAAGACGTCAGCATGAACTTTGGACTGGACAAATGTCGTTCCCTAAATATAGCAGGAGGGAAAATCCAACAGACACCTCTCACCTTATCTAACGGAGAAGAAATAAAGGCAATGCTGGCAGGTGATCTATACAAATACCTAGGTATGAAGCAATGTCAAAGGATAGACCAACGAGTGATGAAGGACGAACTAACAGCAGAGTTCACCAGAAGAATGAGGAGCGTTCTGAAAACGAAACTGAACAGCAGAAATCTCACAAAAGCTGTTAACACCTACGCTTGCTCAGTTCTCACCTACTCTTTCGGAATAGTGAAGTGGAGTAATACAGATCTCGATCGTCTCCAACGGAAAATGAGAACACTATGTACAAAGGCCAACAAGCATCATCCTAAATGCTGTGTTGAAAGAACAACAATTCCAAGAACTCAAGGCGGACAAGGCTTTGTGGACATAAAGAAAATGGCAGCTGAACAAATAAACAACTTGAGAAATTGTTTTATAGACAAAGCAAACACATCGGACTTACATAAGATACTGATTGAAGCAGACTGTTCAACACCTCTATTACTAAGCGAGCACCCTCATGAAAACACCACACAGACGGATAGTGAAAAAATTCAAAGATGGAGAGAAAAGCCCCTACATGGAAGACACCTGAACGAGGTCACCCAGGAACATGTCGACATTCCTGCGTCGAACTACTGGCTGACTTCTGGAAGATTGTTTCCTGAGACAGAAGGTTTCCTCCTTGCCATTCAAGATCAAGTAGTGCAAACTAAAAACTATCAGACATATATCATGAAGGATAGGAGCCTCACCGACGATAGATGCCGCTACGGATGCCAAACATCAGAAACAATCCAACATATTACAGGAGGCTGCCAAATGTTCGCTGGAAATGAATATAAGAGTCGACATGATGCAGTTTGTAAAATACTTCATCAGGAACTCGCCATCCAACTGAAGGTTCTGCAGTCCGAAACAATTCCATATTATAAGTATCAGCCTGAAGAAATACTGGAGAACAACCTTTACAGGTTATACTGGGACCGCACAGTACTTACAAATTTAACAGTTGCTAATAACAGGCCAGATATAATCCTAGTGAAGAAAAAAGAGAAGAGAGCAATACTTATAGACGTAGCTTTCCCGAACAACAACAATCTACGTCAAAAATATGCTGAAAAAATATCAAAATATCGAGAGCTTGAACTTCAGATTAAAAGGCAGTAGGGAATGTCTAGTACCAGAACCATTCCCATTCTCATATCAACCACAGGAATTATTCCTAAGAGCCTCAAGTCCAACCTCAAGGAGCTAGATTTGGATGAAAACCTGTTTAAAGTAATGCAAAAAGCAGTACTTCTTGGTACTGCTAGAACGGTAAGGAAGTTTGTAGGTCACGATGGACACCAGGAACAACCATGGAGGGAAACATTGCAAAACCAACTACCACGACATCAACCGAGAGATCCAGGACCAAGCAACGAAGGACGAACAACCCAGGACCCAGGAGAAGAAGAACACCGAAGACATCAGAGCTCAATCCCCCTGATACTTGCTATCCGGGATGAGTGAATGTTCCCCTTAGTAGGGAGTGTGATAGCCGATCGCTAGGGGGTGTGAAAAATCACACCCTTTCTACGCTAATAGGCTCAAGTCGATAATAATAATAATAAAGGTCTTTATTAATAATTATGTTAAATACATTAATATTCAAACAAATAAATAGGGCGAGGTTCAGTGTGGGAAATTGTGCATCTGCGCAACCCCCACCTGTTCTTACACCTAACCCCAAGATACGAGAGGGGTACACCGAAAAGAAAATAATGCTGTATGGCAGAATTCAACTTCAATACATTTTTTTTGTCTAACAGTCACTTATGAATTTATTCGACAAATAAGTCTTGAGCCTGGCCGAGGAAGAAGTAACAATATTATAAGGCAGGGAGTTTACTACTCGAGTAATTTGATATGAAAAAGATGACTTGAACATTTCAATCGAGTGAATGGGAGGAGTGAGAGCGTTTTTGAATCTTACGTTGATGTTATAGACTGAGAGCTGGCTACGGAGGGGTAAGGGTCACTAGGTGCAAGGGTAATTTTATCGTTCACAGGTTCGATTGTTACCGACATAGCGTAAGGCGGGCAGCCAGAAGGCACATTGGAAGAATAACGGAAGGGTAGGGGGTTAAACATGCAATTTTTTTACGAAAAAAAAGTCATAAGGTGCAAAGATGGCAATTTGTAGAATAAGAGAAGGTGGTATGAGTAAGCAGGAAAAAACATTGCCAGAAGGCTGAGTGGAAGAATAACGCGAAGGGAGGGGGTTAAACATGCATATTTTTTTCGAAAAAAAAGTCATAAGGTGCAAAGATGGCAATTTGTAGAATAATAGGAGGTAGTATGAGTAAGTAGAAAAAAACTTTGCCAGAAGGCTAAGTGGAAGAGTAACGCGAAGGGTGGGGGTTGAATATGCAATTTGTACGAAAAAAAATCATGAGGTGCAAAGATGGCAATTTGTAGAATAAGAGAAGGTGGTATGAGTAAGCAGGAAAAAACATTGCCAGAAGACCAAGTGGAAGAATAAAGCGAGGGGAGGGGGTTTAACATGCAATTTTTTACGAAAAAAAGTCATGAGGTGCAAAGATGGCAATTTGTAGAATAAGAGGAGGTGGTATGAGTAAGCAGGAAAAAACATTGCCAGAAGGCTGAGTGGAAGAATAACGCGAAGGGAGGGGGTTAAACATGCATATTTTTTCGAAAAAAAAGTCATAAGGTGCAAAGATGGCAATTTGTAGGATAATAGGAGGTAGTATGAGTAAGTAGAAAAAAACATTGCCATTGCCAGAAGGCTAAGTGGAAGAGTAACGCGACGGGAGGGGGTTGAACATGCAATTTGTACGAAAAAAAATCATGATGTGCAAAGATGGCAATTTGTAGAATAATAGGGGGTAATATGGGTAAGTTGGAAAAAACATTGCCAAAAGACCAAGTGGAAGAATAACGCGAGGGGAGGGGGTAAAACATAAAATTTTTTTACGAAAAAAAAGTCATAAGGTGCAAAGATGGCAATTTGTAGAATAATAGGGGGTAGTATGAGAAAGCAGGAAAAAAAATTGCCAGGAGGCTAAGTGGAAGAATAACGCGAAGGCAGGGGGTTAAACAAGCAACTTTTTAACGAAAAAAATGCATAAGATGCAAAGCTGACAATTTGTAGAATGATCGAAGATAGTATGAGTAAGTTGGAAAAAAAAATTCAAAAAGGCTAAATGGAAATATAACGAGAGGCATTTATCCAAAGGACCAAAGGTGACATGAAATATCTCAAAATATGTAAACGAAGTGCCAGATTCTTTCAATAAAATGAAAGATCGAGAAGGCTACAGATGCTCTTTGTATCGCTGATATCTTTGTCATGCTTCCACTTAGCCTTCTGACAATTTTCTTCCTTCTCCTATACTTGTACTATCTACGCTTATTACACAAATCGTCCATTTTGCACTTCATGACTATTTTTTTCAAAAGAGAATAATCGGAGATAATTTTGTAGATTCAAAATGCCATCTTTCCAACTTATGACTTTTTTCGATAAAATAGATGCATGTTCAACCCCCTTCCTTCACGTTATTCTTCCACTTAGCCTTCTGACAATGTTTTTCCTACTTACTCATACTACCCCCTTTTATTTTACGAATAGCCAGCTTTGCACCACACGCCTTTTTTTCGTTAAAAAGTTGCTTGTTTAACCCCCTCCCTTCGCGTTATTCTTCAACTTAGCCTCCTGGCAATTTTTTTTTCCTGCTTTCTCATACTACCCCCTATTATTCTACAAATTGCCATCTTTGCACCTTTTGACTTTTTTTTCGAAAAAAATATGCATGTTTCACCCCCTCCCTTCGCGTTATTCTTCCACTCAGCCTTCTGGCAATGTTTTTTCCTGCTTACTCATACTACCTTCTCTTATGCTACAAATTGCCATCTTTGCACCTTATGACTTTTTTTTTCGTAAAAAAATTGCATGTTTAACCCCCTCCCCTCGCGTTTTTCTTCCACTTGGTCTTCTGGCAATGTTTTTTCCGACTTACCCATACTACCCCCTATTATTCTACAAATTGCCATCTTTGCACCTCATGATTTTTTTTCGTACAAATTGCATGTTCAACCCCCTCCCTTCGCGTAACACTTCCACTTAGCCTTCTGGCAATGTTTTTTTCTACTTACTCATACTACCTCCTATTATTCTACAAATTGCCATCTTTGCACCTTATGACTTTTTTTTCGAAAAAAATATGCATGTTTAACCCCCGCCCTTCGCGTTACTCTTCCACTTAGCCTTCTGGCAATGTTTTTTTCTACTTACTCATACTACCTCCTATTATCCTACAAATTGCCATCTTTGCACCTTATGACTTTTTTTTCGAAAAAAATATGCATGTTTAACCCCCTCCCTTCGCGTTATTCTTCCACTCAGCCTTCTGTCAATTTTTTTTCCTGCTTACTCATACCACCTTCTCTTATTCTACAAATTGCCATCTTTGCACCTTATGACTTTTTTTTCGTAAAAAAATTGCATGTTTAACCCCCTACCCTTCCGTTATTCTTCCAGTGTGCCTTCTGGCTGCCCGCCTTACGCTATGTCGGTAACAATCGAACCTGTGAACGATAAAATTACCCTTGCACCTAGTGACCTTTACCCCTCCGTAGCCAGCTCTTAGACTATTATGTACGTCTGTACGAAATGTTATTTTTCTATGTAGGTAAGCCGGTTTTCGATTTTTGAGAATTTTCTGGTATAGACAAGCACGATGCACATACCTTCGGTTTTTCATATTGATCCACTCATTGAGTATCAAAGTGTGCGAAATGGGCTGATACTTTTTTATTCCGTATATTAATCTCAAGCAACAATTCTGTAACCTTTGTATCCGCTTGGCATCCACAACACTTATACAAGTGTCATATACCACATCACAGTAATTCATATGGGACAGTACCAATGAATCACAAAGCATTGACTTTGTTCTCTGACACAGCACCCATCTATGCTGAAATATAATTTTCAAACTAGAATATGCTCTTTGTAATGACGTACTGACATGATGTGAAAACTTTACATTTTGATCCATCCACAGGCCCAAGTTCCTCACTTCGTCGGCAAAGGGGATCACCTCAGATTCAAGCGTGATGTGATTGCCAGAAATGTTGACAAATATCTCCCTGTGAGTCTTAGAAGCAAATAAAATTGCCTTCGTTTTTTTCGCGTTGAGATGTAAGCAATGTGATTTAGAGAAAGCAGACATATTATGAAGATCAAAGTTCAGAGCTGTAATGGCTTGCTCAATCTCATCTAGACCAAATGATAAATATAATTGCGTGTCATCTGCGTAGTAGTGCTGAAAACAGGAAAGAAATTTCAATGGGAATTGGGAAATATAAATACTGAATAGAAGTGGTCCCAGTATAGAACCCTGAGGAATCCCCCTATGAACATCAATGAAATCCGAAAGCTCACTCGCAAATTTTACCGCTTGACATCTTCCACTTAAGTAGCTTGAAATAAGTTTAATTGCTCCGTCATTGAATCCAATGAAATAGAGAATCGACAGCAAAAGCTGATGATTCAGCGTATCAAATGCTTTGGAGTAGTCCAGCATTACGAGAACTGTCAATTTCTTTTTATCTAAGGCTCGAAATATATCGTCTGTTACATTAAGTAGTGCAGTAGAGCAGCTATGTTCTGACTTGAATCCTGACTGAGTAGGTGGTATTGTATTGTTTTTATCTAAGTGCTTCTGAATCTGTATATGCAAGACTTTCTCCAAAATTTTAGACAGGGTAGGCAGTAAACTAATTGGTCTCAAATCATTGAATCCCTGAGGATTAGGTATTTTTGGAACGGGAATTACATGAGCCTTTTTCCAACTAGTGGGAAAGACAGCCCTTTTGAGACATGTGTTTACAATGTGAGTAATATGCGGCAACAAGAATGGTAAGCAGAGTTGAAGAGTCTTTGAATTGATTCCATCATGACCTGCGGTACTATTTTTAATACTTGTAATGATCCTCAAGACGTCCATCTCATCAACTGTTTCAAAGTTCAGGAGTGTATGCAATGAGTCCTTAACATTATTTTTATAAAATTTTATAGTTTCCTCATCAGGAGTTAAACTTGGAATAGAATTAACGAAATGGTTATTTACCTGATTCACATTACGAATATGACTAGGCAACTGAATATGATCCCTGTCATGATCGTCAAATAATTTCTTAATGGTACTCCATACATTCTTGGAAGATTTGCTTTTTTCGATATTAGTTTTAAGAAAAAAAAATTTCTCATGTTTGATCGTTTTTGTGACAAGATTACGAAGTTGCTTATAGTCTCTCCAGTGATTTGAATTTTTTGTTACTTTAAATTTCTTTAGAGCCTCATCTCTATCTCTCATCATTAACTTAATAAAATCAGTTATCCAAGGAGCATACGGTTTAGTTATTCTGATAGTTTGAAAGGGTGCATGAATTTCCAAAAGTGCATTTATACTATCCGAAAGGAAAGTTATTTTACTATCCACGTCGTCGAGTTCGTATATGGTATTCCAAGGTATACTCTTAAGATCAGAGTAGAACTGAGTATAATTAAAATTTTTGAAATTTCGTATTGAGATTTAGGAAAATCAATTCATGGTCACTCACCTCTGGGACATGCATCGTACCAACATCATCTACCAATGTTGCATTTGATACAAGAGCATAATCGATTAATGTTGCGGACTTATCAGTTATTCTAGTAGGTTGCCTTATCATCTGATCAAGACCCAGGCTTTCCAAAGCTTTAGTGACCAACTCTGATTTATTGCTATCATAGTCCAGTAGGTCGACATTAATGTCCTCTAGGCATAAAATATTATCTACAATTGGTATGATATTTGAAACAGTGCTCTCGAATATTTCCAAAAAATGGCTCAAATTGAAGTCAGGAGGTCGGTAAACCACGCCTATAGCTAGAGTCTGAGATTTCAAGATTACTTTCAATCATAATTGTTCAATATCTTCACTAAACACTATTGATGAAAATTTAATATTATTCCGTAAATAAACGCCCACTCCTCCCCCACGGCTCAATCTATCAATTCTCCGGAAATAATAACCTTTAATATTAACTAGGTTATCTGGATTTTTTTTATTCAGCCAGGTCTCACTTATACATAAAACATCCAAATTCTGGGACAAAATTATATTTCTCACTTCATTGATATGTGGTATTAACGATCTGACATTCATATGTGCACATCTCAAGTATGAATTTATTTTCATGAAAATTATTTAAAAGGTGAATTCTGTATAAAAAAAAACAAAAGAAACGGATCAATCCAAAAGTGAAAACGAACCTCTCCCATGTATCTTAATAATAAACAACCAAGTACAGCCCAATAAAATACTCAGAAGAAAAACATTCTAAGTAAAACATAAACCCGAATTGCAATCGATCCATACTATATGCAATGGGAAAAACAATATAAATTTGCCCATAAAATTAATTTATAGAAAATGACATAGAATACGAATTCAAAACAACATTACTTTCGAGGTTATGCAGCAGTTAAGTTTGACAGATCTGCTTCACTCTTGATCAACTTTTTGTTATCATTTATAAGTGCATAAATATTACCTCTCAATGTCCAACAATTTTTTGTTCCTAATACCGTACGCACGTTCTTATATAAATCGCGTTTCTTAAATGATAACATTTCTCTGAGCACGAATGAGGATCCTTTCAAGCATTTCTTAGCAGCGTACACTTCTTCCTTGAACCATCTATTGACGAAAACAATCGATATTGGTCTGGGTTTTTTGTGATCGGCACGCTTCTTTCCGATACGATAACAGTAATTGATATCGCCCGGAGCAGCTGAAATTTTGAATTTTGTTTTCAATATGTTTACCACTTCAGGAATAAGATTCTCTTTCTCTTTCTCGTCGTTTTCACATGACTGCATTCTATCTTCAATGGCATCTATTTGTTTTCTGAATTCATTTATGGATTGCATTACCTTATTTTCGAATGATTCAATTGACTGGAGATCTTCACTAGAACCTTCATTACCGATTTCTGTTGGGTTAATTTTATTCTTCAGTTCAGTGAGTCCACCTCGCACTAATTGTTCCAATTCATCCAATCGGTGTGTTAATTCGGTGTTATTTCCGGATTTATTCTTGTTCCTCATCTTTTAAATATAATTTAAGTATAAAAATAACTTTCAGGCTATATTATAATAATTTTTATTAGCTGGGAGAGGGACACGTCTTACTCTGAACGTACCATCTGCTCCATTCCAAAGCTCAATATTCGCCGTGAAAAGTTATGGATTGCCAACCCTGTATACTGAAGACGTCATCTCTACAGATCCATACGAACAACATTCTTCCATTGCATGAACCGAGGTGTTTATCCACCCATGGTTACCCTGTTTGAAACCACTCCCTAGCATTTTGCTTTGAACGTGGACGAGATAAGCTCCGAAGTCTGAGTTCAATATTGGTTAATATTGATCGAATAATATTATTCTCTGCTTATATTATTTTTTAATTCAAGGTGATGCTACGCGTTAAAGCGCTGTTTATTAATTTTTTATTCCAATCACGCGAAACCACGACGGCATGACGTGTTGACCAGTTTATAAAGTGTTCAATGCTTGTATGTATTGATGATTCCTGAAAGTGCTTCAAAGCTCTGCAGTGCTCAGGAGCATTGTGCGGTGCTCAGAAGCATTTTTTCGGATTACTTACCACTAAGCACTTTATCTAGTGGTTGGTAGCACTGTTATGAGCGCTCAAAGTGCATCCAATATTTTCACGAGCAATGAGCTCAAGGTACTGCCACAAATTTGTAGGTAAGTATTATTTAGGGTAATGGGCTTTCGGAAATGAGAAACAGCGATAAACACAGACAGCCTAGCTATCTTCAGAATGCTAGCTTTCAGCTTCATCATCTCAAAGTTGATGTGTAGAATAACGGAGTCTGCTTGGTATGAATTCTGAAACATCAAGAAATCAGGAGAAACAAGGAGGCTGACAATGTGTTATTAATTATGGCAGGAAGGAGACTCCAACTCTCAATCTTAATCAGTTTTATAATATAATATAATATTAAGTTGTTCATAATACAATTGTATTATTGTATGTGTGATATTTCCATGCAATTATAGATTATATGAACATATGTATATTTGAAATAACGACTGTATCGCAGATGTACGACATGATTTTAATTCATTCCTTTCATTGTATCTGAGCAAAACAGTTAAATAAATCATTCTTTTAAATATTTTTTGAATTATAATATTCAACAAAATATATTACGAATTGGCGAGTACCTATTTCGAATAATTATTCGTACGAACCAATACAAAATAAATAGTGTCAAATTAAATTATTGAGCCACGGTTAGTCGAAAAAAGAAGAAATGTCCATTCAACAAAGGCAACTGCGTCAATTTAACTTCGCAAATAACGATTGGATCATATTTATCCGTCGACTAAATAACTATTTTTGGGCAAATGATATCGAAGATGAGGAGAAAAAAAAAAGCAATTCTTCTGAATGCTTTAAGCGAAGAGTCATATAAACTTAAGTACAATCTTTGCTTTTTTGATAAAACGAGAAGATAAGACCCATGACGATTCAATAGAGGCATTCAATAACCATTTCAAGAAAACAAATTCATTTGCCACTTGTAGGTATACATTTTATATGGCTACAAAATCTGTTCATGAAAGTCCTGTTGAATGGAGTGCCAGAATAAGAAGTCTTGCATCGAATTGTGAATTTGTAGCCAACGTATTGAATATGATTCGGAGAGATAAATTTATTGTTGGTTTCCAAAAAGGTGAATCTAAATATAGACTTTTTGAAGAAAAAAAAACAAGTTCTTTCGCAGATGTTGTTAAAGTAGCATCAGCTAATATGGCGGCGAAGAATAATACGTCATCAGAAAAATATGTCAAGACGGAACACTTCTATATTCTGCGCATAAACATCATCAACGAATTTCACAGAATGCGCAATTGTCATCAAGAAAATTTCAATCACAAGCACAAAATAATCGTTTCAATAATGGAACCACCCAAACATCCAATGTTGTCAAATGTCGAGTATGTGGAAAAAGAAATCATCAGGATCGTGACTGTTTCTTCCGAGATGCAACCTGTTCTAAGAGTAAAGTCAAAGGTCATTTTGCACCAATGTGTTCAAATAATAAAGGAAGTTAATATGTACAATTTGAAGGTAAAAAGCAACATAGTTTTCTAGAACTTCGATCTCAAGAATTATTTACATTGATAAATAGTGATAGTTTAAATAATGCTTTTGCTGTAAATGTGTTAATTGATAAACAGTTGTTTACTTTCCAAATTGATAGTGGAGCTTGAGTATCAGCAATAACGGAAAATTTCTTTCGTGAAAATTTCAGTTATCATACTTGAATTTGGAAAATATTTCATGTAAAGGATTGAAAATCTAAGAAAAAACCTTAAACAAACTCATTTTTGATAGGAATCCAGTGGCTCAATCTAATTTTTGATGAGGAGTTACCTTGTTGATTTATTACATGAAATACTGCTTTTTCTCTAAGAAAGAATAATTTATTTTTACTTGAAAACAATCACCCTCATGATTCGTTTAAAAAATATATAACATGTCATATATCGCCCACACAACACTGGCGACGCTTGGGAGGAAAAAGGTTACCCCAAACCCTCTAAATTTACATTTACAAAAAAATTTGATCAATTCTTCATAAAAAAAAAGATTAAGCCACTGAATTTTCCTCAAAAACTGTCTGTATAAAGTTTTTGTTTCAAGTTCAAATCACAACCCAGGAAGGAGATAATGACCAAGGATGAAATTGCCAAAATGTCAATTTTGGCTTGGAACTTGAAAACAAAAGAAGATACAGCAATGTCGTAGAAGGCAAAAAGAGTTTCTCGAAAAAAGATAACCAAAATGTGCAATTCATTTTTCTCTATCTCATAGAGTTAAAAGTTGTAGTTCGGGGATCACCATTTCTGGTCAACCTGTACATATTCTAAAATCATGAAACTTATGGACATGTAATTGATAAATAAGTTCTTCTATTATTTTAATTCAAGTTCAAACCAAAACCAAGCAACGGAGCATCCATAATATCCTTACGTTCTGACTTGCATGCCTACAATACTAGAAACGAATCGCTTATTAGGAGAGAATGTTTAAATCCCAGCAGGTTTCTGAATATCGCGCAGTGTCTTTCTGGTGTGGTGAAAAGTTTGCCAATAAACATTTACGAAAAGAGAATGAAGAAGATATTGGCAGTTAATGTATTTTATACATTTCTTGAATTTTACAATTTGACTCTGGAGGAAACTGAATTTATATGAACCTGTTCTGAAACTTTTATTTCAGATATTTTTTGTGATCTCTACTCAACTTTTCAAATTTAGTATATTTGCCATGTAAAAACCATGTTTCATTTGTCGGTAATCACCAATAAAGCTCTCATCATCACTGGCCTTCCATAAATTTTTATTTGTTATTTATAGAGAGAAAACTTTTCTTGTGAAATCATTAGTAGGAGGAAGTTAGCAATTCTAATCAAAATAATGATTCCCTTCGTCGGGCTTTAATAATGTAGATTATTTTTCTTCGACCAATACTATTTGACAGTCCGACGGAAGTGAGCAAACCTTGAAATTATCGAGACTAATGAATTTGAAGTAGGTTGAAGACCTGAATTACTAACATAGTTGAGTAAGTTAACAGCTAAAACCGAATAGACCCAGGTTGTACTCCTAAAGTATTTCATATTCGCTGTTTGAATTATCGGAAAATATAACTTTGATATTTGATCAGTTGAACGATTAAAGTAAAAGAGCAATAATTTTTTTTCTGTAAATAGCGGCAGTGAAATATTCCAAGGAATAATCCATTCTTATTAAGAAAATTAATACAGTTCCTCTAAGAAGAGTCGGAATAAATTCCGTTTGTCTACGTATTTTGACATTTGCAAAGTGTGATGTGAGACGTTGAATTATTAAATAACAATTAGTGAAAATCTGTGAAAAGCGTTTTCAGAAAATTACCAGAATTTCATGGTTCACATATCGTCTATCTGAATATCCTACTGGTCGAATTATTGAAAAACTATATAAGACCATTTCGGTGAATAATCAGGAAAGTGAAAAATATAGTCGGAACAGTCGTTCACAAGAAAATCTTCATTTAATTCGTTTAAGGGTTGCCGAAAATCCTGAAATGTTCACGACAAGTTGAACTTATTGGGTTCACTAAATGGCGTAATTTACTCGAAGATTTCGCTCTGAAGGCACATAGGTAAAGTTCAAATAACACAGAAACTAAAACCATTAGATCATTTATAACGTCGTTAACTTATCAATTTCTCCAATAAACAAATATCTGCTTTTTCTGAAGAAATAATGATTTCTGATAGCGCATATTTCGAATTTGGTGGACTATTTTCTTCGAAGTTATGAGTGAAGCTAGGTCTAAAAAAATAATCCACAATCGATTCCTCAACTGAAGGATGAAATTATTCTTGTCATTAGTGATGTAGTGCCTCAATACATCAAAATGTCATTGAAAATTTTAACAAAGGACTCAATGTGTGTGAGCAGGCTCAAGTAATGGACACGTTTGCTTCGGCTCTTGAAATTTCTAAATAAAGTGTTGATCTGAGTGCAAAAGATTCGCCATTCTTTATTCTACACATCGGTAAAAGTGTTCCAATTGACCCTTGTAGAAAGGGGTAATTTATTCGTGACTTCTGATAGTAGTTAATATGGAAACAATGGAATGCAAGACCTGTGCTGTGGAGAAAACATAAACACGAAAAGACCGGGCCTAACATGTGGTGGAGTTTTCGGGGGCTGTTATCACGGAAATGGTACCTATCTGTTGTGATGTTTCCAATTCGCAGTTGACCTTGATCAAAAAGACGGCGGGTGTAGGTTGGAAGTGCGCTGATTGCCGATTGTCAGTTGCGGACGGGAATGGTACTGTTCGATTGTTTTTTAAAAATGAATGCAAATTATGTATTTAAAAAAAAACCGCGCAATTTGAAATATCTTGACCCTTAAATACTCCTCCTCAACATTTCATGCTAAAGGTCAAAATCACAAATAACTATTAATATCAGAAAAATATAACCGATATCCCCCAATTTCTGCACTGCGAGGCACCGAGATGCAAGTGCAATGGAGATATGATTTGTTGAATTAAATTGCCCTCGACATGAAGGCTTTATTTTGCTGAGAGCAAATAACCCTTTTTCTGTTGACATAACATGTTCAATATCCGCACTCTGCTTTGTCAAAATTGTGCCACTGTTTGCAACAATTTTCAATTAAACGAAAAGATTGGATCTTCCTTTTGCCAAATTGCCCTTCAAGCTCGGCGTTCGTGTTAGAGGGTGCATCTCGATAATAACTGGGCTGTTCTTTCTAAGATAATGGCCATTTTTTACAGGAAAAATGGAATCGAGCGTAATTTCGCGGAGCAGGGAATAAAATTCCAACAAATGTTGTAGGATAAAAAAATCAGTTGTTCTCTATAAATTGCAGATAAAACGAATTGATATCTTTTTTTTTGTGGCCTCGTTTCTATAGCTATTTAATATTTATGGTATGGTTCAGAGGTGGGACTGTTTTCAACGAATGTGGAAAATATGATGAAATGAATTGAGAGATTGTTTGTTCGAATTGTGTGTTTCATAAACATACAGTGAATTCGTTTGTAGTGCTACTGTTTGTTAGAAACTTTCAAACGATGAGTTCATTCGAGAAGAAATTAAAAGAGTAATTATGATTAGATACTTCCTCAAAACACTTATTTCAAGTCTATTGGCCAAGTTCTCTGATATCAGGACAAACATCCATTGATTCATTTTCATTTATATTATTTATGGTTCAAAATACATCTATTGGATCCGATATGTGAAAACTCGAATCGTGGTGAAGATTAACCCGCCTTCGACGAACAAAAATATGTGTACACACCCCTCAAAATTCAGTTTTCTGCGATGCTTCAACAAAAAAAGAATTTTTTTCTGTCCGCTTCAATAGAGCGTTTGCGACATGTCGGGTTTTTCTCGAAAAAGGCCATCATTTGATTCGAAATGAGTGTTAGCAACTAGAAAATTGAAATTTTGAGCGCAAGAATAATTTAGCAATAGTTGTCGATGAACCGTTCAACCAAATAGTTTTTGACATAGGAATTTTTGAGATATTTTCTCAGATATTTTCAAAATAAAATGCTTGTCAAACTTGTGAGTGATTTCACTCGGCTGATTTCATTAGGAGAGGAAATTATCTTAACTTTTTTCAATTATAGAGATTGAAATTTATTTCACAAAAATTTCTGAAAAAGAGAATGTGTTTGGTCAAAAATTTTGCTGCTCAATGACGATGCGAATTTTTTCTTACAGAAATTCTGAATTTCTGAACATATAAAGCGTCCTTCGAAAAGTTCGAATGTATCTATAATGATAATTATAATTATTCGGGTATATTATTTTGATCATCCATATTCAGGTGACAAATAGTTCAATTTAAACTCTTTGTTTCCTCATTCTATGAAACAAATGTTTTTGATATTACCAAATCAATTTTCATGAAACATTTTATGGGTCTGAAGATCTCCTACTTATTTTCAGTTAATGTTCAAATGAGAAAGTAAAGGAGAGGTAATGCTGTAATATAGAAATACAAATGCCAATAGAATCGTATTCGTCTGATGCATCTTCGATATCGAAAAATATAAATAACATTATAAATAGTGAGTCTAGTCAACAAGACATACTCCTTAAAATAATTCACGAGTTGAAAGCCAAAATTTCTATACTTATCGAGAATAATTCATTGTTAAATTTAAAGATTTCTTCGTTAGAAGCGGAATTGGCCGATAAAAAGGCGGAGATCAACTAGTCCAAAAGAAAAGATTTAAAGAAATGATTAGTTACAGTAGTGCGCTTGTGGGAGGTCGCGGGGCCGTCGTAACGGGGGATCTTCATAGGCCCGATTTACATCATAACTGGTCATACTTCAATTTCTGAAGTTGATCATATTGTATCAAATGCAGATTTATCACAGTGCAGTTCGAGAGTTTTGGAGGCCCGTATCAGTCACCATCGAATACTTTCACTTGAATTCAAAACTGAATTTGAACATAAAGCAAAACCCATGTCAAAATTAGTCAGGAACTTGAGCCAACAAAATCTGGATAACTTCATAGGCTGTATTCTAGGTATATTTACCAACATTCCAATGTGAATTTGTGTTTTGATACTTTCATTGGAAAAGGAAAGAGTATTTTACTCCAGATATTATTGAAGCCCAACGAGACTTAGAAAAATTATATTGGTTACAAAGTAATATGAAAAGCCAGTCCACAGTCCAGTCAATCTATAGTTCAAAAATCATGGTGAACTTATTGGAAGGTCTGATAATATCTAGAAGTAAAACAGTGTGGAGCTTGGTGAATGATCTCACAGATCGAAGGAGCATGGCAAAAAATCAATTGTGCTGAAATTCTAAAGGAATAATCTCTGTTAATTCTGAATTACTGACTGAATAATTTGCCGATCATTTCACTTCTGTTACTGAGATGGCTCTAGATGTTTACTATAACAATACATTTTCCTCCTCATGCATCAAACTCTCCATATCAGTGAAAATTCTCTTCTTCTATCCAGTAATGGAATTGTTGGAATGGGATTGTTGATGTCATTAAAAAATAAAAAAGTTCGGGATCGGATTTCATTTCTTCGCGTATTCTGAAGTTGATGAGTATGGAAATTGGACGACATTTGGCTCATATCATCAACTTGTCAATAACTTCTGGTGTCTTTCCTTAATTTCTGAAAAAAGCAATCGTTATTCCGGTTCATAAAAGAGATGATATAATGGAAATTACAAATTATAGACCTATCTCTATTCTAAGTGTCTTCTCAAAAGTATTTGAAAAGGTCGTTCACGACAGAATCCTCAACTTCCTGGATAAATTTTGATTGTTTGACTGTGTCCAGCATGGTTTTAGACCTGATCACTCAACGCAGACTGGGGCACTACAATTCATTGAGTTTGTCTATACAGGTCTCGATAATCGCTCTCTTGTCGCAGGGCTATTATTCGACCTTTCTTGTGTATTTGATAGTCTCAATCATAATTTCATTATCGACTAGTGCTATGATTTGGGACTCAGAGGTATATACTTGGACTGGCTGAGAAATTATTTGGCTGGTAGAATTGCTTTCGTCATAGAAGATGATGTTTTATCTGCAGAACATGATCTGAGGTTGGAAGTGCCCTAGGGATCAGTTCTGGGTCCGCTGTTATTCCTGATTTTAATCAACGAATCCCTACCAATATGTTGTGGCTCCTTTTTCGAATATCAAATCGACATTTATTATTTAAGGTGATCGAGATGATATTGTTCGCTGATTGTTTCACTAGAGCGGTTGTTGTAGATACCCCGAACAAATTTCAGAGATCATGTGAGGGTCTTAAAGAGAGTTTTGTTGAGTGGTTGTGATCGACTTTTTTATCGTTTGAATGAAATATAGAGAGAGGGAGAGAGGGGTAGGTTTCTTGGAAAACACGATTTAAATTCTACTCAGTAGAAATAATAAATCATTAAAATCACGAAAATGATATTTGAATATTTTAATTCATTTATTTAAAAATGAATGAGGGTTGAGGTTTAACCTATGAAACCCAAAAAAATAATAATATAACCACATCGAAATGAACATTTGATTTAGAAAAAAAAACACATTTATAGAAGAAATCTCGACAATCAATGAGGATGCCATCTATCCAGTCTATTCTTGAATGCATTGACGGTTGGAGACTCCACAATCGTCGATGGCAGTTGGTTCCATGCGTTGAACACCCTGTTGGGAAGGTATTGCTGGTGTGGCGATGATCTGAATGGTTCCTTGGATAATTTAAAGCGATGACCACGCAAACTGTTCCTATTTAGCTGATAAAGGTTTTTTATTTTCTCGCCAAAGTGACCATTCAACGCACGAAATGTGAAGATGAGATCACCCCTTGATCGACGCTCGGCGAAACTAGGAAGGTCAACTATCCTGAGACGATCTTCATAGGATGGGCGAAAGCGAGAATAAGGCTGACGAGTGGCCCATCGTTGCACAGACTCCAGGAGAAACTCGCCGTGTCTAGTTGAAGGCCACCACACCTGACCAGCATACTCCATTATCGGTCTTATATATGTTTTCAGAAGGAACGTCCAGGTTGAAACATCGGAGTTTTTGAAAGTTTTGCCAAGTAGATATGTTACTTGCTTCGCCCTGGACGTAACCGACCCAACATGTTCGGACCATCCGAGATCTGAGCACCAGTAACTCCAAGATCAACGTGCTGAGTAACAGGCAGTAGTTGATGACCATCGCTTGAGTAGGGATGTTTTGGATTGTTCCTACCAATGTAGAGTACACAACACTTCTGGATGTTGAAAGGAAGCGTCCAGTCGTGGCACCATCGAGAAAGAATATCCAGGTCCTCTTGAAGAGTTTTGGCATGTAGAAAAAGAAGGTTGTAAAGCTTGGCATCGTCAGCAAACGAGGTCAGGGAGGACTTGAGAAGTGGAGGCAAATCTGATATATATATATAAGAGGAAGATAATTGGGATCAAAACAGATCCCTGTAGATCCCTGTGGAACACCAGATGTTACCATTCTCTCTGTGTAGGAATCGGTGTCCCCCACCCTCATGCGGAACCTACGATTTGCCGAAAATGTCCCAATCCAGTTCAAAAGTTCACCTCTTATCCCCAGATGATGCAACTTAGCAAGAAGCCGCCTGTGGGGCACCCGATCGAATACCCTAGAGAAGTCGAGGTAGACAACATCGACGGAAAAACCGGAATCCAAAGCTTTTGTCTAGTCGGCAATACATGAGAGCAGGTTTGTTGTAGTTGAACGGTTTGGAAGGAACCCATGCTGAGAATTTGGGATCAGTTTCATTTCTGAACAGAACTGCTGCAGACGGTCGCATATGATTCTTTCCAAAACCTTAGAGACAGAAGAAAGAATGCTGATGGGGCGATAATTGGAGGAGTCGAGTTTGTCACCCTTTTTGAAGATTGGGGTTATTGATGATGAGAGCCAATCAGAAGGGATACAAGAAGAGGCGAGTGATTTAGAAAATAGGACGTTTAAGGGAACATCAAAAGCTTCAGCGCAGTGCCGAAATAAGCGGTTGGTGATCCCATCATTTCCGGGGGCCGTATCTACCTTCAGTTCGGATAAAAACTTTTCGACAAGCTTTTGGTCCACCAGAATGTCGGAAATGTTCTGCGTTACGTGGTCCACAGAAGAAACGGGAACCTTACCACCAGGCCCGACGGAGAACGAAAGAGCAAACGTCGAGGAAAACATATCAGCCGACTCGCTAGGACTGGAACACACACTAATGGACTGGTTCCTAACAGTTGGAATGCTATCTTTGCTGTTCATCGAGGATCTTACATACTTGAATAATTTTTTTTTGTTTTTGGACGTAACTTTTTTTTTTCATATAAAGTCCTCGCGGTATTTATAGATTGGGTCACGAAGTTCGAGAAAGATCGATGATTTTCATAGTCCGTAGATGACCGGCACGAACGTATCTTCGCCAAAGTGTCCGCTTCTGTCTGATCAGCTTGAGAATCTGCTCGTCGATTCAAGGTTTCAGGGGGTTCTCTGTCCTGATCCTTAACTGTTCATTAACGGAGACTACCTCTCGAGTTTTCTCAAGGAACACCTTCCACATGAAATCAACATCATCAGAATGGGTCATGACGTTAACCCAGTCCACGGAACTGAGGCAGGTGGAAACTCCGTCGTAATCAATGAACTTCAAGGTTCTAACAGGTTTAAGTACGGAGGGTGAAGAGAACTGTATTTCCGAAAACAACACCAAGTGGTCGGATTTTCCTAGGGGTGGCAGATAATTGATCTCGGATAGAATGTTTGCATCTGAGACTATAAACAAGTCAAGCAGAGAAGGAACTTGCCCTGTTCTGAACCGTGTAGGCTGGGAGACAAGCTGCTGTAAACCAGAGTTATGCATGAATTCAGCATACAGATAGGATGGTGAGTTTTGCAACGGCATCACTGTAAGGGACCAATCGATGTCAGGACAGTTGAAGTCACCCTTGATTAAGATATTGCGATAAGTTGATGAAGCTTAATTCAGGAAGTCTATACAGGTTGAGTCTGAAGCACACGGACGGGGTCGATAGACGCATCCTACAAAAAAAGAAACATGGGGACTAGAAATGGCCAAGAAGAAGTTGTCGACTCCAGGCCAATAATTTTGTATTAAATCTAGCCTGAAGTTTTCCGTTAGTAAATCATTGACAAAAATGCAGACTCCACGATGACCGATAGTTTCAGAACTGTCGCCTCGATATAGAAAAAAGCTCGGGATTCGAATTGAAGAGTCGGGTATCGATGGTTGCAACCAAGTTTCTGCGATGAAAATGATAAATGGCTTATGTAATTGTGTCAGAGCAAGCAGCTCATCATATTTAGAGCATATTGACTGGATGTTGGTGTACAGAATTGGCCAGACGCTAAGATTGTTCAGTTTTTTGATGACGATAGATGAGTTGGTTGACGTGAAGAGCTCACGATTTTCGGAGTATAGTCAATATATTTGATGATAAGGTCTTTCTCACCCCGACCTAGGCGCTCTTTTAACTCCTACCTGACTGTGTTTAGATGAGTTAGTTGAGTCTTTGTCTTGTCGTCCTGAATCAATATTTCTCTGTACTGAGGATGACCGCGGAGCAAGACTTTATTACGAAGGATATTGGTCACTGTTACGGGATTGGAACAAGCTAATTTTATCCATCTGGACCTAGTACGGTCTTGAGTTCTGAGTCGGGAAACGCTCAACAGAGAACGGCTTGACGTTTTGTAGACGTGATCCACGATACTGGATGCCAAATCCCAATCATCCGCTTCATTAGTGCACTCTTGCGCGTTAGTAATTATGAGGTTGTAGGATTTTTTAACTCGTTCCAAGATTTCTGAGGAAGCAATGGCGTCAACGTCTGCTGGAGGACGATTTTCAACTACGGAGGACTAAAGAGAGGCTATTCTGTTCGTGATCAATGATGAATTATTCGATAAGTCGGTTTGTCCAGAACGCAGTTCACTCATTTCCGCCTCGCATGATTGTAACGCTGTATCGTGAATGCATAATGTTTTATTAAGTTTGGCGATAGCATCAGAACAGTTGGACAACTGTACAAAAAGGTCATCTTGGCGTTTTTCGATTCGCTTCATGCTGGAAGTCGGATTGCGCATTTGCCCCATCAGCATTTCAAAATTCGTATCACCCATAAGACCACATTAAAAAGAGCGGATTTTGAACCAATCAGAGAGCAGAGATTTTTTAATTTGACAGACGAAATCTGTTTACATTTTCGTCAGATGTCAGCTTGACATTTGAAAACATTACGGTTTTTACCTATTTTAAACGTTATTTAGAGCTTGAAATAAAGGGATTCTCAATTAAAACTCATTTAAGAGGAGATTGTTGTACTCCGTTAAATGGAATTATTTCATATTTGATGTTGATATGAAAATAGCAATGATGACTTTGCTACTTGGAGGAGTTGGAGGTAACTTTATCCCTAATTTTCATTATTGAGAATCCCTTCGACTATTGATATTGTTTCAGGTTTCATATTATTCAGCAAGCCAGGGAAAATGTGCCATCAATTAAGAGCCCGAACAATGACTCTCAAAATGAAAAGAACATGCACACGAATCAATTGATATATTCTAACTGTCTACATAACATAGACTTCATTCAGCGTCTATTATTATAATTGTTTTGATTTTATCTTGCAATTTTCAGTTAGTAAAAAAAAAATCAAGATTAAGTGAAGTTTCTTTACAACCGAACTACTAATCATACCAGAAAAATATAATAATATAATAATTACTAGTTTTGTCCTATATCAGTTTACCCTGTTTTATTTTTTATTTGTTTCAGTGAAGTCCTTCAGCATTTGTGCAATAGTACCTTTGATCATATTCAGAAATTTTTACTAATTAAACACATATAATACTTCCCAACATTAATATTTTCAATAATCGAGGGCACTAAAAGATTATACCATACAAAAAATTATTGTTAACAATTGAATTATACAAAAATCAAGTTTGACTAATCAAACCATGGTTAGTATCGAACTGAAGTTCCATGTCAAACGCAGACTCAGAATCAGGTTCAAACAATTCACACTTTTCTGAAACAATTATGCTAAACTTATTCGTTGTGGGTTGAAACGAAAATATTGTTATCGACTTCAATCCTCTTTCCGAAAAGAACATCAAAATATCTGGTACCTGTTCATCAAGGTCCTAGGCCAAAATCAGTAAAAGCATAAATCTGGCACTAAAGGTAATCATTCATTAAATCTTTCAATATGAATAATTGATTTCCAATATTCCTGTTCAGTTGTGAGAGTGCACATAATTGAAACTCATATAAGTAAAGGACAAGAAAGTGAATTTGAAAAGTGATACTGTTCTTTCTTTTTGAATAAATATTAGATAGTGGTTCAAAAAATGTGTTTCTTCGTTTTGATACATCAGTTTTCTCGTTCATTCACTTCAATTAAGCCTGATAGAAATTTTATGCAGTAACACCTTCAATCGTAATCAGCAATCGTTCACTTATTTATGAAAATAGAACCTAATGTGCTTTATTACATTCATACTCTCTGCTAACATTACACCCAATTCAGTAAAAATTAACCACAAACAAATCCATAATCGCAACTTATTCATTTATCTTGTACTAGCGACCCGCCCCGGTTGCATATTCATATCCCACGTACCGTAGCGCAATCGGAAGTGATCCGAAGCCGACGTATATTTCACGCGCGATACCGCAAGGTAACTTGCGATATCGAACGTTGTTTATGAATTGTTAAAGATCGCTCCAGACAATTGGTGAAAATTGATTTTGTACAAAAAAAATTCTTGTCACAACCTATTATTGAAGAAATAAAATGTTTGGGTGATAGACATGTATTTGGAATACTTTGTACCTACACACATATTTTATACATAAATGAAAAAGTGTTCGAAACCAAAGAAATCAAAGAATGCAGATAGGGTATTTGTGTTTAGCAATGAAAACTACCTGATATTGAAAGCAAACTGTTGGGAATCAAGACTGGCTGTTCGTCGACAGCTTCTTGATCTTGGTGGACTGTATACTTGTATGAAATAGGGAAAAACACACTACTACTCTGCCTTTTATAATGTATTCTTCAAAACTTCACTTACACATCGACTAACTTAGAAAACTATTGGAGCTACAATATTAGCATGCTGCCGTCTCGGCGTTCTTGGCGAGAATGAATGCCCATGCGTGTCGCCAGCATATGCGCGTTGGAATTCGTCTGACAGACGTTGCCACTTTTACTGAAATTCATACAAAATAGGAAAAAGGCCTTAACAAATCGCCGGCCTTGAAATATTATTTCAACAGAAGCATATAAAATAAATCAAAATCTTAAATACAAAGATAACAGACTCATTTAAATTTGTGAGACATCATCTACAGGAAGAACACACAAATTTCGCACTGAGCGTTTTACTATAGTTCCGTCACTGAAACGCACCGAAGCAACTCGTGCAATCTGATCTGAGCCCGGATGAAGCTCCACTACTCTGGCTGTACGCCAAAACAACACAGGTAAGTCATTATCTTTAACTAGAACTAACATGTCTTTTTTCAGATGCTGCAAATAATTGCTTTTCCACTTCAGCCTGGTTTGAAGCTCTCCAATATACTCCTTGCTCCACTTCTTCCAGAAAAGTTGAACCATCTTTTGGCGAAGCTCATAACACTTCAAACGATTGTCTGGAGTGCATTCGTAATTGTTCTCTGGCAAACTAGTGAGAGATCGTCCTATAAGGAAATGACCAGGACACAAGGGACTGAAATCTTCAGGATCAGAGGATAAGGGGGTAAGCGGTCTAGAGTTCAATATGGCTTCTATTTGATATATTACAGTACAAAAATCTTCAAAATGTAAGTGGTTAGTACCGACAACACGCTTCAAATGATGTTTGACTGCTTTAACGCCAGCCTCCCATATTCCTCCAAAGTTCGGACTCTTAGGCGGAATAAACTTCCATTTAATTTTTTCGTTCAAAAAATATTTTTCTATAAGCTCTTTATTATTTTTCATAAAGTTAAAAATTTCATTTTTTGCTCCTACAAATTGAGTTCCGTTATCGGAGAAAATAACAAACGGTTTTCCTCTGCGAGCTATGAATCTTTTAAAACATGAAATGAATGCACTTGTTGAAAGCTCCGTTATTACCTCTAAATGAATGGCCTTCGTGGACATGCAAACAAAAACACAAATCCAACCTTTTGTCATCTTTGGCTGTCTTGTTTTGCGATCTCTCAACAGAAAAGGACCAGCATAATCACAACCAACATTGAAAAATGGGAACGATTGTTGAAGCCGCTCGTTTGGCAAATCGCCCATTAAGCACTCTAAGGCCTTAGGTTTAGCCTTAAAGCATACCAAACAATCACGAATGATTTTTCTTGCCAAATTTCTACCAGCTAAAGGCCAGTACTTCTCGCGCACTGAATATAGCAATTGTTGAGGCCCGCAATGTAAGAGCCTATTATGTTCGTGTTTCATAATCAGTTTGGTTAGTGAATGACCTTTCGGCAGTATAATAGGATGCGTCTTGTCGAAAGACATAGAACCCTTCAATATTCTACCGCCAACCCTAAGTATTCCCTTATCGTCTAAAAAAGGATTTAAATTCGCGATTGAACTTTGTGAGCACACAGAACTGTTTTTCTTCAAGTCCTTTATTTCTTGCGCAAATTCCGTATGTTGGGCTTGAATTATGACCCTATGCAGCGCCTCATTCCACTCTTTTAATTCAATATTCCCGGTGTTCTTACTTTCAGGTTCACGCGTGTTGCGAAAAAATCTAAAAATGTAAACAATCACGTTTATGAGTTTTGTCAAATTTGAGAACCTTGTAACTATATCAAATCCTTCATTTCTGCTTATTGCCAAAGATATTACTCTTTGCTCTGGTATCACCTCAGGCCTTACATCTTCGCATTTAGCCGAAGGAAAACCTTCCGGATCGCCCTTCAACCACGACGGTCCTTCAAACCAAAAATTATCACTCATATTTTCTATAGTTTGGCCTCGTGTGATTAAATCCGCGGGATTATCCTTTGTTCCCACGTGGTGCCAGTCCGCTACACTAGAGTAATTTTGAATTACGGAAACTCGGTTGGCCACGAATGCCTTCCATCTCTCTGGTGAACCTTGAATCCAATGGTATGTGACCAAGGAGTCTGTCCAAAAATATAGTGCCGAAAAATTTAAGTCTATCGCTCTCTTGACTATATTAGCTACCTTTACGCCTAACACAGCCGCACAAAGTTCCAAACGAGGCAATGTAATTTGCCTTATTGGTGCTACCTTACTTTTCGCCAATAGTAACCTACTTGCAAATTCATTTTTATTTCTGCTGACAATATAGATACATGCACCATAGCCCTTTTCTGAGGCGTCTACGAAAGTATGTAATGAGAAATGACTGGAAAAACTGATAATAACATTTCTTGGAATAGACAAATTTTGTAAATTTCTCAAATCTTTTAAAAAATCATCCCAATTTTTTTGCATGTCCAACGGTACAGGTTCATCCCATTCTAATTTTTCCTTCCACAAATTTTGAAGTAAAAATTTAGCCCTAATAGTGAAAGGAGCCAACATCCCCAAAGGATCAAAGATTTGCCCTATTATAGATAAAATAATTCGTTTCGTGAAAACTCTCCCTTCATGCTGAATTCCGCTGGCACTGAATTGAAACGTATCCTTTTTCGAATTCCATAAAATGCCTAAAGTTTTATTATTTTCGTTCTCTCCCAAATTCAAAATACTTGAATCAATGTCGGAATTCACATCGAAATGCTTGAGAACCTCGTCGTCATTAGTTAGCCACTTACGTAATTCAAAACCTGCGCCCTTAAGAGCATTAGAAACATTACGCTGTAAGTCTATTAATTCTTGTTTGTCATTGGCACCATCCAAATAGTCATCTACATAGAAGTTCTTCGCTATTGAACTACTAGCCTTCTGATTTAATTTCTCATTGTCATATGCAACCTGCCTCAAAGCTCGCGTAGCCAGAAATGCCGAAGCCGCCATACCATATGTAACCGTTAATAATTCATAACATTTTATTTCATCGACTTCCGAGAAACGCCAAAAAATTCTTTGACACTTGGTTTCTTCAGGACAGATCCAAATTTGCCGATACATTTTGGAAATATCCGCGGTCATGACGTATTTAGGTATTCTAAATCTTAATAAAATGTCAATAAGTTCACTCTGTACCACAGAGCCTGAATACTGAATATCATTTAATGAGACTTCTTCACTTGTTTTTGCAGAAAAATCAAAGACTACTCTACAGGGGGTAGTTATACTGGTGTCTTTTAAAACAGCATGATGCGGAACATAATAAGATTCCCGATCAGTAAGTTCATCAATACTACAGCCAAGCTCTCTCATATGACCCAATCTGACATATTCACTCATGAAATCATCATATTGCCTTTTCAGGTTTTCATTTTTACTTAAACGCCTTTCTAAATTAATAAATCGATTCAATGCATTATCTTTAGAATGACCCAATTTCCTCGCATTTTCTTTGAATGGAATGCTTACTATGAATCTCCCATCCTCATGCCTTCTATAATTTTCCTTGAAATGACTCTCACAAAAATTTTCTTTCATGTCCTGTGGTAGACATTCCTCGATTTTCCAAAATTTAACTAAGTTTTCATTAATATCATCAACGCTCAAACACGCAGAAACCTTCTTAGAATTACTATAATAATTGTTTAATTCGCCTCCTATAACCCATCCAAGTTTTGTTTTCTGCAATACAAGACCTTTTTGCAGCCTAATCTGCTCCATAAGAATAAGATCGTAAAATAAACTTACACCTACCAATAAGTCTATTTCCCTGCTTTCATTAAATTTACTATCTGCTAGCTTAATGTTATCTGGTATTTCAATCAAATTAGAATCAAAAGTCCTATGAGGTAAAGCCTCTGTTATTCTAGGTAGAATTAAACACGATATTTCCTTGCAATAATTCTCATCTACCCTTGAAAAGATCTCTAAATTTACCTTATGTCTTGCGACGGAGGTTGCGCTATTATCTACGCCACTTATTCTAAAATTGACCGGTACCTTCTTTAAATTCAAAATGTTTGCTATTCTTTCCGTAATGAAATTACTTTGAGAACCAGGATCTAATAAAACTCTGATAGGAATGCCTTTCCCATGCTCATTTTTCACATTTACTATTGCTGTCGATAATATTGATAATTTACAAATATCGCTACCGCCGGCCCTAGCACAATTAACAGAGTTTAAACTATGCGTGCCGTAACCTTCGCTCATTTCGCGACGATGTTCTTTGTCTGAAATATCCGCTACAACGCCTGAGATCACCCTCTCTTCAGCCGCGTCTGATACGCTCTCGTTTTCTGTTGCGTGCGCTGCAACTGATGATCCTTGTTCGCCACCTGTTGTCTCTACTTCGCCCGCGTCTGCGCTATGCAATAAAGAATTATGGAATTTGTTACAAATTCGACAACCGCCCTTTCCGCATTTCTTACTCTCATGCTTCCCAAAACAATTGTAACATAATTTTTTATTTCTAATTTCGGTTTTTCTCTCACTAACCTTCAATTTTAAGAATTCAGGGCATTTAAATATTGAATGCGCACCTTTACAATAATAACAAGCAAAATTAGAATTGGAACTGGCTACAAAGGAATTTATTTTTCTTTGTTTGACGCTATCTTTTTGAGAATTTTCTGCTCTTTCATTCTTGAATCCTAATTTTTTTAACATTTCGCATTTATTTTTCAGAAAGGTGTAAATTTCATCTACAGTTGGGAGCTCACCGTCGATTTGGAAGCCTTCCCAATCTCTCCTTGTGCGCGGATCGAATTTAGATGCTAACAAAAAATGATCAACGTGTCCCATTTGCCAGTGGGCTGCCCTAAGCTGCTGAGGGATCTCAACACTCTAGTAAAAATGTCCAATAAAACTCTTAATTCACTTGCGTTTTCTCTTTGCATGGCCTTAGCGTTAAATAACATCGAAACATAATTTTCTACTATAATTCTTTTGTTTTCATATCGATCCTTTAAGATACTTAATGCGACCTTATAATTGTTGCTTACTAAAGGAATTGATTCTATCATGCTTGCAGCTTCTCCTGTTAAGCAGGATTTTAAATAGTAAAATTTTTGCACACAATCTAAGGATTCATTTTTCTCTACTAAGGAATGAAACATATCTCGAAACTCTAGCCATTTGTCAATGGAACCACTAAAAACTGGTAGTTTTAGAATTGGTAATCTTGCTGTATTGCTTGGAATTAATTGCTCATTAATACTGCCTACACTTCTAACAGAGTTTGAATTTTCATTGGCCTTAATGCCTTCTCGGAACTTTTCAATTGCATTTTTCGCTAATGCAGTCACATTAAAATACTTGAATTCAAATTCTGATCGCTCCGGATCCTCTACGTATTCATTTTCTTCATTTGATTCCCTTGAACTATACTCGATCAATTCAATTTCAGCTTGATAAGTATTAAATTCATCAAATGAAGTCTCTAACCTGTTTTTCCGAATCTCTAATTCCGATACTTGTTTCTCATTCAAACTGTCTAAATTCAGCTCGTTCATATATTTAATAAACCTAGTTAATGAAGACTTGCATTGCGCTCTTTTGAACCTCAATTGCTTTAACTCGGCCATATTGAACTCTCAATAAGGATAAAAAATAACAAAGGAAAAAGATCGAATCAACTCACAGTTCGCTGTTTGTTTACTTCTGCCTTGCCTCTTACGTCAGCTGTTCTGCTTACGTGTCCACGGGTTGCGTCGTTCGGCGCCTGCTTTGTCTGTGCCGGTAGCTTAGCCTCGTTCGGGGTTCTCGCTTCGGCTTCTCTCGTGACGCTCGTCTGGTAGGGAGTGCTCCGTCTTCTTTGACTCCTACCGCGTCCTAGCCTCGTTCGGGGTGCTGATTTCTGCTTGCCTCGCGTCTGCGTCGTAGGAAAGGAAATCACAATGGCCGCCCCTTCTGCTACCAAATGCCTACTGCCTGGAATGTCTTGAAAATCGTCGTCTTCAAAACCTCCTCTTCTTCTGCCTAGTCCGTCTCGTCGTACGGCTTTTTCTTCTTAGTATTTTAGAGCTGTCCAAAGTGCTTGTTCACTAATACGGCTCGATTGGACCAAATTTTGTTGGGAATCAAGACTGGCTGTTCGTCGACAGCTTCTTGATCTTGGTGGACTGTATACTTGTATGAAATAGGGAAAAACACACTACTACTCTGCCTTTTATAATGTATTCTTCAAAACTTCACTTACACATCGACTAACTTAGAAAACTATTGGAGCTACAATATTAGCATGCTGCCGTCTCGGCGTTCTTGGCGAGAATGAATGCCCATGCGTGTCGCCAGCATATGCGCGTTGGAATTCGTCCGACAGACGTTGCCACTTTTACTGAAATCCATACAAAATAGGAAATAGGCCTTAACACAAACATATTTATCACGATAAAATAACGAATCACCACCATATTTTTACTATGAATGATCCTGAGATGAAAAAGTAATTTCAAATCAGAAAAAATAGTCTTCATCGCAATATGAAATATATTTGGTACGTATTTTCAATCCCTGAGGTATTGAAAGTAGTTTATTAGCGTCCTAGCATTTTTTCTTGAATGTTTTAGCAACGCTTTCAAGGCAAATCATCGAAATCAATAATTTCTTCAATTTATAGGCTCACAGAACCTACTACAACTGAACTGTGAATACTGTGGTGATGGTATAATAGACGTTGTCACTGAGAAAAAAAGATATAAATATAGATTTAATAGTTATTTATTATACAATGGAAAAAAGTATTAGATTTTAGCACGAGAGCTAAAATCTAATATTTTTCCCGTTTATAATTTACTATTTTGTACTGTGACAGGAAAAACGACCATTCAATAGTGAAATAAATATAACCTTTCACGAAATTACTTTTTTGCCCATGGGAAAAAAGTGAGTAACCTGTCAAAGATATAAAATGTTACCTACATTTTTTTCCCGTCACAGAAAAAAAGATTTTTTCAATTTATTTATGTTTCAAAGAATTTTTGGCTACGACCTCCATAAAGGCAAAGACCTTCTTTTCCATTTCATTTCATCTGTATCGTTAAACATCATTTTTGGTTGAAAAACCGATATGATAACCAACAGACTCGATATTCTGAAGCCAAAGTAACAGCTACGAGTATATTATTATTTTTTTTCTGTTTTTTTCCAGACCTGATTTGCATAAAATCCATTTAGAGCCGGTTGGCAAATTAATGAGATCTTCAGAAGTTATAAACAACGTTCAAGATCGCACTGTCCATAGATAAATAAACTCTATTAGTTTATCGTGCGTGGAGTAGGTATATATATATATATATATATATATATATATATATATTTATCTGACAGACGTATCCAGTCCCGATACGTTTCTAAGGCGACCTAAGACCCATATAATCCGGCAGTTTTTCAGTTGTATATATGCAAAAAATGGACTTATTGCAAATATAACTCACTAGGCATACTGAGAGGGGAAAGGATTTTTTTCATTTAAAAAAGTCGTATAATCAATATTACTTTTCGGTCCCGAAACATTACGCCACCTTTCCAATCCCACTTATACAGTATCGGTATATACGACCAACCTTTTCGATCCAAGCGGTGTTGCCAGGTTGCCGGGACCGGTCGCTACAATTTCAGTGTATAAAAGGGATCAAAAGAGTAGGTGCCATAAAAGAATTTGTATATGTAATGATGAGTCGACGAAAAGATTAAATATCCTTCGGAAGGGAACAATTGCCTGACCGTGATGATGAAATTTCTCATTTTCATTCGCTGAAAAATGACTGATCCTGCATTCCGAGGACTTAAAATTTTCTTATTTTCGCTAATCGACAATTAGGGTGCATTGATGGATTTTTTTCAACTCACTGTATGGTATCAAAACTTTCAAAAAGAACCCAACAAATCCATTCACTCTGGTCGTAGAAGGTTCTTTGTGATGCATAATTTTTTTGTACTGAGAAAGTTTCATTTATCGAAATTTCATGTTTTCACAATGAGCTGAATGTTCATTCATGAAGAGACGTAATTGTTCGAATGAAAACACATTTCTCAATGATCTTGAAACGAACTCTTTAGTTAGACAATTGAAGCAAAATGACAAGGGGTGAATCAATCAAGTGCGTCGTCAGGTTTTTTCCTGGGGAAATAAAATTTTTGGGGAGTTATAAAATTGGCAATGACAAAAATGATTCAGAACTATGATAGAAGAAATTAATATTATATTGAAAACATGGTTTGAAAGGAATGTGAAATTTCCTATATTCTTATTAATCTATTCATACGTCTTAGTTTTTTTCTACGACAGTATTATAACTTCAGGAATATAAATCAATTTCCAGATACGTACTATGATAAAGTGGTTGAGTAAACCACGATAGTTCAGTAAAAAACAATAACTATTATTATTGATTCAAGGGAATTGAAGAATCCCGATTGAAGCAAATTCATTCTGAAAGTTGCTTCCATATTTTTTACCTCAGAAATATCCTTTCTTATAACGCTTCAAAAAATTGAAATCTCCATAAAATACGGAAGTACTCTGCATATACAGGTTGGCCATTTGAAAACAAAACAGAGCCACTTACTAGCGAATTGGCCACAGTCGTTAGAACGTAGAGGAAGATCAATTTTTGTTTGGAGAGGGTAGACGCAACTGATTAGAGATATATCCACCCCTTGCATGAGGCAGCGGCCACCCTCAAACTTTGAATGAAGAAGACAGGTTGTGATGCCTAAAATGAAAGCTTTTCACGCCAGCTTTCTATTATTGAACTTTTTTCGAGAATTGGTTTAATGACACATTAATATATTCATAATATCATATGAGAATACTTTCTGATTCGTGTTGAGACATTAATGTTTTCTTGAATTTGTGGTTATTTATTCATTTTTAAACTATTGTTTTTCATAAGTGGAATTGTCATCCTCTTAAGTGGGATGGCTGTCATTTTTGAATTTTTAATAGGGAAAGATTGGCGTGGGATATATCATTTGAAAGCTAAGCTCATCAGGTTTTGATAATTTGCAGCCTTCTGTAAAATTGAACTGAATTTCAATTAATGGTTCAACTAAATTTCCTTCAATTTTACTCACATAAGGACTTTTCTACTTTCCCGCAATCAAATATTCCCTTGTTTAAGTATCTCAGAAAACAATATATTAAAAAAACGAGAAATTTTACTATCATTTTAGAGAAACCATTCATGCAAGATCAAGAATCAGGAAATATTTTTGGAGTGGGTAGCTCTCAAATGATGTATCACATGGCTAATACTACTTATTGAAAATTCCAGAGGGGTAGCCAACCCACTGGCTATTCCACTTCTTCAAGTCAATCTCCATGAAACCATAGTTTTGAAATAACAGGATAATCGAAACACTTTAGGTCTTATCACGAATCAGAGAAGATTATGACCATCCTATAATAATCTGTATTTTTCTCGAAAACACAATTGAAATCGACTTCAATTGGGTTTTCGAGAAATATACAGAAATACGAAGCTGATATGTGGAGTTTTTATATGAGGTATCAAACAATCTATATTCGCTCTTTAAAAACTGTTTCTTTAAACTTCGTAGATAACGGCACGTAAAATTATTGAAACATAGATAAATTGAAAATAGTTAGGTTAGCCTTCTTAAAGGCAAGGAATTTTTTGTTTGTCATTTTTTTTCTTAAATTACTTGACTTCGCAGTCGCCAAAAATATTGGGTGTTTCCATCACTCGGAGAAACTTGCATTGAGGCCCTGATGTAGGGCCACTGCTAACATCTCAAAGAGTGAAGATGAAGTAATCAGTGCTTTCAGCATGCAATCTGTGATGATTGAACTTCTCATTTAACAACAAAGCATCCACTTAATATTACAATAGGTGCAGAAACAACTCGTCAAAATGAGAGAGAAAAAAACTTCCACTAACACGACATGAAAAAGTGTTTTAAGAGTTTTTTGAACCTTACAAAACTATCGGAGATAACCATTATTTGATTCGAGACTGTTATAAGCAGCCTACGGCGCGGCGCGGCGTCGCATCGGAGAGTGCTGTCCTGTATTCGTTCTACGAAACATGACCTCGAAAATTATAGTATTCACACTACACAAGATAGTCGAGTGAAGTTTGGCATAAATGTTATATTTTATAGTTCACACCATGTGACATAAGAATTTCGATTGGAAATCTACAGAATGATATATTTTCTGGAACACTGTCCCCTGTTTACCTCCAGAAAACGTTAATTTGAAAAAATGTAGAGAACAGCTTGGTTTTTCCACAAAATTCTTTAATCACTGTTAGTTTTATCATATCTGTTATCGATTTAAAAAAAATTCAAAAAAATCCTCAGAAAAAATCAAAATTGTTATGAAGAACAGGCAATAAGCGGATGTACTGTTCGTAAATGATAATGGGAGTTGATTCCCATTAACCGCACTGCAGTGACCCTTATTACCCGATCGTACTAAATGTGAAAAAAATTAAAAAAAATTTAATTTGGCAATAAAATACAAGAGGTATTTTTCAAATCAATAATATGAGGTTACCGGTGAACCTTCAGTTCATGTTCATATCAAAAGAATCTAATGACAATCTACGAGTCTATCCGGAATATTCGCTGAGAATTTCACCCGACGGCCCTGGCGGTTGTTTATACCGGGATCGTATAAGTCCTCGAATAGTGAATTCAAGGTGTATGAATAAGAAAGAGATCAAATACAACTATAACACTCTCAACAAGCAGCGTTGCCATATTTAGGGACTCATTGCGTTGGTCTACTATACAAATTATATACATCGAACTCATGTCGACCGAAGCGCCCTCGCACTGGCCACTCCCTGAAACTTTTTGTATATAATCACGTGTATAACCGATTTTTCAGACCCGGCTGAAAATTCACCCCTAGCATCCCTTCATCCCCCTCAAAACGATTCTAAGGTCAAACGTTACCAGACCCGGAGCCGGGTCTGGACACGTCACTTTTGGGTTTGAAAGTCGGTCGAGTATACCGATTTGGGTCTGTGTAGGCGGCCGAACAAATCTATATATATATATATATATATATATATATATATATATATATATATATATATATATATATATATATATATATATATTTATGTCAATGCGTGCATAGCTGGACCGAAAATTTTAAGAATTCGAGATAGCTGGACATTCCTGTTCATAGCTGGACGTCCAGCTAAGCACACCAGATTTCTTTATGCCTATACGTGTTTAAATGGACAACACCAAATTTCACGAATTTTGCAGTGTTGCCAGGTTGTTTTTTGCCATTTTCAGTAGATTCAGTTGATGAATACTGTAGAACTTACACCTAATCTGTGAATTCGGATATATTATTTCTGCAAGCAGATTCAACCAGTCTTAATGTGATATTAGAAAATTTTTCCCTAAATGATGTTGAAGTCATGAAAAAACTCAAGGAAAAATCATGATGAGATCAAGAGCTCCAGCATGATTGTTTATTATACAGGGTGTATCACAGTCGATGGTAGGTTAGACGTTTCTGAAGAAGTATTCGTAATATTGAGCTGAAAATTTGTATTTGGGGGTTTTCAACAATGAACTCCCTTCCTACAATATTTTCAGTACCTACTCTGAAACGGCATACTCCTTTATAATTTCAAATGGCATACCCTGCATATATTATTGCATCGTCAGATAGAATTTTCAATGGCAATTACTACAATATGCCATAAATTCGGTAAAAACTCAGTGGTTCATGAGTTATTGAGATTCTTATGAAAAATTGTGAAAACAGGGACTTGAGGATTTCAGCCTATAGTTCAGTAAGTTTGTCACCTGAAAGTATGGGGTAGTATGCGTCAAATCAGGTAGTGATTTTTTGCAGACTTGTTTATGATGATGGCCTAATAAATAATCCAAGTTTGTGACCTCGAGCGCCGAACGCAACTTTGTCAAAAATCGAAAAAATCATTATTTTTTTCAAATTTTGGCAATTATAACCCTGAAGGATTAGTTTTTGAAAAAAATTTTTCATGACGTTTTTGAAGTAGACTATGCCATCCCAAAACGCCGATCCAGATACGTAAAAACTTCAACCGGGACCTTCCAAGGGGGCTAAATTAATTGAGTCCTTTTGATTTTCAATAATACTGAATTTCCTGACAAATGAACTAAATTAACCTCGAAATTAACTTTTGTTGTATTGTATCTTTTTAACTTCATTATTCGTAGCTCAGCTTAAACATCATCGTTCACACTTCTCATTTTCATTTTTAACATCCAATCATAAATGTACAGGGCCCTGATAGTATAATCAGGGTCAAAATTCATTCGAATGAAGAAAAAAAAAACTTTGAAAGTCTAAATATCAAAAACTATTAGATCTAGAGACCATTCTAGTATCATTTTGTAGGGGATTTAGTCTTCTTCAAAAACGTCCAGAAAAAGTTTTTTCGTGGTTTTTTCGATTTTTGACAAAGTTGCGTTTGGCGCTCAAGGTCACAAACTTGGATTATTCAATAGGCCAACATCGTGAACAAATCTGCAAAAAATCAGAACTAACGGATTTCACGCATGCTGTGATGTATAAAGTTACTGAAACCCTAGGGCGTTGTTCAAAAATATTGTTTCATTATTCGATTCTTCGATCTCTATATATTTTAATTGAAATGGAATCATGTCTTCTATACTTTCAATTTCTTTTTATTGCATCGTTATCTCATTTGAAGAAAGCTACTATTTTAGTGCCAAATATATTCCATTGAAAGCGTGGTCCAGATATTCACGTATTTAAATATGTTCAATATATATCGATACGTGGATAGCTGGACCATGCACAATGAATATGAATCCATCAGATGGTCCAGCTATGCACGTACCTGTATATCCTCAATATATATCGATACGTTCATGGCTGGACTATGTCTGAATATATGAAGTGGTAAAGCTAAATGGAAAAAATTCCTGTTTTCGGTTATTATACATAACAACGTGATTTGAAAAAAATTCGCGGTTGAGTAGGCTATGGAATTTTGAACGTCAATATTCTGCGAGTGAACGTAGTTCTAAGCGCGGTGGAAAAATAAAATCCACAGCCTACTCTCGAGCCTACTTGCCAGCGATTTTTTTTGAACTCACGTTATGTATAGTAACCGAAAACAGGAATTTTTTCATTAAGCCTTACCCTTCCTATATACACGGACATAGTCCAGGTGTCCGTGAAGTTAGCACCCACATTTTCGAAAATGAAAAAAAATTTTTTGGCATTCGTTAGTAACCCGTTAGTAACTATTTGTAACCTAAAAGTTTTCGTTTGTACCTCAAGAATACTGACAGAGAAACACCACATTTCATGGGGCATCCAATGTCATCCAATTTTCGATTTTTTGCAAAAAACAAAATAGAATCGCAATGTCTATCGTTAGTAACTATTTGTAACATCAAAAATTTCGTTTGTAACCTAACCCTTAATGAAGAAATCACACTCCTGAAATGCGAAGTAAGCACCCACATTTTCGAAAATGAGAAATTTTTTTTTCGTTAGTAACCTGTTAGTAACTATTTGTAACCTAAAAATTTTCGTTCGTACCTCAAGGATACTGATATGAAAACACCGCATTCCGCTAACTTCGCATTTAAGGGGTCTGATTTCGCCGTTAAGTGTTGGATTACAAACGGAATTTTTGATGTTACAAATAGTTAGTAACGATGGACTTTCCGATTGTATTTTTTTTTTCGCAAAAAAATCGAAAAGTGGATGACAGTGGATGCACAGTGAAATGTGGTATTTTTCTCTCAGTATCCTCGAGGTTCAAACGAAAATTTTCAGGTAATAAATAGTTACTAACGAGTTACTAACGAATACAAGAAAAAAATTCCACATTTTCGAAAATGTGGATGCCCGTGAAGTTAGCACCTAGCTGAATGCGGTGTTTTTCTCTCGTTATTCTTGAGGTACAAACGGAAATTTTGGTGTTACAAATAGTTACTAACGAGTTACTAACGAATGCAAAAAAATTTCTTAATTTTCGAAAACGTGGGTGATAACTTCGCATGTTATGGTAGTCATTTTTTCAGTAAAGATGAGGTTACAAACGAAAATTTTTATGTTACAAATAGTTACTAACGAGTTCCTAACGAATGAAATAAATATTTTCCATATTCTCGAAAATGTGGGTGCTAATTTCGCATTTTAGGGGTTTTATTATTGGTGAAGGGGTCGTTTGGCTACAGATCAGCCATCCGGGAGAACTTCGACCCCTAGGATCTTTTGTTCTAGGGGTGTTATTTCGCCTTTAAGGGTTAGGTTACAAACGAAATTTTGATGTTACAAATAGTTACTAACGATGAACTTTCCGATTGTATTTTGTTTTTCGCGAAAAATTGAAAAGTGGGATGCTGTGTTTTTTATCATTATCCTTCAGGTACAAACGAAAATGCATTTTCGAAAATGTGGGTGCTAAATTCGCATGTTAGGGTTGTCATTTTTTCAGTAACGGTGAGGTTACAAACGAACAATTTTGTGTTACAATTAGTTACTAACGAATGGAATAAAAAATTTCCACATTTTCAAAAATGTGGGTGCTAACTCCGCATTTTAGGGTGTGTTAATTCGGCATTTAGGGTTAGGTTACAAACGGAATTTTTGATGTTACAAACAGTTACCTACTAACGATGGACTTTCCGATTGTATTTTGTTTTTCGCGAAAAATGGATGCCCGTGAAGTTAGCGGTGTTTTTCTATCAGTATCCTTGGGGTACAAACGAATTTTTTTTAGGTTACAAATAGTTACTAACGAGTTAGTAATGAATACAAGAAAAATTTCTTTCATTTTCGAAAATCTGGGTGCTAACTTCACGGACACGGAAGATCCCCCTTTCGGAAATTATGATACCTCATTTTCGCTTTTGTTTTATAGAAGGAAATGAATTCAAGTTTTTCGAAAGAATAAATGCCACATCTTCTCCTCCTTCTTCTTATAGGCTTTCATCCTATAGGGTAGTTCAAAAATATTGTTTCATCATTCGATTCTTCGATCTCTATAGATTTTAATTGAAATCGGATCATGCCTTCTATACTGATTATTTCTTTTTTTTGTTTGTTGCATCGTTATCTGATTTGAATCAAGCTACTATTGCACTTTTCATTCAGTGCCAAATATTTTCACAGAGATCATGGTCCAGCGGTACACGTATCGAAATATGTTCAATATATATCGATACGTGGCTAGCTGGACCATGCACAATGAATGCATATATCAGATCGTCCAGCTATGCACGTACCTGTATATCCTCAACATACATCAGTACGTCCATGGCTGGACTATGTCCGTATATATACGAGGTCGAATTTGAAAAAAATTGCAGTTTTTGGTTACTACACATGTGTATAATAATTCTTAAGTCAGAGTTCAAGCCACTTGATGGTATGGCTTTCGATAAAGAAGACTATTGATTTTATAGATACCTAGTACCCAACGTATTCTATCGATTACACAGAAGACAGTTTTCGAAATCGAAAAATTTGGATTTTTATTGGAAATGGTCGTAAGTGTAAGTCTGCTCCATGAAATCAATACAATAAAAATTAAAATTTCCAGCAATCATAATCCTAACCTTGAAATATGAAAATTTACTGGGATTTAAAGTGCAGTGCTACTGTTTGAGGAGAATTATAGATTAGGGCAGAAGTTGCCTACTAAGTAGAGTAGAGCAGAACTCCGGATCACGCGACTTCAGAGTGTAGAGAATGTAGAGCGATCTCCAAAGAACACATTTTGTTATTATATGTCAAGTAATGCTTATAATATGTCATTTAGATATCCATCTTGATGATCGAGTAGTGGAAAAAAGAAGATCAAGTGCAGCAGTGGATGGTGCTTAAAAACTGTAAAAGGCTAATAGGTATAAGTTAGGTGAGTATCTATAGGTAAGTGTCTCTATTGTATATTGTATCGATCAGTATGGCATTCGAAATAAATCATGCTGCAACACAAATTGTGCTAACAAATATTTATGGGGTTCTTCAACACATAAGCACATTTTTCGACCACCTCCAAATAGAACATTTGAATGGGAGAATGCAATTAGGGCTTTTTATTCAAATTGTGCTATTCATGAAGAAAAGTAGATTATGTGAAGGTCATTTTAGTCTGAAAAATTTTACTAACACATTGAAAATACGACTTGTAACCTCAGCTCTACCAGACTTTCCAGCATTATCCTATCCGAATAATTTGATTTGTGAAATGGATACCAAAATGGAGGTTCCAAAAAATCATTAGTAAGTATATAATAAAATCAGCTACATGTATACTCAGCAGCCATATTATTGTTCTCTAGTTATGACCTAACAAAACAATTAAAAACTGTTCAATATTAATCCCAATTTTCACTTTGTTCTAGGATATCCTGATCAAGAAAGCTTATGGTTGAGCTCTACTGAAGGACCAAAATTTCTATTGGATTTTCTAGATGATTTGTTGTAAAATGTAAAATTATAACTGAAATTGAAACTTATTTTCTAGTCAATCTTCAAATTGTAGATTTTTTCTCCGAAAATGGAAATTGAATTATGTATTATGTTTGACATTAGTAGAAAATACATTTGGTTAATTCATTAAAGTAATTATTCAATATGTATTATATGAAGTGAAATAAAGGTTATTTTCATATAATTACCTTCTTTGAATATAATTTCTTTTGAAACGAAGATTCATGAGACAATAAAATCTTAATTTTGATGATTTTTTTTCTCAAATCATACCTTCACAATTCGAACGAAATTTTTCATTGTAAATATTGAATAAACGAACTGATACTGAAGTTACAATTTAATCAATATATACAGTGAACATATTCGTAGTGATTGGGAAATAAGATTTGAAAAAAAATTCAAAAGATCAATATAAATGATGCAATATGAATCTCCTGGTCCTGGTACCTACCAGAGCTAAAGAAAATTGTCGTAATATTTGTGCAGTACATACTTCGGAAAGCGGTAATTCTGTAGTCCTGTTTTTCAATATTTTGATATTTCTCGTGGAAAATGAGCATTCCTAAATAATTTTTGATAGTTTTCAATGATGGCAAAAATTCAATTTTTTATCAAATTTTGGAATTTTTTTTTTGGTTTTTCAATAAATATGGTGAAAACCTATGCAGGTTTTCACCATATTTTATCCAAGAATTTTATGCAGAAACTATTGATAATCATCAATGTCATTAGGAAAAAAACGAAAAATTGGCAGTTTTTGTAATTAATTTGTGCTAGCGTTTGAGTTTAATCCCAATGTGGTCTATGATTTATATGTTTTTTCAAATGAGCCTTTTAGTGTGCAAAAGAGAATGTTCAATTTTTTAGATGTATTGACTGAGATGATGTTCTATAAAACTATCAAAAAATTCCAAGTTTTCCAGGAACTCTGATAAATACACAAGTACAACGGAAAAGATTTATTTTTAAACATAGAAATAATTGAGAACAAAAAATAACACTCTCACAAAATATGTAAATATACTTTGGCTCTGAATAAAAAACAAAACAGATAATATAATCAAAAAATAGAACAAACTCAACAAAATGATGAATATATACATATCAAGGATCAACGAGTGGATAAAATTTCATGAAGGTTAATAAAGTATTGAGACAATAGTGAATAATTCACAATAGTAAATATTACAGAAAGAAAGGATATTCTTACAAAACTTGTAATTATAATAAAAAGGTAGGTATATTATAAAAAAAAATTAACAAACCAAACAAAATGATGATTATACACGATATATATCATCGATTAATAAAATGGATAAAATTTCTCAAAAGATAAACAAATAATTACGAGAACATGGCGTACGATTCTGTTCATATGGTTCTCCTCTGTTTTATTCTATTATAAATGAACGTTTTAATTGATGCTGGTGATCTCGAACTCAAAACATCATTTTGTTCCATCAAGAATGAACATTCTGCAAGGCTTGGTAGTGTTTCTTCTTTCATATGTTTAGCAATAGTTTCTCCCAACACTGCCTGCTCTTCTATGGAGTATCGTTGCTTCATCGCTGAAATGAAAATAAAATTTTCAGCTGCATGAAGAATTTATCAATATCAACAGTGATTTCAAAAAATATAGCCGAAAGCAATATTTGATTGGTGTGAATTTTTGGTATGATGTAGCCCTAATCATACTGATCAAAAGTCTCAATGGGCACGACCCCCAAAATTTTTCCTCCAGGGGGCACTTTCCTCTCAGAGTCTATTTATTCGATTTCTGGGGAATCATTCTGACTTTTTATTATGTTGTAGCCCTAACCATGCTGATCAAAAGTCCCACTGGACACGGCCCCATAATGCGTATTTTTCCTTCAGGGGACACTTTCCTCCCAAATTCTATGTAATTATTCGATTTAAGCGGATTGGTCTGAATTTTTGGTAAGTATGTTGAAGCCCTAACCATACTGATCAAAAGTGCCCCTGTAGGAAAAAGTACTCATTATGAGGGGTCGTGCCCATTGGGACGTTTTATCAGTATGATTAGGATTACAACATACGAAAAATTCAGACTAATTCACTGAAATCGAATAAATAGACTTTGGAAGGAAAGTTTCCCTGGAGGAAAACATACGCATTATGGGGGGTCATGCACTTTGAGACTTTTGATCAGTATGGTTAGGGCTACAACATATCAAATTCAGACCAATCCGCTGAAATCGAATAAATAGACTGTGGGAGCAAAGTGCCCCCTGGAGGAAAAAAAAGCATTTTGGGGGGTCGTGCCCATTGAAACTTTCGATCAGTATGATTCGGACTACCACATAACAAAAATTCACATCAATCCACTGAAACACAGTTTCCAGGCTCCTTTGGTGGTGTTATTGAGGACATATCGGGTGTCCCAAGGTGAGTGGCCTATTAGAAGTTTCTGGAGAACTGGACATATTTGAAATCTGAAAATTAGAATTACAATATTGTACGGAATTCTCTACTAAGCTAAAATATTTTCAAAGCCTGAGCACTGCCGGTTATACAGGGAGCGAAAATAAATTTGTTCAAAATTTTTTTTCAATTCTTTCCTCTCTGATATAATTGTTGAGTATTCAATTCTGAATACATTTATATTAGATTATTTTTTCAATAACTTTTCAGAATATCGACAAAAAACTGGAAAAAAGTCAAATATTCGTAGTCAGTATTAGGTTCATTTTTCTTATTCTCAACATCCTGAGCGTGAGCCCTTCTCATAACATCAAAGTAGAAAATTGTGGAAAGTTTTTTCAAATTTCAGATATATTCTCACAGGGTGTTTCAAATTTGTGTCGAAAACTGTGATCGAAAATTAGCCATAAGTTCGGTTTTTCAAATTAGAACCCTATTTTTCTTATTATTGCGTTGGATTCTGGAAGGCAAAATAATGACTTCAATGAAAAAAATAAAAAAATGGAAAAAAAATAAAAAAAATAGAAAAATTGAAAACAAAAAATGAAAAAAAAAGTAATAGTACTATCATCATTTTTCTATGAAGAATCCAGCGCAATTATAAAAAAAGGGGGTTCTAATTTGAAAAACAGAAGTTATGGCCAATTTTCGATCAGAGTTTTGACACAAACTTCGAAACACCCTGTGATGATATTTATGAAATTTAAAAGATGCATGACCTTTCCACATTCTTCTACATTGATGTTATGAGAACGGTTCACGCTCAGGATGTTGAGAATAAGAAAAATACTGACTACGAAAATTTGACTTTTTTTTCCAGTTTTCCGTCGATATTTTGAAAAGTTATTGGAAAAATATAATAGTTTTAATAGAAATGTATTAAGAATGTAATACTCAATTAGGTATATCAGGGAGGAAAAAATGAAAAAAAAAATTTTGAACAAATTTATTTTCGCTCCCTGTATAACCGGAAGTGCTCAGGCTTTAAAAATATTTAAGCTCAGTAGAGAATTCCGTACAATATTATAATTCCAATTTTCAGATTTCAAATATGTCCAGTTCTCCAGAGACGTCTAATAGGCCACTCACCTTGGGACACCCGATATAACAACCCCACGCTCTAATAGCGAATTTTGCGTTTTCTGTATAATTATACCTTCATAGAATCGAATCGAAATTAAGTGATGTTATCGAGGACTTATAGCATTCAGAAAGTGTATAAACGGCGTTCCCCAACACCGTGAGGGGTTCGATGTGGGACACTCTATGTGCGAAATTTGCGTTTCTGAATAACTACCTAGAATCTAATTCCAATTTGGTGGTGTTATGAAGGATCTCTAGCACCCAATTTCTACATTGGGTCCTCAATAATATCACCATCGACCCCCTCGAAGCGAAAATATATGTCGTGTATGGACAATTTGGGTGCTATAATAGGTCTTTAAAACACCACCAAATTTAAATTCGATCCTAAGTATTTTTAGTTCTCCAAATAACGCAAATTTGACTCTTATGATTACCCCATCGACCCCTTTGAGGTGAAAGTGAATGCCGTATAGGAATACACTCTTTGTGTGCTATAGGCTTTTAATAAAACCACCAAATTCGAATCTATGTGTAGTTAATACCTAGTGAACTATAACAATTTTGAAGACATTGATATATCTGAATTAACTTACCTTTATCATTCATTATGGGTATCACTACTTTTGGGAAACCAAACTCAATATTGAATTTGAAATCTTTCAAAATATTAATATTTTCCGAACTATGTAAAACTTTGTCATCTTTCAATAATTTTTCACAGCTTTTCTTTATTTTATAACGGTCGCTTCTCGAGTTGTGAATTAATAAGAACATCTTCGATATGAACTTCGCCGATAGTGGAAATATAATGACTTAGTGGCGGTTGAAACTAGAAGATTTTTAAATCCTTGGGGGGGAGAAAACTGATTGTCCAGCTAAACACGCCTGTACATGTTAAAAATCAAATAACTGCAGGAAGAACTGCAACAACACGCTCGGTCCAGCGATGGACGTATATACATATAAATATTGAATAGAATGGCTGCGTTCCGAAATATCTGAAGAGGAAAATGATAAATACAGAAAAGCACTCACGATTAGTTGGACTTTGAGCGATTGTTCTTTAAATAAATCGATTTTAATGCAAATTTGCACAAAACTTTTTTTAATGAACAAGAACTAGATTTCAACTATATCGAATCTGTGGTTCACTAAAACTTATGTCCAGCTAAACTCACCTGGACATGGTGAAAATTGTTCATTGCTTGAAGACCAAGAATAAGCTCTCTCTCTCTCTCATAATGATTGTCGCCTGTATGAATGACTCGGTACCGCCATGCATGTATAAATTATAATACAGGGTGTCCCGGATAACATGGGAAAAATTTTAATGGGATACAGTAAACACCTAGAAGATCCTGAAAAAGCCCCTATAAGTAGTATCTAGGAGTTCTAGATCCTGATTTATGAATTCAAAATGCAAGGTTGAAGAAATTTTTCATTTTTTGATTAAAAAAAAAATAATTGATAATGATCTAAATTTTTTATGTGTTGAAGTGTAAGTAAAGATTCAAAATTGAATTCACTATCAAGAAAAAAAAACAGTCCTCTGCAACCTAGATGGTGCCATAGGTTACTTTTCAGAATTTCCTGGGCGCAGACATAAACAGCCAGTGTTTCAGACTGTAAAATAGAGGGTTCAGTTCCCAGGGTCATGGAGAGTTGCAATTTTGGTCCGTATACCCCAATGTCCTCTCTCTGACTTAGATCCGTCAGTATACCATATATATGGTTTTTTTTTCATATTTGATTCACGAAATTTATTGCACTAGAACGGTCAGATATGACCGTTCGGAATGGCATTTCGAAATCAAAACTATTTGGCACCACATATGCTGGCTTTGCCAGGAGGTTTGAGTCGAGTTGATTCAAAATCCTCATTTGACCCACCCAATTTTCAGGCAGATATTTCCTGTTTTGGGATATTCTTATAGCATCCAACATGCTGCATTTCCTCACATGAATATGTAGGGGAGGTAGGTCTAGTATGAACTCGAGCGCTGTTGTGGGAGTGGTATACCCAGTTTCTGCAGCTGGTTTTGTGTGGTGACCTCTTCGGTTTTTGACCACCATGCTAGTGGCGCATAGGTGACAATGGGTCGTACGACAGCTGTATATAACCACAGCGCCATTTCCAGTTTCAGCCCCCACGTTTTTCCATAGAGCCTTTTACAGGCCCACATGGCAGCGGTGGCTTTGGAAATGGTTTTGTCTACGTGCTTTTTCCAGTTTAGCTTACTGTCCAGGGTGACTCCTAGATATTTACACTCACTGGAGAAGATAAGAGCCTCCCCATTCAGGATAGGGGCTTTCAAGTGAAGATTCCTTCTTCTAGTGAAGGGAATCAGGGTGGTCTTCGAAGCTTGCCTCTCACAGTCACCACAATATCGTCGGCGTAGGCCTGCGCAAATTTTTTTTTGGGTGTAGCTTATATTATGCCCTAACAACATCATATACTGGACTTCTTGGCCGGACCTCCGAAATACAAAAAAAAATATTATTCGATCGTGTAACAGTTAAACTTGAAAATCTCGAGTTCGATCCTTGGAGCTGGGGGTCTGTGGTGCAAAGAATCGAATGAAAATTACGTCAGACGTAATTTGTATAATGCTCTGTCGAATTCATTTTTTCAAAATTTTTGGCCGGACATCCCAAATAGAAAAAAAATGGATTTTTGCGATCGAGTCAACAGCGAAACCAAAAAGTGTGAAAATGATCCTCACATCTAGGGTTGCAGGGTTCTCAGAATTCAACGAAATTTTTCTCCAATATAACTCATGTTATACTCGATGAAATCCAAACAACAGAATTCTTGGCCGGACTCCCGAAACAAACACAAAAAAAAGAAAATAAATTTCATATCGAGAGCGAGACGAGAGAGTTTCGGATTTGATCCTTGGAGCTGGGGGTGTGGGGTTCTCCGAAACGAACAAAAATTTTTTTGGGTGTAGCTTATATTATGCCCTAACAACATCATTCACTGGACTTCTTGGCCGGACCATTCGAAATCCAAAAAAAAAATTATTATTCGATCATGTTAACAGTAAAACTGGAAAATCTCAAGTTCGATCCTTGGAGCTGGGGGTCTGTGGTGCAAGGAATCGAATGAAAATTACGTCAGAAGTAATTTGTATAATGCCCTATCGAATTCATTTCTCAGGATTTTTGGCCGGACATCCCAAACAGAAAAAAAAGTGGATTTTTGCGATCGAGTCGACAGCGAAACGAAAAAGTGTTGAAAATGATCCTCACAACTAGGGTTGCAGGGTTCTCAGAATTCAACGAAATTTTTCTCCAATATAACTCATGTTATAGTCGATGAAATCCAAACAACAGAATTTTTGGCCGGACTCCCGAAACCAACACAAAAAAAGAAAATATTTTCATATCGAGTGCGAGACGAGAGAGTTTCAGATTTGATCCTTGGAGCTGGGGGTGTGGGGTTCTCCGAAACGAACAAAATTTTTTTGGGTGTAGCTTATATTATGCCCTAACAACATCATATACTGGATTTCTTGGCCGGACCTCCGAAATACAAAAAAAAAAATTATTATTCGATCATGTTAACAGTAAAACTTCAAAATCTCAAGTTCGATCCTTGGAGCTGGGGGTCTGTGGTGCAAGGAATCGAATGAAAATTACGTCAGAAGTAATTTGTATAATGCCCTATCGAATTCATTTCTCAGAATTTTTGGCCGGACATCCCAAACAGAAAAAAAAATGGTTTTCTGTGATCGAGTCAACAGCGAAACTAAAAAGAGTGGAATTGAATCCTTGGATTCGGGGGTTTAGAGTTCGCAGAATTGAACGAAAATTTCTTCCGAAATAGGTCGAATGATGCCCTCCCCATTCCATTCATCAGAATTCTTGGCCGGATTTCTCATAATAATGAAACTTCAATAAATTGTTTCCTACGAGTATATATACCGATTTTTTCCCTAATGTGGTCGAAATTAAATGAAAGAATATATTCGAATTGTTCAATTTATTACTATGTATAACTTTGATCACTTCCGATGTGGCATTCCTCAGAATTAACCGTAAAACAAATCATCCTACGCCGCGCTACCACTTGACCGTGGTGGAATATGCGCGCGCGCTTGGAGCTGGTTGGCCGGGAGCCAACATCACCTCGGTTCAATTACCCAGGCTCGTCATAAAAAGTGTCACTTCTCCTCCTCATGTAATAATATACTATTTTCATGATAGGTACTAACGAAACTTGCGTGAGTGATGTGAAAAATATGAATTTTGGGGCTTGAAAGAAAAATATAGATATTCTGAGTATTGCCCAAAAAAATTAAAAATTGATATTTCATAAGCTGTTTGAAAGAGCTTTTTGAAGTGAATAAAGTCATAGAATTTGATCGTAATCGGACCCTGCATTCCAGAGTTATGGCTATCGCAAATTTAAGGCAATGTTCATGAAACACCTCTTATCCCTGAAACTAATAGCCTTAGGATATAAAAAAGCAACTTTTCTGAACGGCCTGGGTGACCTGCATCCACCACACATTGGCTATGGCCAATGACTCATGTAACACCCTGTAGATTCCAAGAACTTACCCAGGAGATGTGTGTCCAAGTGCTATGGTGTTAACGGATGGCAAAAAATAAAAATTTTTTCTACGTCTGGAGTTTCTTTGAAACTTGCAATATTTTCATTAATTCATTCGAATCTTTGATCTCTATAGATTTTAATTGAAATCGAATCATGCCTTCTATACTTTTCATTCCTTTTTGTTGCATCATTGCCAAATTTGAAGAATGTTACTTTTTTTAGTTTTATTCAGTGCCAAATATATACAGGGTGTAACTAAATAAGTGTAAAATATTCTAGGAGCTGCTTCCTCATCGAAAAGAAGATAGGATCTTTCATATAAAGAAACTTCATTGGAGCATCCCTTGTTAAGATACAGCCCCTTTAAGGGGGTACATAAAATTTTTATAACAATTTTTTCACAAGCACTAAAAAAGTTACAATATTGAATTAACCGGGCGTTTTCTACTGAATTTTGTCTATTACCCTTTAATCGTTCAATGCAGGTAATAACTACAAAATAACAATAAATCCAGTTCGCATTTATGACGATGTATCCCTGTGGTTGTTAGTAAAATAATTTTTTGCTGCGAACTGGTTTCTTTTGGGTAAAAAACCCAGGAGACATTTTTTGATTAGACTAAAACAGGCTATCGGAAACAAATTTTTAAATGGTAAACAAATGATTAGACAAAAAGTTACATTGGAAATAAATTTTAGGGGTTGCGTTTTCCACCCCTTACAACCATGGGGTTAACCAAATAAATTACTGGCTAAGTTGTCTTGCTGCTAGTAGAAAACGTCAGGTTAATTTCAATATTGTAAGTTTTTTAGTGCTTGTGAAAAAATTGTTATACAAATTTTATGCACCCCCTTTAAAGGGCTGTATCTTAACAAGGGATGCTACAATGAAGTTTCTTTATATGAAAGATCCCACCTTTTTTTCGATGAGGAATCACCTCCTTGAATATTTTACACTTATTTAGTTACACCCTGTATATTTCACATCATGGTCCAGCCGCACACGTATCGAAATATGTTTGATATATGTCGATACGTGGATAGCTGGACCATGCACAATGAATCCATATATCAGATGGTCCAGCTATGCACGTATCTATTTATCCTCAACATATGCCAATACGTCCATGCCTGGACTCTGTTCGTATACGAGGTGGTATTTTTATCTAAGTACATGAAGAATGTTGTAAGCACTGTAAGGTAAGGTTGCTTTTGCGCTTTTGTCAAATTACTTGCGAATTTATACAAATTTTGAGAAATCTCCTTCACAAAATGTTTGTTTGTTAGAGATGAGAATGATGTGAGTAGTAGTTTCATAATGAAAGAGTAGATCGAAGAAAAAAATCTGGAAAATTTTATTGTGATGAAAAAATTTTCTTCTACTCACTTCACCCAAGAATTTCACTCTAGATATTCCCTCAAATCTACCCTGAAAATTTAATTACTCTAGCTCATTCCGTTCGAGAGTTATCGTACTCTAGGAAGAATCGATTTTAACCACCTTTTTGGAGAATAAAGTATTTATTATTTATTCATCGTATGGTATAAACACATATCTATTAAAACAGAGTTCAAAATAAGTTTAACAGATTAACATCATGCGTATAACGACATAAGTTTATAAGTTAACATCTAATTGACAAATGTATTCAATCGCTTCCTTGGTCGCCATCAGGAAATCAACACTATCACCTCCGTAGGCCCTGTTCTGGCATTCGTCGATGATGTGGTGAACAGTTTGTCTGGCCGCTCCGCAGTCACATGTTGCAGTTGGTATTTGGCCCCACTTGTGAAGCAAGTCTGCGAATCTTCCGTGTCCAGTGCGTATTCTATTGATGGATGTCCATATTTGCGGGGCTGTTCATATGCAGGTGGTTTTTGTTTTATGCATGGCAAATTATGACATCGGGCTGGACAGGCTCCCCTCCATTCCTGTTCCCAGAGGTCTATATGATTGAAATCGGTTGCCTCCAGTTCCCTCGCAGTTCTCATAGGAGGTCTTCTGAAGTGCAGTCTTCTTCTGTCTAGGTCAGCTAGATCCCGGTGTATATGCAGCTCGAGGTTGTCTTGCATTTTATTAAATTCCCGGACGAGAGCAGATTTGCGTCGAAGATCAGGCGGTGGTATGTGGCTCAGGACAGGTAGCCATGGGATGGGAGTCGATTTTAGTGCGCCGCTAATGATCCTCATTGTTGCATTTAGCTGTACATCAACTTTGTGCGTGTGTGCGCTGTTAAGCCAGACCTGAGCACCATACTCTGCAGCTGAGTAGACTAGTCCTATTGCAGAGGTAGGTAAGGTGTCGGCAGTAGATCCTCATGTAGTCCCACAGAGTTTGTGCAGGATGTTGTTCCTTGTTCGCAGTTTTGCAGCAGTGTTTTCTAGGTGTTTTCTATAGGTTAACGTTCTGTCAAGGGTTATTCCGAGGTATTTGGGGTGCGGATTGTGATGAAGTAGGTTACCTTCGAAGTAGACCTGCAATTCCTTGTCGGCGTGATTATTGCATAGGTGGAAGCACGATGTTTCAGTCTCCACTTGCGGAAGTAGGCACCCGGTGTTCTCAGGTCGGATGTTAGGGTGATTTCAATTTTCTCGAACGTTTGATGTCTTGTGGCTATGACCCCATCATCTGCATAACCGAATTTTCTGGATTTCGTGTCAGGCATGTCGGATATACCTATATATAATATGAAAAGCAGTGGGGCAAGCACGGATCCCTGTGGCAGTCCGTCGTTAAGTGTCTTCGTGGAGCTTATCTGGTTGTTCAGTATTACTTGGAAAAACAGAAAGGCTGGAAAAGCCCCAGGACCAGATGGAATCCATCCAGAATTTGTTATGAACTGTGGAAAATACACCAAAAAATGGCTAGCCATGTTTTTCACGGACATAATGGAAAAAGGTAAAATCCCACATGCAATGAAAAGGTCGAAAATCATTGCTATATTGAAGCCAGGAAAACCTAGTGACCAACCAAAAAGCTACCGTCCCTTCGCCCTACTTAGCTTGATATATAAACTCCTCGAAAGGATCATCTTCAATAGAATAGGAAGCACAATACTTCAACGAGTCCCTATTGAACAGGCTGGTTTCAGACCACAGAGAGGTTGCACAGATCAGGTGCTGAGCCTAACAACAGCAGGATTTCAGAAAAAATTGAAAACAGCGGCCGCTTTCATGGATCTGTTTGCAGCCAACGACACTGTGTGGAGACATGGCCTCCTGTACAAGCTCATACAAATAATACCATGCTCCAAGACTATCCAGCTTATCGATAACATGCTGGCAAATAGAACCTGTCGAGTAATACTGGAGAATAAAGTTTCATTTGATCATGAATATTAGTAACATCCATATAAAAACCAATCAGGTTTTATTCTAACCATTTCGCAAATGCTGAATGTCGCCATTTAAAAAAAAAATCGAAATTAAAAATTTGGTTTCTTTCGGGCTCGAACCGGAGCACACATTAGGCGTCTCATAACGCGCGTTTCAAAGTGGATCAAATGATGCTGTACACATGTGAACACGCGTTTAGATCCGTTTGGGTATGGATGGATTCATTTGACCACATGCTCTTTGAAACGCGCCTCAGCAAATCGAGGGTTTCGGAAAGCCAAATGTGTACATGGTCTTACTCTGCTACTCCACGCACTTCGTCGTAGTGAGTAAAAGACATTAAACCCTTAATTTTAGGTTTCACACTTTGAAAAATCCAATCTTCAAAAGTATTCATTTCTCAGAGTTGAAAATAATATTAATGGAATTATATGATAGAACTACATCTTGAAAAAATGTATCTGAAAATTGTTATTAAAAAAAAAACTTTCATTACTCCGAAGCCACTCGGTTGATTTTACCAAATAACACACTTAACTGAGATTTCCAGCTCTCTAGCACATTCAGTTCGAGTGTTATTACGGACGCCGAACGGACAGAATCGATTATGAACACGGATTTTTCATCAATGAGTCCAACCAAAACGATTGAAAACATTTTCAGCCAAAAATTTGAAAATAACAGAAATTTTGGCAGATTGATGAACATTCTGTTCACGAAAAATAGCACCAAAAATCGTGTATTCAATGACTGTGCATAATTTCTTCCGCTTCTTCTAGTTATAATCATATTACATAAAGAACAAGCCATCAAAAAATTCTTACTTCACGTTACTTATTTTCTAAAGCACTCATAGCAGTCAATGACTGAGGTATTCTAACCAAAAAATGCTTCCACAGATTTGTTTCTTCTACGAGTCTCCTTGCGTATTTTCACCAAATTGATGAGATCTCTTTCAACTTAGCAATATCTACCATACCAATGCCTAATACATAGATATAGAAATGTTGATTCACGTTTCCCCATTTTCCAGATTATGGTCTAAATCTGGCAACGTTGCATCGATGAGGTCCAGCTATACCCGCTAAGACATAAAAATATGGTGTCCAGCCATGAACGGATACACATATGAAAGGGGCTGTCCAGCTATGCACGCATAGCAGTAAATATAATATATATATATATTATATATATATATATATATATATATATATATATATATATATATATTGAAATGGTGGTTATCGACTAACTGTTAATAATATAGTGGAAGATATTGGGGAAGTAGTCGGTTCATAAAGAAGACTCTTTTTTCCTTTTACTCGAGCTTTCGGGACTTATTGTCCCTTCATCAGGAGTCGGAATTTGAGCTTGAGATTAAAGATATTAAGATTAAGATATACATGTAACTATTTCCTGCAGTAAATTCATGGAAAATCTCCCAGTCAAAACAAAACAACAACTGAGGGATGTCAATTCGCTCGAATTGACATAAAGAGACAATAAAGTCTCGAAAGCTCGAGTAAAAGGAAAAAAGAGTCTTCTTTATGAACCGACTACTTCCCCAATATCTTCCACTATACTATAATATATATATATATATTCTTTTGAAATCAAGAGCTAACATAATACAATACATAAAACAAAAATAAAAATCCCTAACTGAGGTTGGTGCAAAACGGGGTACCATACTATTTTTTCGTATGATACCAGAGCTCAGGGAAAAACCCCAGTAGAAAAAACCCTGTCTCGCCGTTTCAACAAAAATAACACTTAAAAACTATTAGAATATTGAAGGTTTTCTTCTTTACTTAGTCCAAATGAACGATAACCCTCTCCAGGATGCCTTCGGAATTCTGAAACTGAAACGAAAAAATCAAAGCAGAAAAAAGAAACAGAAAAAATTAAATGATTAAAACTCTATTTAATCGATTTAAAATGAATAACCCAATTCAAAAACGACTCGGTAATTTCATGTACAGCTCTCAAGCCATCTTGAAATTTGTGACGTGCTCCCCGTCTCTACCAAACTGCGTTGCCATCGTTTACCTTCGGAAGTAGAGATCTCGGGCGCCACCTCTAGTTTTAAGTGTTGAGGACACTAGGGTACCCATAGGCAGTGTCCCATGGGGTCCGGGATCTACTAGCCAGAGAAGGTTATGTCCAGGGGTCAGTTGTTTGTACCTAATTGAAAGTTCCCTAACTCTGAAAAATACTTAAATATTCCTAAGGAAAATAAAACACACAGTTATAATAACATATTTATTCGGTAAACGGTAAATAACGGCAGTCATCAAAATACACCATGATATCATAAATACAATGTGAGGAAAACAGGTGAGCGGGCGGTGAGAAGGTTGAAGCGGGATGTAACATGCAGCATTATATCGGCGGTGAGAGCTCTCAGAAAAATAAGCGATGCAATATTTACAAGCGGTATCAAAAAGCGGTAATGATAGTCGAATGAGAGTACAAGCGGAAAATTAATCAAGCAGTGGTAAATAACGGTACGGAAGCGAAGGTTCTAACATGAGCAAGTTCCTAACAATAAAATTCCCAAAAATGACATCCTTATTTACTGGCATACATCGGTTCACATCTACAGGCTATATTAACCATAACAGGGTTTACGGACAGGCGGTGAAAGGAAATTAGTGCGGTCCCAGGGAAAGTATATGCGCCGTTTCAAGCTAGCATACACCCACCCTAATGCTCTGAACCACGAGGCCCATGCACGCCTTTTGAAGCTAGGGCATGCACCTCGATATTCCGGAGCGGCACACGGTGGGGGAGGATAAAGAGAGGCATTTACAAGACTGCATATGGGCCGTTTCAAGCTAACATACGCGTTCTTGCACATCAGAACTCCGGGATGTCATGCAGGCCGTTTCAAGCTACTACACAACCTCCGGGGTTCGAATGATGCCAGAAGGGCACAACAAGACGGTGTATGGGCCGTTTCAAGCTAACATACAACCTCTTGCAGGTTCAGAATTTCAGTGTGTCATGCAGGCCGTTTCAAGCTACTACACAACCCCCAGAAACTCGGACGGTGGCGGAAGGGCATAACAAGACAGTGTATGTGCCGTTTCAAGCTAACATACACCCTCTTGCTGATTCGAAATTGCAGGGCATCATGCAGGCCGTTTCAAGCTACTACACAACCCCCTGAAATTCGAACGGTGTCGGAAGGGCACAACAAGACAGCGTATGTGCCGTTTCAAGCTAACATACACCCTCTTGTCGACTCAGAGTTTCAGAACCTCATGCAGGCCTTTTGAAGCTACTACACAACGTCCAGGAACTCGAGTAACACTAGAGAGGATAATACAAGACAATATATGCGCCGTTTCAAGCTAGCATACACCATCTCGAAATCTCAGAATTCTCACAAGTCATGCAGGCCGTTTGAAGCTACTACACAACCTCTGCGAATTCGAGCGGCGGAAGGACGGGAAAATACAACAGGAGAAATACATTATAAATATCAAAGCCAGCAAATAAGAATTGAAACAATCATACCTAAACTGAACTTGCCCCTGCAGAACCCTCTGGTGGCACTTACTTCTGGACGGACTGGTCGGCTAGTACTTCTGGAGTAGTGGTCAGGAAATTGATTTTAATTCGACTGATTTATTCAGCGGAAAATCCCGCATTTTAAACCTTTCGGACACGTGTGGCCGGTAACAGTTGACTCCGCCCCACGTGTGCGGTATCGAGAAATCGCGATCTAATTTGCCGTACATCTTCAGCGCGGAGATAAGAATTCCCGATTTCCGTCAACTTGAATTGAACGAAACCAAATAATGATAGAAATTATTTTGCTTCGTTACAAATTTATATATTGGACAATTATTTATCAGGTGTTCAATTTTCTCCTCTGCTTCTCCGCATTCGCAACTAGGACTCTCAACTGAATTCCATTTGAAAAGCATACTATTGCAACGTCCATGACCTGTTCTTATACGATTAAGAACAGTCCATATTTTCCTTGGAAGATCAAATCCAGGAACTTTATTCGAGGGATCAGTTATTAAATCTTTGTTCTGTATATTACATGAGTTCCACTCGGATTGCCAAATTGCTTTATCACTTTCATTTGAGTTAAGAAAATGATTTGACCAAAAAGGTTTTCGTGATTTTAATCGAGGAATTTTATTGTCTGGAATAAAGGAGAGTATTGGATATGAATTTATCGAAGAATTGAATTTGTTCCAAATTTTCGAAGTAATGGCCTGCCTGCGGATATGTGGAGGAGTAATGTTTGAAAGAACTGGTAACCATGGAGTTGGTGTTGATTTTATTGTTCCAGTTACTATTCTTATGGAAAAATTTAATTGTGAATCGATCTTTTGTACATGTGCACTATTGAGCCAAACAGGACAACAATATTCGGCAGTAGAGTACACTAAGGCTAGAGCTGCCGTACGAAGAGTTTTTGCGTCCGCACCCCATGAAGTACCTGCCAGTTTTTGAATTATATTATTCCTTGTTTTCAGCTTCATACGTAAATCATCCAAATGGGCTTTGAAATTAAGAGAAGAATCTAGTTTAACGCCTAGATATTTAGGATTGGAATTATGTTTGAGAGAAGAATTACCAAAAAGTACGTTCAATTTTCTATATTTCTGATGATTATCCAAATGGAAACACGAGACTTCGGTTTTGTTAGTATTTGGACATGAACGCCAATCGAAGAAATAATTTTTCAGAATTTCTAAATCTGCAGAAAGATTATCTTCTATGTTTTTAAAATTTGAATGATGGTAAGCCAAAGCAATATCATCGGCGTATATGAATTTTTCAGATGAAGTTGTGGGGATATCACACAAATGTAAATTGAAAAGAAGAGGTAATAAGACTGACCCCTGTGGGAGACCATTATTCAATGTTTTGAAATTACTACTATTCTTGTCGACAAAAACACGGAACCTTCTGTCTGACAGAAGGTTCCGTGTTTTTGTGGAGTAGGTATACCTTACCTACGTCAGCTTCGGGTGAATTCGGATTGCGCTACGATACGTGAGATATGAATATGCGCCCTGGTTTCGCACGGTACCGCCGCAAACGCTACGTCCCGCAATTTTTAAATCTGTAAAATCTTCGAAAATATTCACTTAAATCATACGGTGTAAAGGGCCATATAGATCTATATTAAATGAACAATATATTCAAGGTATTTAATTGGTTAAGGATTAATGCTGTATTGGTTAAAATCGCTTCGAAAATTAGCCATTATTTGTCGTGAAAAGTAAATGACAAAAAAAAGTTATTGTGGGTTATCTATAAGAGATAGACATATACCATCACGGACTTTTCTGTAGACCTTTTCAATGTGTACAATACTTAGTACATTATTTTGATAAAACTCGTAGGGTTCAGCCTGCGATTGTAATGTAAGCGGAAAAAACGAAATTATTTACGACATCACATTAGAAACCTCAAAAATAACAGTACTTCTCCACTATTTAATGGATGCTATTATACATATAAACCTTCCTCTTGAATCAATCTATCTATTAAAAAAAACGCATCAAAATCCGTTGCGTAGTTTCAAAGATTAAAGCATACAAAGGGACATAGTGACAGAGAAAGCGACTTTGTTTTATACAGGGTCTCTATAAATGATTGTAACAGCTCAGTTGGCTTTGGATTGCAGAATACCAATCTATAACCAATCAGAGCATAGCATGATCACAGAATTCTGTGGTTTGCACAATCCAAAGCCAACTGCGCTGTTACAATCATTTATAGAGACCCTGTACTATGTAGTGAAGATCAGCACATGATTAGATATCACAAGTTGACTACTAACTAAATACTTTGTATTCTGGACAAAGAGTAAGAATCAAGTTAATGCAATTTCCACTAGATTATACTTTTACACATACTGAAAAAAACTTGACATATCAAATGCTTCTTATAATAACACAACGATTTATTCACATCCAACTTGAATAATGATAAGATTGACCGAGTCAAATGACCATTGACCGAAGTTCTTCAGCCCTCATCGAACTATTTTCTCTATTTGTGAATCATGTAGATATAGTTCCTTCAATTGAATTTTGTCTTGATACATTGATTTCTCTTATTCTTTATTGACAATTGGAATATAGTAATACATTTTCCAACCAATTTGATGGCTCAAACAAGTACATCATTCCATTATATTTTATTCGTATTGATGGCACATTTTTCCTGGCATACTGGACAAATAAGAAGAAATCTGAAAATAAAATGAATACTTGAAAATATTATCAAAAATGGATATCAGGGATAAAGTTACCTTCGAACAGTAAAGTCATCATTGCCCATTTTCATTATGTTCATACCATCATCGAAAATGAAATAATTCCGGCTAACGCAAATGTGTACAATCTCCTCTTACTTGAGTTATAATTGAGAATCCCATAAATTCAAGCTCCAAGTAACGTTTAAAATAAGTAAACACCGGAATGTTGTCAAATGTCAAGATGACATCTGACGAAAATGTAAACATATTTCGTCTGTCAAATTCAAAAATCCCTACTGCTCTCTGATTGGTTCAAATTCCGCTCCTTTTAATGTAGTCTATCACCCATACCTGTTTCCTCGTTCGATCGCGCAGTCGCAGATGGGTACACTCGACGCCGACTCTGGGAGCCACTACGCAGAAGCCTCTCGCTAGATGTACATAGGGGACAAACCCACCTGCCTGAGCTCTCTCCCAGAAAATCAACATCATTTTCCGTTAGGTTCACACAATCATGATGAAAGTGCTTCCTACAATCAGCGCACTGAACGAATACCATAGAACCAGAACTCAATATGCACAAACGCACGGCATAATAGCTGGTTTTCTCTAGAGTAAAGGATTGGAATGGAAAAACAAAGGTATTATCTTCTCCGTATATAAGCCCATATATGGTGCACAATTTAAACACATAAATTATAATAGATGTTTGAAATGTATGTTCTCAGTAATCACAAACGGTATAACCTCAATTAAATAACTCTTTCCGCCGACCTCGAAATAAAAGGTGATTTTAATGAGTACGAAATTGAGCATTAATGACCCATTTTAATGCTCAATTTTTTAGCCATTTTAATGTGCAATCCTCATGGCAACCGTACACCAAGTATTCAGAAGCACTACGAGAAATGTCAAAACTCTACTGGAAAATATAAACATAGAAATTCCATTATGTCAAATGTATGTCTTGTGCAAAATAAGAATGTATTACAATCAAGAATTTATACAATATTCATGTTGAGATCGTCGGAAAAATCTTGTAATCAACACGGTTATTAATCTAGCGACTAATGGTCTCGAACTATTAACGCGTTCGCTCCGCTCACGCATTAAAATATCTTAACCATTAGTCGATGCCTTTAATAACCTAGTTGATTAAATAACTATTCCGCCGACCTCGAAATAAAAGGTGATTTTAATGTGTACGAAATTGAACATTAATGACCTATTTTAATGCTCAATTCGTGATATTTCAATGTACACTCCTCATGACAACCGTTTACAAAGTATTCAGAAGCACTACGAGAAATTTCAAAACTCTTCTGGAACATGGATACATAGAATGTTATTATGTCAAATGTAAGTATCGTGCAAAATAAGAATGTATTTCAATCAATAATTCATACACAATTCATATTAAGATCGTCGGAAAAATCTCGTAATAAACTCGGTTATTAATCGAGCGACTAATGGTCTCAAACTAATTAACGCGTTCGCTCCACTCACGCATTAAATATCTCGACCTTTAGGGGTCGTTTATACTGGCCCGTAACTTTAACTTTTCCCTTACCCTAAGAGTTGAAACATAGAAATTTCGTGCTATGGTTTATACTCGAACTTTAACTTATTCCCTTAAATAGAAGTTTTTCATTCAAAATTTAAGGGCATAAGTTAAGGGCATAAGTTACGGGCCAGTATAAACGACCCCTTAGTCGCAGTCTTTAATAACCTAATTAATTAAATAACTATTATACAAATTTGAAAAGATAAACCTAACGGTGAGGAGACTAGAAGATATGGGAAAAAGGAATAATTAGAAGGAAAAGGCTAGTTAATATTAACAGCAGATAAAGTAAAAGTTTGTCAGCACTTCCTGGCGTTAGCGATACTGAACAAAGGAGTTCAGTTCTGATCAACCGTAGTTTCAACTCTGGTTTTGAAATTGTTACGGTGCATGAAATGAATAAGTAACATGGTGCCGCCTGAACGCCATCATGATAAATGTTGGAAAAACTGTAATCATAAATTTCTCTATTTCGAGTGTTGTCGTAAAACACTTCAATGAGTCCCTAGTTACATTAAAAAATTGTACCGAGTTTCTCGGTATACACATTAGAAATACTTGAGGTGGCATGATCATGTTGATGCAATATGAAAGAAGCTTAATAGCTCCTCCTTTGCGATGAATGGAATCACGAGTATAATGCCTGCGAAACATCTTTTGAAAAGAGAATAGTATGTATGATGTTTAACTATGCTCCTAGATTTTCCTGTAGGCCTCTGTTCATTGAAAATGGGATCCTCACACTGGCGTCTGTTTTTATATTGAAATGTCCTATCTATATGAAGAAAAATGAAAGGAGTGTTGAAAAGCTTTCGAGTTATCAGCATCACAATACAAGAAGCAGGGATGTGATATCTTTTTCCAAGCATAGAACTTCAAAATTTGAAAAGTCACCCATGTATCAGTCCATAAGACTTTTCAATCATCTACTTCATGGGATACAATCCTTAAGACAACTGTCAAGTCTTAAATGTTGCAAATACACAGTAGGTAATTATTTGTTCCATGTTGTAGAGTGATTGTGTGTTGTTGATTTTTTTTTCTTGACATGACTTATACATATTTTTTTGAAGCCTTGAAAGATGAATAAAATAATTATTTTTATTATCTATTCATGAACTATCTCATACAAATATAATATTGACCTTGAAAAGTTTTTTCTTTCTGAATTTATGGAGTCTACGGTAGGCCATAGGGTGAATGTCAACGGTAAACAGAAACACTCTGATCAGAAAATTATTACCTTTTCTTCAGACTACACCACATGAGCCTGAATATTTTTTCTCTACTATGTAATAATTTGTTGCTCTTTCATCCTGTTGGGAGGTAAATAGGGGTTAATATAATATCATCCCTGAAATCTTCTAAATTAGGTGCGTATCAAAAGTACACACCCGCTAAAAGCATATTAGCTGCCGACGTTCAACGTGTGATACAGGGTTGTGTCTTCAAACATTGTTAATCATCACAACGTTGTACGTCAGCCATCTCATGCATATCACATGACTCCAAATAGTGTTGTCCCCCAGAAAAAGACTATTAAAGCTGGAATTAATTCTCTTGTCCCAACATTTTTCAATTCTCCATTATTACGGTTGCGAGCGTATGTTTTTCTCGTTGAATAATCAGAGTTATTAATTGGAGATGCATGTTTAGCTCTGCGAATATTTTTTTGGCAACTCTTCATTTCGAACCTATAGAAGTTTCAATCAATTTGGCCAGTTAAAACTAGGAGAATCAGTGATACAATAATAAATTTATGTTCCATATGGATCGCTGGTTTGATAACAACAATTTTCAAAGTAAAAGACCTAGAGAAAGACTCAAGGATATTTCAATATTATTTGCATTTGTCGATATGATCAGTCGTCCACCGTGAACTGCAGAGGCCTCGAATGACTCCTCGATTATGTGAAAAAATAAACTGGAAGGTGACGATTTTTGACCTCGAAAGGCGGTTGATGCATTCAAGGAGCATGTTTGGTGTTCCCTCTGAGTAGCAAATGTTGGTTCGAATCAGAGCTGTGCCGAAGCCTTGTGCTTAGTGCCCGTGAAAGCACTCGAAGCACTTTTGTGCTCGTGAGCACTGTGCTCGCGAGCACTTAATTGAACCAGTGCTTAGTGCCTGGTGCTTCGCGAATTTTTCGAAAGGGCTTAGAGCTTAGTAATTCGAAAAAGTGCTCCCAAGCTCTTTCAGGAATTACCAAGCACTAAGCCCTTCATGGACTTATTGGAACATGGAAATGACAGACCGTCGCGTGATTCAAATAGACAAAGAACTGAAATATTTTTTTCATTTCACTTCTATTGATATAAAATTTGTCCATTTTTTCTTGCATTACGAACACTGGTGTGAAAAAAACAATCTCGCAGTATGTTATGGACTTTCTGGAACAAGTTTTTAAGTTTTCCTCGAGGTTTTCCTTATTTTGACAAGAAGAACAGATTGTTATGATGTTATGGCGGAATTTTTTTAAGGAAAATTTTATGGAGCAATGGGACCTTTTTTTAACATACGATTCGGGTATCTATTATCATGATTTCAAGTAATTTATTGGCGAATATTTCAGTTAAAGTTTGTTAACTGAATGAATGCCTTATAGAGCTCAGAAAACCATAAGAAACATTTCCAACTAATTTGTTGACAAAGACGTCACTGTTTCTTTGTAGTTTTTTTGGTATGTCGTCATGGTAACCTGTCTGTATATTCGGAATTTATCAAAAATAATTATTTTGTCGACCTAAAAGGTGATTTTAATATGTACAAAATTGAATGACCAATTTTAATGTTCAATTGATGCTGTTTCAATGTGTTATTTCCATGGACAACCAAACATAAAGCATTCAGAAGCGATAGAGTAATGTCAGAACTCAAGAGTAACATGGAAATATAGAAATGTATGTAAAATGTATGTCTTGTGAAATATAAGAGTGTATTTCAATGAAGAATTTATATTTAATTCATATTGATATCATCGGAAAAATCTTGTGATCAACCCAGTTATTAATCTAGCGACTAATGATCTCGAACTATTAATGCGTGAGCGGAGCGAACGCTTTAAAATATCTTGTTCATTAGTCGCTGTCTTTAAATAACGTAGTTTATTAAATATCTATTAAACAACTCGCTGAGAAAACCTATTTTCAATTTCAATTATGTCCAGTTCCAAACACGATAACACTAGATAGAAAAAAATCAAGACATCAAAATCAAAATTCCAAAAATGAGATATTTAGATGGAAAATATCAAGTTTTATTTTGAAAAGTGCTTAGTGCTCGGTGCTCGTGTAAACGAGTTACTTTCCAGAAGTGCTTAGTAATCGCGAGCATTCTTCGAAAAATAAGGGCTTAGTGTTCGAGATTCCGCAATACAATAGGGCTTAGTGCTTTGTGCTAGAAGCACTTTTCTGCAGTGCTCGGCACAGCTCTGGTTCGGATGCTTGTAAAAGCTTATAGGAATCAATATTATATTCTGAACAACATAGATTGGTTTCAGATGATTCAAATTTAGTTATTATTCTCTGATATATAATCAAGAAATTAGGATCCTTGTTGATTAAATGTATTCTTTCCTTCAACCAATAGGTACTGTATATTTCAATGTATTTTATTGCAGATTCTGCATTGATTTCGATGACTTAACCTATTGTCAGATGGGACTAACGTATAAATAGTATTGTATCCAATCATCATCGGATAATTACAGTTGAGACATATTAGTCTGTATTCACCATATCAATCGAAATTAATCGTTTCTTGAAAATACCGTTTTCAATCGTAAAAACATATTTATATTGAAGAAACGTTCAACACCGGCGAAAAAAGTATTTTTAATTGGATTATCCTTATATGAACAAAAAACGAAAGCATGCACATTTCGTTGAAATTTTAGATGAAGTCGAGCAGTCTGCCAAAAAGGCACGAAAAAGACGTGATGCAATAAAGGTTTAACATCAGGAATTCGAAAATTTGTCGTTATTCAACCAGTACTAGAATCAAATTTTACGCGCATTGAGAGAACCTACCATATTATTCGTTCATGGGACCATCTATCGTATCAAACGAAAGCGAAACATAGCTTGTAATTCTGCCGAGTAAGTATACGACTGTTCAACTTGATGGCAAAATACTCTCTCTAATGCATTAGATATCCTATGTTTCTGATGTGAATTTCCGAACCTCCTACGCATAGGGAGTACAGGTCATCATGTAACGCGTCTATTTTTAATTGTAAAAAATCCATTATCAGTATTATTCGACAAAGATATTGAAAAACCTCAGCTCCGGAGATCTTGTCCTTGAAGGTTTAAGTGATCATTACATAAGCCTTTGAATTTAAGGTAAGCTTAAGCCATTTAAATTTGACTCATCAGTTTTTGCTAAGTTATTTAAGTTGAGGGTTTATTTTTAGGAATGCTTAACACTGAGTGTGATTGGTGCAAACGAGTATCACTGACTAAAATACAACGTATACGGACCGGATTGAAATATGAAATATGGGTAAAGTACAAAAAGAAGTGTAAAATAAAATAAAACACACTATTATTGTTTATTAAAATCTTCGGCTATCGATTTCGGAATATTATTCCATCATCAGGCCAGCTGAAAGTATACAAATGTAAAACATGTATTTATCTAGGCGAGAGTATGCAACTTACTGTCTTGAATTAAAATGAACAGAAACTTTTAAAAACATTAAAAATATTACAAATGGTTCTCCTCTGTCAGAATTGTTAAAATTTGAATTTTAGTCAACCTTTATTATTGATGTATCTTTCTTGTGGGAATGTCAACTGAATCTGGAACTATAGGATATGTGCGAAATGTGATATCTAATATGTTATTATCGGTGGTCTATTGGTGGCGGGAATTTTTGAATTTTATTTATTGTTGTTTTTCAAGAATCTATGAGTTTAAAAATACTTCTTCTGTCGAATTCTATATTATCATTAAGTAAAAATTGGTTGTCTTTATTTTTTAAAATTTCTAGTTGTTCAAGTAATATTATTTTATGGTAGTTATTTTCTTTATGAAGTATTTTCAGATTATTTAATGTGATATGATGTCCGGTATCGTTTAAATGTGTGCCTAAAGCGGAATGGGGTTGATTTCTTTTATGTTCTTTGAATCTTTTTTCTACATTACGAGTTGTCATTCCTATGTAAAATGAAGGGCAGTTTGTGCATGTTATCTCATAGACTCCGCTGGATTGTTCGATTTTAGATTTCAATTTAGTAAAGTACAAATAAATGTCCACATGACAATAACCATATACCAAAACATAGGTACAAAGGAGTTCATAAATAATAATCACAGAAGCTTTAGCTACGAAAGATTTAGCTTGTGCGTGAAGCAATAAACATAGTTCAAACTATCCTCAATTGACAAGTGAACAAATGAGTGGTAGAAAAATTTTTAAACCATAACACACCTAGAAAGAAAATTTCTACTTCTTCTGAGATACATTTAAAAATATTGTTGTAACATAATCTACTCGTATTGCTACTGAAAAGGTACTCTTTGTTCAATTCATCATGATAATCATACAGAAATAGCAGAAAAAATGCATCAAAATGAGTCCTTGTTGATCAATTTTGTGTTCGTTAAGTTGAGCTAATATTTTAATGTCAACGAAAAAAATATATTGAATCGGCACGTTTTTCACTGTTACGAATTGAGAAGCGTATGTATAAAATAGTTATTTATTATACAAGGGAAAAAAGTATTAGATTTTAGCTCGAGGTTATATTGTTTCCTGACGCGAAGCGGAGGGAGACAAAAAACCGAGAGCTAAAATCTACTATTTTTTCCGTGTATAATACACTATTTTTTTCTGTGACAAGAAAAACAACGATTTAATAGTGAAAGAAATATAACTTCTCACGAAATTACTTTTTTCCCGGGAAAGAAGTGAGTACTTTTTTCCCGGCTACATAGAGAATCATTTTTTGACAGGGAAAAAAGCAATCTCGTAAAAAGTCATATTTTGTGACCTGTCAAGAGATATAAAATGTCACATTTTTTTCCCGTCACAGAAAAAAGGATATTTTACTTTAAACTGCACAATCAATCATTGCTGCTAATGAAAATCGGATGGAAATTATGGATGGCGTTTGAAATATACCGCAACTCTTGAATGAAGCAGAAAGAAGCCAATTATATTCTTATATTTCCAACCTCTCGTCGATATTAAATAATAATAAATAAATAAATAATTGTCGAAGTGAGCAGATGTGCATCTGACGTTCTCTCGAAGTTTAGTTATCTTACGTATATATTAAGTTGATTTTTCCGGACCTCATTCGTGGTATTTGGATACCCACTGTTGATTTCGCTGGAGATTTCAAAATTTCTCAAGCAATTACAAGGATTTATTGTCGAACTGAATTGTTGTTTATTCTTCATCGTGAGTGAGTTGATTTCCATTTCACAAATATAGATAACAAACATCTGGTTATTCTTGCGATCAATTGATATCTGAAAACTGAAGGAGATCCCACATTTCACGTTATAATGGCTTCAACACAAAATTGACCCATCTGCGATGACAATAAATTTTTCATTGTCAATAACAAATCCATACAATGCAATCTGTGTTCACTCTACATTCATGTAGAGTGTCTACGAATGAAAGATCCTATTATGAAAGCTTTGACTGATTCAAAAAACCTGTGATTTCTCTGCGATGATTGTATTCCGGTGGTAAACTCGAAGCTAACAAATTTGTTTTTTTCTGATCCTGGAGTTCAAAGCCATCAGACTGGGTCATCTGACTTCATCGAACAGATAGTGTCTAAGAGAGCAAGTCATGTGTAAAATGGAGGTAGAATTCTCTAAATTTAGAAAGGAAGTTGTGACTGAGGTTCATATTCTGAAGGAAAGTAACGTTGATCTAGTTAGGTTGCTTACTCCTTACAAGGATAATACAGCTTCGGATGCGAATGAGATGGTTTGCCAGTCGAAGAAAGGTCAAAAAGCCCCTAAGAATGCGGAAATACACAGCGGCTCCAATTCACTTCTCGTCGGAGCCTCAGCTGGAGAAAACACCCAGAGAATCAAGAAGCCCCGGCAAAGGTTCGAAGATAATGCTTCACTTAGGAAAGTCACAACTTTAGAAGAGGGGACGCCAAAGAAAAAGAGCGGATCGCTTACCAAAGGAACAGGCGAATCAAACGCATTTATTGAACTTGCCCCCAAGGGAGAAATTGGATTTGGTTGGGAGGACTTGCTAGCAAAACAAAAGCGGATAACATAGCATGATATGCCAAGGAAATATGGCCACATAACGACATCTTATGTTTTGACCTAAAATCAAAACGGTCAAAAAATTCATTCAAGAAGGGAAGTAGAGACTTGAGCCTGGAAGAAATGCTACAAGCAAAGCACTGGCCGGAGGGTATGCTCCTTAGGCCATTTCGGACCGAAGGATGGGAGGTTTCCTCCTAGACTGCGATTTCACTGTGGTCATTCGTATAAAGATAAATTAAACTGTTACTATCAGAATGTAAGGGGTTTGCGAACAAAATTAGTTGAACTCGCAAACTCAATCTTAAACGTGAATTTTGATGTTATTTTGCTTACAGAAACTTGGTGACTTCTGATTTAAAAAATGCTGAATTAGGTTTGAATAATATTGTATATATAGAAAAGATAGAGACTCAACTACCAGTGATAGGCAGAGAGGTGGGGGAGTTTTAATAGCTGTTAAAAAATGTTTGTCATCCCGTCAATTACTTGTTGGTTGCTCCAACATCGAACAATTGTTTGTCACTGTTAGTTTGGGGTCAAAAAACATTGTTATTCACAAACGTCTTTATTCCGCCGAACAGCACCTCGGCTCAACACGAGATGCACTGTGATGATCTTGAAAATACAATGGATCAGTATCTTCCGTAGAGTTAATCTGCTGCGGAGACTATAATCTACCTGGTGCAAGTTGGGAAGTGATGCTTCATCAAGCATGGGCCAGGGTAAAAACTCATATAATCATTCTCAAGTAGCTGCACAATGTCAACGTGTGCTTAGATCAGCTGAATTGGGTGAAAAAATTGTAATGACGTCACGTTGGATCTCGTCTTCGGTCATCCTTCTAAGATAAAAGTCGAAATGGCTGATGAGTTTCTTCTGACATGTGATTTAAATCATCCACCGTTTATTTTTCTGTCTCTAATGTAGAGATCTTCAACAATCAGTTCATTCGTTCTATGACTTCAAAAACGCTAACTGTGACGGTCTAACGACATATTTGGAAGGTATCAACTGGTCACCTCTATTGACAAGCAACGATATCAAAAGCTGCACCGATCTCTTTCACGAGTTTCTTCTGAAGAATAAAGTTATTTGTTCCCGAAAAGATTAAAAAAACATATAAGTTTCCTTGTTGGTTTTTTAACGAATTAAAGAAAATGATAACCGACAAAAAACAAGTTCATAAAAGGTAAACAGGGTGGTGATATCGAAGATTTTTGCCGTTCAAAAAGCTCAGAGATAGGTGCCGGCTAGAGACCCACTTATGCTATAAAAAATACATAGAATCAGTAGAAGTTGAAATTTCTAGTAACCCAAGTATTTTTGGAAATTCATTAATGATCGCAAAACTCAGAAAGGACTGCCGAAGACATGTTCTTCAGAGAGAAAACTGCAGACAATACGGTCAGCACTGCGGAACTCTTCAGAGAATATTTTTCAGGTAAGTATTTACAAACGGCCAAATGTTGACACTAACCGAACGGTACTTATGATCAAAAAATCGATATTCAGCATTTTTGTTTCTCTGAACAGGAAGTCCACGAAGTCCTACGGTCACTACCTGAAAAAAGCGATTATGGACCTGATAAGGTCTCGGATATATTATTGAAAAGAT